>CM024616.1:2471397-2473897 GCA_014182575.1 Eucalyptus decipiens | reverse complement strand
TTCAACACACTTCCACTGTAGTGTCCGAGTAGATACTCTTACTTTCTCTCGAACCATAATAATATTATTTGATCAGATCATTGAATCGTTTATTTCTCTTGAAATCTCTTTCATTTTTATTTCTACACACGTCTTTTTTTAGGAGGTCTACAGCCATTATGTGGCATAGGGGTTACATCACGTACGAAACTTAATAGTATACCACTTCTACGAATAGCTCTTAATGCTGCATCTCTTCCGAGACCAGGACCTTTTATCATGACTTCTGCTCGTTGCATACCTTGATCTACTACTGTCCGAATAGCATTTCCTGCTGCGGTTTGAGCAGCAAATGGTGTCCCCCTTCTTGTACCATTGAATCCACAAGTACCGGCGGAGGACCAAGAAATTACCCGACCCCGTACATCTGTAACAGTCACAATGGTATTGTTGAAACTTGCTTGAACATGAATAACTCCCTTTGGTATTCTACGTGTACTTTTACGTGAACCACTACGGACATTCCTACGTGAACCAGTTCTTGGTATAGATTTTGCCATACTTTATCATCTCATAAATAAAAATTCGAGATATATGGATATATCCATTTCATGTCAAAACAGATCCTATTTTTTTCATTGGGTCCTTTACGTTAGAGAGCCCCTTTTCAAAAGATTATCCTTGTCTTTGTTTATGTCTCGGATTAGAACAAATTACTATAATTCGTCCTCTTCTACGGATCAGTCGACATTTTTCACAAATTTTACGAATGGAGGCCCTTATTTTCATAGTTGTCGTTCCTTAACTTAATTCTGACTCTATTTATTGGAAGAAAATAAGTTTCTTGAAATGTTGAACCTCAAATTGTATCCCCATGAAGGGAATGCTGAAGTTGAAAAAACAACTTAATCATTCGAATCCTTGTTGTGGCATCTATAAATTATACGCCCTCTACTTGAATCATAACGACTTACTTCAATTTTGCCCCTCTCCCCCCATAGTATACGTGTAAAACTCCGTCGGATCCTTCATGAAACATAACCTAGAATTAGATCTTCATTATCGAAAAACCCTGAGCATACATACCATTGAGAAGGAGAAGTGATTCATTAATTAAACCTTCCTGAATCCATTTTTTTGTTCTTTCATTCTAGGTAAAAGCCCTAGAAGTATCACCTAATGTAGTAGGAATGATATCAACTAACCCACCCTTTTTTCTTTTGACAAATAGCAAATTCCGGATCCAATTCGGATATCAGAACAGAAAGATTACCATATATAACACAAAAATTTCTCCGCCGATTCCTTCTAGTCGAGCCTCTCGGTCTGTCATTATACCTCGAGAAGTAGAAAGAATTACAATCCCCATCCCGCCTAAAATTCTAGGAATTCGTTGATAGTTCGAATAGATTCGTAGGCCAGGCCTACTGATACGTTTTAAATTTAAAATAGTTCGATAGGGTCCTTTCCTATTCCTTCTATGTCGTAGGGTTAAAACCAAAAATATTTGTTGTTTTCCTGATGCTTCCTCACGTTTTTGATAAAACCTTCTCTTAAAAGTATTTTAACAATGTTTTCCGTGATGTTAGTGGATGCTATTTGAATCGTCCCTTTTCTATTCATGTCAGCATTTCGTATAGAGGTTATTATGTCAGCAATAGTGTCCCTACCCATGATAAACTAAAATTTTGGTTGCCTCCCATTTTTGATATAATCAACATGCTATTTTTTATTTATTTTTTAATTTTTATATTTTTGTTATTAAATAAAGGGATATGCGTCCGATACAACCTAATCCACTAATTACTCTATTTCATCCAAATACTATGTATAATATAACTATATTATGTATGATCTCATCTTATAATACCTCAGGTGCTAATGAAACTATTTTAGTGAAATTTAACTGTCTCAATTCTCGGGCAATCGCACCAAAAACTCGAGTTCCTTTTGGATTTCCTTCTTGATCAATCACAACTGCAGCATTATCATCATATCGTATTATCATACCGTTGTCACGTTTAAGTTCTTTACAAGTACGTACAATTACAGCTCTGATCACCTCTGATCTTTCTAGAGGTGTGTTTGGTAATGCTTCCTTGATCACAGCAACAATAATGTCACCGATATGAGCATATCGGCGATTACTAGCTCCTATGATTCTAATACACATTAATTCTCGGGCCCCGCTGTTATCCGCTACATTCAAATGGCTTTGAGGTTGAATCATATCATTTTTGAATCTGTTCTTTCAATGTTAATCCAAAGGGCGAAGTAAAAAAAAAAAAAGAAATATTGTTTGTCAAAAAGAAACCTGCAATTTTTTTTTATCCCCAAGACTTCTTTTCTTTGGTTCTACGTTCCTATCCCGAAATAATAAATTGAGTTCGTATAGGCATTTTGGACGCCGCTACTGAAATAGCCTTTCTGGCTATATTTTCTGCTACTCCGCCCATTTCATAAAGTATTCGACCTGGTTTAACGACAGCTACCCAATATTCGGGAGATCCTTTACCCGAAC
>CM024616.1:2461397-2463897 GCA_014182575.1 Eucalyptus decipiens | reverse complement strand
TCCAGGAACATTTGGAACATTTCGTTTCTAAGCAGAAGAGCCGTTTTCAAGTAGTCTTCGATCGATTACGTATTAATCAATATTCGATTGATTGGTCTGAGGTTATCGACAAAAAAGATTTGTCTAAGTCACTTCGTTTCGTTTTGTCCAAGTTACTTCTCTTTTTGTCCAAGTTTCTTCTTTTTTGTCTAACTCACTTCCTTTTTTCTTTGTGAGTTTCGGGAATACCCCCATTCATAGGTCCGAGATCCACGTCTATGAATTGAAAGGTCCGAATGATCAACTCTGCAATCAGTTGTTAGAATCAATAGGTCTTCAAATCGTTCATTTGAAAAAATGGAAACCATTATTATTGGATGATCATGATACTTCCCAAAAATCGAAATTATTGATCAATGGAGGAACAATATCACCATTTTTTTCAATAAGATACCAAAGTGGATGATTGACTCATTCCATACTAGAAATAATCGCAGGAAATCTTTTGATAACACGGATTCCTATTTCTCAATGATATCCCACGATCAAGACAATTGGCTGAATCCCGTGAAACCATTTCATAGAAGTTCATTGATATCTTCTTTTTATAAAGCAAATCGACTTCGATTCTTGAATAATCCACATCACTTCTGCTTCTATTGTAACAAAAGATTCCCTTTTATGTGGAAAGGGCCCGTATCAATAATTCTGATTTTACATATGGACAATTCCTCAATATCTTGTTCATTCGCAACAAAATATTTTCTTTGTGCGGCGGTAAAAAAAAATACGCTTTTTTGGAGAGAGATACTATTTCACCAATCGAGTCACAGGTATCTAACATATTCATACCTAACGATTTTCCACAAAGTGGTGACGAAAGGTCTAACTTGTACAAATCTTTCCATTTTGCAATTCGATCCGATCCATTAGTTCGTAGAGCTATTTACTCGATCGCAGACATTTCTGGAACACCTCTAACAGAGGGACAAATAGTCAATTTTGAAAGAACTTATTGTCAACCTCTTTCAGATATGAATCTATCTGATTCAGAAGGGAAGAACTTGTATCAGTATCTCAATTTCAATTCAAACATGGGTTTGATTCACACTCCATGTTCTGAGAAATATTTACCATCCGAAAAGAGGAAAAAACGGAGTCTTTGTCTAAAGAAATGCGTTGAGAAAGGACAGATGTATAGAACCTTTCAACGAGATAGTGCTTTTTCAACTCTCTCAAAATGGAATCTATTCCAAACATATATGCCATGGTTCCTTACCTCGACAGGGTACAAATATCTAAATTGGATATTTTTAGATACTTTTTCAGACCTATTGCCGATACTAAGTAGCAGTCAAAAATTTGTATCCATTTTTCATGATATTATGCATGGATCAGATATATCATGGCAAATTCTTCAGAAAAAATTCTGTCTTCCACAATGGAATCTGATAAGTGAGATTTCGAGTAAGTGTTTACATAATCTTCTTCTGTCCGAAGAAATGATTCATCGAAATAATGAGTCACCATTGATATCGACCCATCTGAGATCTCCAAATGTTCGGGAGTTCCTCTATTCAATCCTTTTCCTTCTTCTTGTTGCTACATATATCGTTCGTGCACATCTTCTCTTTGTTTCCCGAGCCTATAGTGAGTTACAGACAGAGTTCGAAAAGGTCAAATCTTGGATGATTCCATCATACATGATGGAGTTGCGAAAACTTCTGGATAGGTACCCTACATCTGAACTGAATTCTTTCTGGTTAAAGAATCTCTTTCTAGTTGCTCTGGAAAAATTAGGAGATTCTCTAGAAGAAATACGGGGTTCTGCTTCTGGCGGCAACATGCTATGGGGTGGTGGTCCCGCTTATGGGTTCAAATCAATACGTTCTAAGAAGAAATATTGGAATATCAATCTCATCGATCTCATAAGTATCATACCAAATCCCATCCATCGAATCACTTTTTCGAAAAAGACGAGACATCTAAGTCATACAAGTAAAGAGATCTATTCATTGATAAGAAAAAGAAAAAATGTGAACGGTGATTGGATTGATGATAAAATAGAATCCTGGGTCGCGAACAGTGATTCGATTGATGATAAAGAAAGAGAATTCTTGGTTCAGTTTTCCACCTTAACGACAGAAAAAGGGATTGATCAAATTCTATTGAGTTTGACTCATAGTGATCATTTATCAAAGAATGACTCTGGTTATCAAATGATTGAACAACCGGGAGCAATTTACTTACGATACTTAGTTGACATTCATAAAAAGTATCTAATGAATTATGAGTTCAATACATTCTGTTTAGCAGAAAGACGGATATTCCTTGCTCATTATCAGACAATCACTTATTCACAAACCTCGTGTGGGACTAATAGTTTTCATTTCACATCTCATGGAAAACCCTTTTCGCTCCGCTTAGCCCTATCCCCTTCTAGGGGTATTTTAGTGATAGGTTCTATAGGAACTGGACGATCCTATTTGGTCAAATACCTAGCGACAAACTCCTATGTTCC
>CM024616.1:2421397-2441397 GCA_014182575.1 Eucalyptus decipiens | reverse complement strand
AAAAAGTTCCTTCATGGTCATACAAATTAATCAACGATTTGGAACAACAGGAAGGAGAAAACGAAGAAATCGTGGCAGAGGATCATCAGATTCGTTCCAGAAAAACCAAGCATGTACTAATTTTTACTGATAACGATCAAAATACTGATGCTAATAGCAAAAATACTAATAATCTTGATGAAGCCGATGAAGTTACTTTCATACGTTATTCACAACAATCAGATTTTCGTCGAGACATAATCAAAGGCTCTATGCGTGCTCAAAGACGTAAAACAGTTATTTGTGAATTGTTTCAAGCAAATGTGCATTCTCCTCTTTTTTTGGACAGAATAGGCAAACCCCTTTTTCTTTTGATATCTCCGGGATGATAAAATTGATTTTGAAAAAATGGATGTATAAAAAAACAACAGAATTAAGAATCTCGGATTATACCGAGGAAAAGAAAAAAGAAAATGAGAAAAAAAAAGAGGAAAAAAAGAGAAGAATACAAAAGACAAGAGAAAGCACGAATACAAATAGCCCAAACCTGGGATAGAGTTTTATTTGCTCAAGCAATAAGAGGATCCCTATTAGTAACCCAATCTTTTCTTAGAAAATATATTCTATTCCCTTCAGTGATAATAGCTAAAAATATAGCCCGTATATTATTATTTCAATTTCCCGAGTGGTCTGAGGACTTAAAAGATTGGAATAGAGAAATGCATGTTAAATGCACCTATAATGGTGTTCAATTATCAGAAACCGAATTTCCAAAAAATTGGTTGACAGACGGTATTCAGATAAAGATCCTATTTCCTTTTTACCTTAAACCTTGGCACAGATCTAAGGTGCCACCTCGCCAGAAAGATCCGCTGAGAAATAAAGAGCAAAAAAACGATTTTTGTTTTTTAACAGTTTGGGGAATGGAAACTGAAGTTCCTTTTGGTTCTCCCAGAAAACAACGTTCATTTTTGAACCCATTTTTAAAGAACTCAGAAAAAAATTATAAAATTACAAAAGAATCCTTTTTAGTTATACAGGTTTTAAAAGAAAGAATAAATCTTTTTTTAAACCTTTCAAAAGAAAGAAAAAAAAATCGGTCATGAAAACCATTCTATTTTTAAAAGGAATAATAAAAGAACTTTCCAAAAGAAACCCAATTCAATTATTTGGATTAAGAAAAATAGATGAATTGAGTGAAACTAAAAAAAAAAAAATGGGGTAATCAGTAATGGGATGATTAATGAATCGTCCATTCAAATTCGATTTATGGATTTGACAGATTCTTCATTGACAGAAAAAAATGAAAGATCTGGATGATAGAACCAGCACAATCAGGAATCAAATAGAAAAAATTACAAAAGATAATAAAAAGGATTTTTAACTCCGAAATCAATATAAATATTAGTTCTAATAAAATAAGTTATCCCACTAAACTATTAGCATCAATAAAAAATATTTGGCAGAAATTAAAGAAATTCAAAAGAATAAATGTTCGATTAATCCGTAAATCATATTCTTTTTTCAAATTTTTAATTGAAAGGATATACATAGATATACTTATCTGTATCATTAATAGTCCGAGGATCACTACACAACTTTTTTTTGATAATTCAACAAAAATGATCGATAAATACATTTACAATAATGAAACAAATAAAGAAAAAATAGCTAAAACAAATAAAAATACAATTCGTTTTATTTGGACTAAAAAAAAATCAATTTATGATATTAGTAAAAAAAATTCAAAGATTTTATTATCCTCCTTCTCACAAGCATATGTATTTTACCAATTATATCAAACGCAATCTTGTAATTTGTATAAGTTAAGATATGTCCTTCAATATCACGGAACATCTTTTTTTTTCTTAAGAATGAAATAAAGGATTATTTTGAAACACAAGGAATTTTTTATCCTGAATTAAAACATAAAAATATTTTGAATTCGGAAATGATTCAATGGAAAAACTGGTTAAGGGGTCATTATCAATATGATTTATCTCCGATTAGATGGTATCTATTAGTACCACACAAATGGCGAAATAGATTCAATCAAACACGTATAGTGCAAAATAAAGATTTAAACAAAAGGCATTCAGATGAAAAAGATCGATTAATATTAATTAATTACAAAAAATTAAATGATTTTGAATTAAATTCATTATCAAATTCAAAATATAACCTTCAAAAATACTATGGATATGACCTTTTCTCATATAAATCGATTAATTATGAAAATAAGAAGGATTCACATATTTATGTATCACCATTACGTTTAAATAATAAACAAGAGATTTCTTATAATTACAACAAGATATATAAAAAAGGTAAATTAATTAATATGCCAGGAGGTATTATCCCTATTAATTTAGAAGATGATGATATTCTCAATCTAGATAAATTTACAGATAGAAAATATTTGGATTGGAGAATTTTCGATTTTTGTCTTCGAAATAAAGTCAATATTGAGTCCTGGATTGATATCGATACCAATGGTAATAAAAATACTAAGACTGGGTTTAATAATTATCAAATAATTGATAAAATGGATCAAAAAGGTCTTTTTTTCTTAAAATTTCCCAAAATGGAGGAATTGGAATTATGGCATCCAAAAAAAGATCTTTTTGATTGTTGAAAAAAATATAGAACTTATAAAAAATTGAAATTAAAAAAAAAAAAAAGGAATAAATTAATAAAAAAAATTAATACAAACAATAAATACAATAAGAGATAAGAAGAGATGCGACCGCCCCCTACATATTTGATACCTTCTCCGAAAAAGAAACTTGTAAGACCGAAACCATTCGTAATTCCATCAATTACTCGTCTATCCAAAAAATGAATTAGTTCAGCTAGTCCTCTTATACCCTGAGTTAAGGATATTGTATAAAAGCATCTATGTAACCACGATTATATGACCAATCATATATCCCATTTCTTATTCTGTCCCCTAAAATTCTATTAGGACCTCTTTTAGAAAACGAATTTAGTAAGTTCAAATTTTGTAAAGATGAATAAATAGGCTTATATAAAAAAGACGCTATAAATATTCCGAAAAAGCTATACTGACAGAAAAACTTGCATTTGTCACAAATTCATACCAATCCACCGAATTATTTGAATTCGGATGTAAAAGGTTTATAGACGGATTTAACAATTTAGATAATATATCCAAATGAATTTCTTCTTGATTAAAAGAAAAGGGAATTCCTACGAACCCAACAAACAAAGTAAATAGCACTAATATAACCATAGAAAATAACATGGTATTGTCCGATTCATGAGGATAAGAGAAAGTATTTTTAGTGACAAAATTAGTAATAGTAATAAAAGGGCGTATCCTGTTTTTTCCATTACCATCAATTTGATATGTCTTATTCGAAAAAAAAGAAGCCCTTTCATTATTATTCATTGTCAATAAACTTAATAAACAAAAATGATTTTTAATCGTTTTTGGCACTTCTTTTCCCCATAGAGATATTGAATAGTAGAAACTACTATTTTGAAAATGAACATTGAAATGTCCCTCAAAAGTAAGTAAAGTAAATAGATTCGAAACATATAAAATGTGGTTAATCCTACTGGGAAAAAGCTATTATTGTGAAAATAGGTGAATACAACCAACTATCATTAAGAATTTCATCTTTGGACCAAAAACAAGCAAGGGGGAATACCACAAAGAGAAAGTGTACCTACTAAAAAAGCAGTTTTTGTAATTGGTACATGCTTTTTAAACCTCCCATAAGAACCATATTCTGACTTTTATCTGGAGAATATCCAACAATAGCTTCCATTGAATGAATAATTGATCCGGATCCTAAAAACAACAATGCTTTTGAATAAGCATGAGTAATCAAATGAAATAAAGCGGCTCGATAAGACCCCATACCTAGAGCTAACATCATATAACCCAATTGAGACATTGTAGAATAAGCTAAACCTCTTTTAATATCTTTTTGAGCAAGAGCTAAAGTAGCTCCTAATAATACTGTTATTATACCTATTAAAGATATGAAATTCATTATGTAAGGTATGAGTATAAAAAGAGGAAGAAGTCGAGCTACAAGAAAAATGCCCGCTGCTACCATAGTAGCGGCATGTATAAGAGCCGAAATGGGAGTAGGGCCTTCCATGGCATCAGGTAACCATACATGAAGGGGGAATTGTGCCGATTTCGCAACTGCACCTGCAAATAAAAGAAAGACACACAAAGTAAGAAATAAAAAAGGAACCTCATTATTATAAATCAAGTTATTCAATATTTGGAACAAATCCCGAAATTCAAAACTACCGGTTATCCAATAAAGACCTAAAATTCCTAATAATAAACCAAAATCGCCTACACGATTCGTTACAAACGCTTTTTGACAAGCAGTCGCCGCACTAGGTCGTGTGAACCAAAAACCTATTAATAGATAAGAACACATTCCAACTAATTCCCAAAAATATAAATTTGTATCAAATTCGAACTAGTAACTAATCCCAACATGGAAGTATTGAAAAAACTCATATAAGCAAAAAATATCAAATATCCTTGATCATGAGACATATAATTGTCACTATAAAAAAGAACCAAAATTCCGACAGTAGTAATTAATATTAACATAATAGAAGTAAGTGGATCTATTAAGTGACCGAACTCTAAAGAAAAATCATTATTAATGGTCCAAGACCATACATATTGATAGATAAAACTTCTATTTATTTGCTGAATAGATAGATAGACCGAAAGTATCATAACTATACTTAACAAGAAAATACTAGGAAAAGCCCACATACGGCGAAGATTTTTTGTTGCCGTTGGAAAAAGTAGAAGTCCCACTCCTATTAACATAGGAACTGGAAGTGGAATGAAGGGGATAATCCATGAATATTGATATGTATATTCCATAAAAAAACCTTTTATTTTTAATTAATTCTTTATAATTCACCGGCTCTTATATCTTTTTATAGGTTCAATAAAAAATCAAGATATGGAATACTTAAATAGAATTTTCTATTCCTAATTATTCTGAATCTTTCTTCTTTAACCAATATTTCAAATATTCAAATCAAGAAGTTAGAATTGGTCAAATGATATGAATATGATCAAGTTACTATTTATATTTAAAATGAAATAAGACAATAATTCATTTTATTAATATTGAATATTAAGTAAAATTTTTATGAAAATGAAGAAAAAAATTCAATTATTATTACGTATTACGATAATTTATATGCATAGAGCAAATAACTACACCAAAATCGAGTAGTTAATACATTACTTTATTTTGATAGAAATAATAGGATGGTCCATACCAAAACGGTCGCAATAAAAAAAAGAACTCGTTTTTTTTATTAGTTCGTTTATTCATAATCATTAACTAATTCATGATAGAACTGATTATACTCCATTCGAATAAAAGATATTTTTTTTCTTTGTAGAAAACGCTAGAATATCCCACACTTTTCTTTCAATACCAGGGAGAAGAAATAGAATTAAAAGAAAAGACGAAATTACTAAGATAACTTTTAGAAAATCATGTATTCTTTGATTAACTACTAGTTTAATTCAAATTTTTAAATCCAAAAAATGTGTACTCGTTCTTTTCTTTTGAGTTTGACCAACTAATAAAAACTAAAGTAATTTCAGTAATTTGGAATTTGTTAGGTAAGGATTGGTTTTTTTTGAACTTTTCGGTGTATTTTGTTACATGTATAAATATAGCACGACAAAAATAGACAGAGATATAAAAAAAAGAAAAAATGGAATTGTTTGACCAATAGATGTCTTTCACATTCAACTAGAGAAATGAATAACTTTTTTTCAAATTTTTAATGGCAGTTCCAAAAAAAAGTACTTCTATATCAAAAAAACGTATTCGTAAAAACATTTGGAAAAAGAAGGTATATCGGGCAGCGTTGAAAGCTTTTTCCTTAGCGAAGTCTCTTTCTACCGGGAATTCAAAAGTTTTTTTGTACGACAATGAAATAGTCAAACACTAGATTAACTAATCTTAATCTGAAAATGGTACTTTTTTTTTTTTTTAAAAAAAAAAAAGATACAAGGTTTCACTTTTTTTTGAATATGTTTTATCCGGTGGGGATTCTTATTTTCCTCATCGGTACAATTATCTGTCATATCATCATAATAAATAATAAAATTACAAAAAAAGTTTTTTCTTAGACAAAATGTTCAGTTCAGTCCAATATCGAATTAGTTTTCGAAATCCTAAATAAAATTCTTTACATGACGAAAAACCAACCTAAGGCCTAAGGGTTAATATAAAGCTCTACAAATAGTTAAATAAAAAAATTTTGAATGTCACACTGGACTGTGATCCATAAAAAGACTTTTTTTGTTCATTGATAAAAAAAGTGCATCTTCGATTTATAAAATCAGATAAATGAGAAATGAATTTTAAAATGAAAAAATGAAATGATAATAAAGATTTTTATGGGGAACGCTTCAATCCATATTGAAACGAAACAAGTTTTTTCTCATCACTTTGAATGAAAATGAAAAAAAAAAATATTGAATTGACTCCTTCAATCTCGACGATTAAATAATAATAGATTATTATTATTTCGAGTACGCCGCTATGGTGAAATCGGTAGACACGCTGCTCTTAGGAAGCAGTGCTAGAGCATCTCGGTTCGAGTCCGAGTGGCGGCATGGCATCTTCTAAAACAAATGGAATAAGTCCTATAATAAATTTAAAACAAATGGAATAAGTCCTATAATAAATTCAATTCCTGATTTCAATTCCGTAGAATTGGTTTACCCCACTTTTTCATTTTAATAAAAAAAAAATTATGATATTTTCCACCTTAGAACATATATTAACTCATATATCCTTTTCGATCATTTCAATAGTAATTACGATTTTTTTGATAAGCTTATCGGTCGATGAAATCGTAGGACTATATGATTCGTCAGAAAAAGGCATGATAGCTACTTTTTTCTGTATAACAGGCTTATTAGTCACTCGTTGGATTTATTCGGGACATTTCCCGTTAAGTGATTTATATGAATCATTAATTTTTCTTTCATGGAGTTTCTCCGTTATTCATATGGTTCCGTATTTTAAAAAACATAAAAATTATTTAAGCACAATAACCGCGCCAAGTACTATTTTTACCCAAGGCTTTGCTACTTCGGGTCTTTTAACTGAAATGCATCAATCCGAAATAGTAGTACCTGCTCTCCAATCCCAATGGTTAATGATGCATGTAAGTATGATGATATTGGGCTACGCAGCTCTTTTATGTGGATCATTATTATCAGTAGCTCTCTTAGTCATTACATTGCGAAAAGCCATAAGGGTTTTTAGTAAAAAAAACAATTTTTTAAATGAGTCATTTTCCTTTGTCGAGATCCAATACATGAATGAAAGAAGCAATGTTTTACTAACCACTTCTTTTTGTTTTTCTCGAAATTATTACAGGGCTCAACTGATTCAACAACTAGATCAGTGGAGTTATCGTATTATTAGTCTAGGGTTTATCTTTTTAACCATAGGTATTCTTTCGGGAGCAGTATGGGCTAATGAGACATGGGGGTCATATTGGAATTGGGACCCAAAGGAAACTTGGGCATTTATTACTTGGACCCTATTTGCGATTTATTTACATACTCGAACAAATAAAAATTGGGAAAGTTTAAATTGCGCAATTGTGGCTTCTATAGGCTTTCTTATAATTTGGATATGCTATTTTGGGGTTAATTTATTAGGAATAGGATTACATAGTTATGGTTCATTTAATTTACATTAAGATCTAATAAAATTAAGATCTAATAAAATTCAAAAAAATCCCGACAAATACAAACATAGAACAAGCCAAGCCTATATAGAAATAGAATAGAAAAATAAGTAAGAATACAAGATAAGAAAACTTCCTACTTCATGTAGGCTGTCGAGAACCATTTGAATCACTACAATACTTGATTCAAAAGGTTCTCATAAAGACCAAAAATATCTGTTTACAATTCCAATTTTTTTTTTTTTTACTTAACTTACTTAAGAGAAAAAAAGACTTTTTTTCATTGTACAACGAACAATATTAAAAAGAATATAATAATAGGATTACTTTTTTATTTTTTCTTTTATTGATGAAAACTATTGATAAAAATAATTAGATATAATAGCTTCGACTTTGTCAACAGATAGTGAAAGAACGAAATCTGGATAAATACCAATAGCTATTATTGGTAGAAGAATAGAGATGGAAACAAATAACTCGCGCGGCCCAAAATCAAAAAAATAAGAGTTTGGAACATTAAATAACTTGTATCCATAGAACATTTGGCGTAACATAGATAATAAATAAATAGGAGTTAATATCATTCCAATTGCCATTACAAAAGTAATTAGTATTTTTGGCATTAAAAGATATTGTTGGCTGGTAATTATTCCAAAAAATACTATCAATTCTGCAAGAAAACCACTCATACCTGGTAATGCAAGGGAAGCCATTGATAAGATACTAAACATCGTGAATATTTTTGGAAGGTGGATAGCCATTCCACCCATTTCGTCGAGATAAACAAGACGTATTCGATCATAACTCGTTCCTGCCAAGAAAAAAGAGCAGCGCCGATAAATCCATGAGAGATTATTTGTAAAATGGCTCCATTGAGTCCCGTATCAGTTATCGAGCCAATTCCAATAATTATGAAACCCATATGAGATACAGAGGAATAGGCTATTCTTTTTTTTAAATTACGTTGCCCAGGAGATGTTAAAGCTGCATAGATTATTTGGATTGCGCCTACTATAATCAACCAGGGAGAAAATATAGAATGAGCATGAGGTAATAATTCCATATTGATTCGAACCAACCCATATGCTCCCATTTTTAATAAAATTCCGGCTAGAAGCATACAAGTACTATAATGTGCCTCTCCATGGGTGTCTGGTAACCATGTATGTAAGGGTATAATCGGTAATTTAACAGAAAAAGCAATAAGAAATCCAATATAGAGTATTATTTCCAGTGCCACCGGATACGATTGATTAGCTAATGTTTCCAAATTTAATGTTGGTTCGTTGGAACCATATAAACCAATACCCAGAACCCCTATTAATAGAAAAATGGAACCTCCCGCAGTGTACAAAATAAATTTTGTAGCGGAATACAGACGTTTCTTTCCCCCCCACATCGCTAGAAGTAGATAAACGGGAATTAATTCTAACTCCCACATGATGAAAAAAAGTAAAAGGTCTCGAGAAGAAAATGATCCTATTTGGCCGCTGTACATTGCTAACATCAGGAAATGGAATAATCGGGAATCTCGAGTAACTGGCCGAGCCGCTAAAGTAGCTAAAGTGGTGATAAATCCCGTCAGTAAAATAGGTCCTATAGAAAGTCCATCTATTCCCAATCTCCAGTAAAAATCAAAAAAATTAATCCATTTATAATCCTCTGTTAATTGGGTTAATGGATCGTTCAATTGGAAATGATAACAGAATGTATAGGTAGTTAAAAGGAGCTCTAAAGTGCATATGCATATAGTATACCACCTTATTACCTTATTTCCTCTATGAGGTAGAAAGAAAATTAAAGAACCTGCGAATATTGGCAAAAGTACAATTATTGTTAACCAAGGAAAATAATTCGTGATAAAGACAAGATACACTTGGACAAAAAAACCCGTACTCAATAAAGAAAAAAGAATAATATATTATCTATTTTCGAGCACGGGTTTTTGTCGGTAAAAAAAAATCAATTGTATTCAAAATGTATTTACGTGGTTTTTTCTGGAACGTATTAATACGCTAGACCCATGCTTCGAGTTGTTTCATGCCATAAATAAACTCGAACGCTCAAAAAATCCGTTGGACAGGCGGATTCACATCTCTTACAACCGACACAGTCCTCTGTTCTTGGAGCAGAAGCAATTTGCTTAGCTTTACATCCATCCCACGGTATCATTTCTAATACATCTGTTGGGCAGGCTCGCACACATTGAGTACATCCTATACATGTATCATAAATCTTTACTGAATGTGACATCGGATCTATAAGTTTTTGAATGTCATCAATTTTCGATCTAGTAAACTTGTAAATGGATCATATATTTAGACACTAGATGAATCAATGGATTTTACCATAATTTTTGTAATCAATCTAATTCCGGATCGAGTCATGAGATTGGCCCAAGATACTTTGATTTTTTACGTTTTTCTCAAACCTACGTCTTATACATACTAATTTGAATTGATGAATATTCTAATTTCTATAATTAATAATATATAATTAATTAATACTACTTATTTATTCATTTATTCAACAAATTCGATTGATTGATACGAGTTGATTTTCTGTTACGATAAATTGACGAAACAATAGCTAACCCAATAGCTGCTTCGGCGGCTGCAATAGCTATAACAAAAATGGAGAAAATATCTCCTTTTAATTGTCGACTATCAAAAAAATCTGAAAATGTTACAAAATTTATATTAACCGCATTGAGGATAAGTTCAAGACACATAAGAGCCCTAACCATATTTCGACTCGTGATCAATCCATAGATACCAATAGAAAATAAATAGGCACTCAAAACAAGTACATGTTCGAGTATCATTGACCAGCTCCTTATTAATTTGGATTCATTTCAATATGAACAAGAATTCAACGTATTCAATTGACTATAATATAACAAGTACAAAACAAAGGAATAGATTGATATTTGGTAATGGATCAAAATAAAGAATTTCTATTTTATACATGAACAGTTTTCAAATATTTTTGAAGATAAATGGATTTGATAACAGAAAACAAAGTTGAATTTTGATTGCTAGTAATAGTTATAAAGATTTATCATTGACGAGCAACAGCAATTGCACCTATCAAAGCAACTAAAAGAATTATGGAAATGAGTTCAAATGGAAGAAAAAAATCTGTTGATAAATGAATTCCAATTTGTTGACTATTACCTATCAAATCTTGCTCGATAATCTGGTTTGACTTTGTCGTCCAGATAATCCCGTACCAAGACGTATCTAAAATAGTAGTCATTAGTGAAACCAAAATACTTGTACAAACCAACGAAGTAATCCCATCTCCAACAGTCCAAAGATTCAAATCTTTGTAATATTCTGAACCATTCATGAACATCACAGCAAATAGAATTAAAACGTTTATAGCTCCTACATAAATAAGGAGCTGCGCAGCCGCTACAAAATGGGAGTTTGATAGAATATAAAATAAGGATATACAAACAAGAACCAATCCCAAGGAAAAGGCAGAATAAATTGGATTGGTAAGTAATACCACTCCTAGACTTCCTAATATAAGACCTGATCCCAGAAAAACTAAAAGAAAATCATGTATTGGTCCAGGCAAATCCATTATTATATGTAAAAGAAAAATAAATTGAAATGTTTTTCATGATTTTATTGACTCGACAAGGAATTTTTTTAGGATATGCTCCTAATTGCATTTAATTCAAATCGAATGGATTAAAAATGGGTCTAGGTCCAATTAGTGGACCAATATAATATGGTTTTCTCTTTACCCAAAAAATGGAAAAAGGGTAATTTAGCTCAAAACTGAAATTATATTATTAGATTCAATTTTCAATCTAACTTTAATCGTACTTTTTACCAACTAATCAACAGTTAATTGGAATTTATAGTTATTGACCAACAAAAAAAAATAAAGAACTCATTCCTGTAGATTAGATCAAATTGAACCCTACTAATTGTTGTAGATTCCTCTTTAATCAAAAATCAAAGGGTTTTCACATTTTTTTATTTTATTATTATTTGAGGCGAATTCGAAATTGTTCGAATTGTATAATCGTTAATTACTGACATTGGTAAACGACCCAATGCGATTTGATTATAATTCAATTCGTGACGATCATAAGTAGAAAGTTCATATTCTTCAGTCATTGATAAACAATTTGTTGGACAATACTCAACACAGTTACCACAAAAATACAAATTCCGAAATCAATACTGTAATTAAGCAAGCGTTTCTTTCGTATACCAGTTTCCAATTTCCAATCAACAACAGGTAGATCTATAGGACATACACGAACACATACTTCACAAGCAATGCATTTATCAAATTCAAAATGGATTCGGCCGCGGAAACGCTCAGATGTAATTAATTTTTCATAAGGATATTGAATAGTTACAGGTAAACGATTTGCGTGAGATAAGGTAATCATGAACCCTTGACCAATGTACCTTGCAGCTCGTACTGTTTGTTGACCGTAATTCATGAACCCAGTTACCATAGGGAACATATCGTAAAGATCTATGAATAATTTTATGTTTGTTTCTTTCTCTTGTTTGATATTTGAGAGAAGTCGTAAATCGAGAATATCCTAGTCCTTTTTCTTTCCTTTACAATGAAAGGAGTTGGAAAGAAGTTGTTAATAATAGATTACCGAGAGAAATGGGTAAAAGAAATTTCCATCCAAGATTTAATAATTGGTCTATTCTTAGTCTAGGTAAAGTCCATCTTGTTGTGATAGAAATAAACAAGAAGAAATAAGTTTTAGCTAATGTAATAAAAATACCAATTGTCGTTCCAAAGACTCTACCTACTTTATTTATTTCAAATAGTTCAGGAACGAATATGTAAGGAATAGAGATATTCCAACCCCCTAAGTAAAGAACTGTTACAAATAACGAAGAAACTAATAGATTTAGATAGGAAGCAACATAAAATAACCCAAATTTGATACCCGAATATTCGGTTTGATAACCTGCTACTAATTCTTCCTCTGCTTCTGGTAAATCGAAAGGTAATCTCTCACATTCTGCTAGGGAAGAAATTATAAAAATGAAAAACCCTATAGGTTGACGCCACAAATTCCATCCCCAAAACCATATTTGGACTGGGCCTCAACTATATCAACTGTACTTGAACTGTTAGATAATCATAGTCGATGATAACATCACTGTTCCCATCGCTATTTCAGAACCGTACGTGAGATTTTCACCTCATACGGCTCCTCGAGGGCCATCAATAAATCTAAGGACCGAATTGATATTATTTCTATTGATATGTTTGTAGTATAATACTATAATATCGATTGGAAATTAAATATATATTCTATATAGATAGAGTCAAAACCTATCGGAAGGTCCTGAATTAGACCAATGGAATTCTGTCTGCTATAATAACTAAAAAAGCACTTCTGAATTGATCTCATCCTTTAATAATTTGAATTTTTCTTTGTTGAGTAATAACTTAATCCTTCAATAAAATACTCTTTCTAGAAATATTAATAGATATTTCAACCCATTCTTTTTTATTACGAAAAAAAAATAATACATTAGTTCCTGAAAAATACCACGTTATCCCTATGAATATAGGAAAGAAGAAAAAAATCTTTTTTTTTTTCGTTCCTATTCTTCTTTCTGAAAAAGGGGGGTTTCAAAAAAAGGATTATTTCGTTCCTGATAGTCATTTTTGAATCTGTGGATAGGAGCATACTCTGAATCGGAATTGTGGGTAGTACTACTTGATCATTTCTACTAACTTAAAGTCCCAATTATTATTCTTTTTATCTTATGTAAAAAGAATTTTTGGATAATTTACATAAAAATCTCCATTACTAATCCTTTATGTATTTTGGTGTTCCTAACCATCCACTGATTTTTGCTCAATCACCCGTTAGGGTAATACATAGAAACCAGAGTGAAAACTCTATACGGTTGATCTTTTGAGTTGAGCCCGCTTCAAGCCAGGATGACTAATCAACCAATCTTGGGGTAAAAGTCTTGCTTATATTTACTTTTTTTTTTCTTGTACGTAGGAAATGAGACTCCATTTTTTTACTGCTAATTTCTAAGCTGTTTTCTTTCACTCATACAACTATCTGATTTAGGTCATCAAACTGAATGATGAATAAAAAAAGGAGATATCTATTCAATTTCTTTTCGAAAAAAAGTTTCTGTTTTAACGAATCGCACGTAGAGATATTGATAACACACAAAGAGTTAATGGTATTTCATAACTAATCGATTGAGCAGCGGCTCGTAGACCACCTAAAAAAGAATATTTATTATTTGATCCATATCCTGACATAAGAAGTCCAATGGGAGCAATACTGGAAATGGCAATCCATAAAAAAACACCGATATTGAGATCAGATAAAACAAGGTGATAACTAAAAGGAATTACTGAATAACTTAGTAAAATGGATATAACTGCTATGGATGGTCCTATACTGAATAAACGAGTATCTCCTCGAGATGGAAAAAGATTCTCTTTGAAAATAAGTTTTGTCCCATCTGCTAAAGCTTGAAGAATTCCCAAAGGACCGGCGTATTCGGGACCAATACGTTGTTGTATTCCTGCGGATATTTCTCTTTCTAACCACACAATTACGAGTACACCTATTGTGATTCCCAATACAAGAGTCAAAATAGGTAAAAACATCCCTATGATTCCATAGACTTCTTTTAAAGATTCCAATCTAGAAAAAGAATTTAGATCTTGTACTTCTGTTGTATCAATTATCATTTTAACGATCAACTTCTCCCATAATGATATCTATGCTACCTAGTATTGTCATAATATCGGCCAATTTCATTCTTTTAACTAACTGAGGAATAATTTGCAAATTGATAAAACCAGGTGGACGAATTTTCCACCTCCAAGGAAAACCACTCTGATCTCCTATTAAAAAATTCCCAATTCTCCCTTTGGGGCTTCAACTCTTACATAAAGTTCTTGCTTCGTCAATTCAAAAGTAGGAGAAGGTTTTTTACTAATGAATCGATATTCAAAATCATTCCATTCCGGATCCCTTTCTCTAGCAAAGCACCGGGTTTCTAAATTCTCATAGGGCCCCCCTGGAATTCCTTCCAGAGCTTGTTGAATAATTTTTATAGATTCCCTCATTTCACCGATTCGGACTAAATAGCGAGCTAATGAATCTCCTTCTTTTTGCCAATGGATTTCCCAATCCAATTCGTCGTAACATTCATAATGATCAACTTTACGAAGATCCCATTGGATTCCGGAAGCTCGTAGCATTGGTCCCGATAAACCCCAATTTATTGCTTCTTCTGGACCAATAATGCCTACTCCCTCAACTCGTTCTAAAAAAATAGGATTTCGCGTAATAAGTTTTTGATATTCAGAAACCGCTGTTAAAAAATAATCACAGAAATCCAAACATTTATCTATCCATCCATAAGGTAGATCGGCCGCTACTCCTCCGATACGAAAATAATTATGCATCATTCTCATACCGGTGGCAGCTTCGAATAGATCATATACTAATTCTCTTTCTCTGAAAATATAGAAAAAAGGGGTCTGTGCACCAATATCTGCCATAAAGGGGCCAAGCCATAACAGATGAGAAGCTATACGACTCAACTCTAACATAATTACTCTGATATAACTGGCTCTTTTAGGTACTTGAATATTTCCCAACTGTTCTGGTCCATTTACGGTTATTGCTTCTGTGAACATAGTAGCTAAATAATCCCAACGTGTTACATAAGGTAGATATTGTATAACTGTTCGATTTTCCGCAATTTTTTCCATTCCTCTGTGTAAATAGCCTAATATTGGTTCACAATCAATAACATCTTCACCATCTAGAGTAAGGATGAGCCGAAGAACACCATGCATTGATGGGTGGTGAGGTCCCATATTGACTATCATGAGGTCTTTTCTTTTAGTTGTTACATTCATAGGTTATTCCTCGATTCATTCTTTCATGAATTGCTGAAAATGAAAACAAGTTCATTAAAATTCAAGATCGAATAAAAAAATAAAATAATTCAAATTCCTTTTTCACTTAACGAGTTTTTGACTCCCGAATATCCAGCTGACTAATTAATTCTTTATAACGTATTCTATTTTTCTTTGACAAATAAGACAGCAGTCGTTGGCGTTTTCCCAGGATTTTACGTAAACCTCTCTGAGATAAATAATCTTTTCGGTGCAATTCCAAATGTGAAGTCAGTCTTCGTATCTTATTGGTGAAACGAAATACTTGAAATTCAATGGACCCCCTGTTTTCTTCTTTTTCTTCTTGTGAAATAACTGAGATGAATGAATTTTTTACCATAAAACGGATTTTCTATCCTCTTTTTTTTTAATGGATTTTACTGATCAGTAAGAATAATGCTAGTCATTTTAATTTGGTATACACAATAATCTTAATTTCTTTATGAACTCCTAATTTTATCAAATAAAATGAATCAATCCAATTTTCTTTTCAATTTTATTCGTATAGGAATAGGAAAGGGTGATATATTTCTACATTTAGAAAAGAGAAACAATTTTGGATCGAAATCTAATAATAAATAAAAATAAATAAAAAAAGAAAAAATAAGAAGATTCCGTTAATCATTTATAGATCTATTGGATATTGATAAATGCATTTAATTAGTATTCATGTATCAGACTGATTGAATTAGTATTCATGTATCAGACTGGAAGGTAAGACAATACATAGGTGCAACTCCTTTTTTCATATACCATACATATATGGTACAGAATATATATGAAAAACGCATAATTAACAAATTTGCAATCGTGGATACATATGTATCCTTATCATAGTGAAGCGGCCCCCATTATTGGTATCAAACGAATATCGATTCATACAAGATAAATCTTCTAATCGATAATTAGGCCAAAGAAAGAACTTTAATTTAATTAGTTTCTTTTTCTCAAAATGTTTTCTTTTATCCAAAAATTCACCCCAGTTTTTTACGTTGTTGCAAAATACTGGATTTTTATGAATACCATTTCTCTTCCTCAAATTGAAACAAATTAGAATTCTTAATTCTCTACGTCTTTTAGTGGATAAAACCTTTTCGGGAACAAACAACAAATCATAATCATTTTTGTATCTATTTTCAGCCATTTTTTGATGTCTTGCAATGGATTTATCCAAATTAATCTTAGCAACATAGCTTTTTCTCGGTATATTTGATTAATTTTGGGCTTACTCTTATGAAACAATGAAATATTTAGACTTTGATACATAATCAATTGTCCATCATTTTTTATAGACAAACGAATTGGTTCGATAATTAATATACCTTTTTTCATTAATTCTGTAAGAGTTAAATCCTTTTGAATAATCAAAATATCTAAACTCATTTCTCCCCTTTGAATAGAGGATATAGCAATTTCTCTTGGATTTATTAGTCTAAGTAGGAGACAATATATTTTGATATTATTGATCATTCTTTGATTTAAAGAATCATCCCATCTCAATTGAAAACGTAAATACCTTTTTAGGAAAAAATAAAGCTCTACTTCCGTGTTGCTCTTATATTCTTTTTTCTTTCTACGTTTTTTCATATCGGAGCTTGCATAATCTTCTCCAATATCTTTTTCTTGGTTTGAGAAAAGTGATCCAAGATTCACTTGATTTTGTGCATCTGATTCAAGATTATCTCGAATTGCGGATTCTTTTTCTTCTTGATTTCGATTCTCTAATTCAATCGATTTTTTTTCATTCGAAAATAGAAAAAGATCCCTTTTGTTCTTTCTAGTGATGTTTTTATTTTCACTAACATTTTCATAAAAATTTAAAAGAAGTAGTTGGATTGGTATGATCCACGGTTTCATAATATATGTATTATAAAGGATCACAAATTCTGGAAAGAACCAAAGGTTTAGATTTGATATGGGACGACTTAGTATTTCTTCATTCATTGCCATCCAATCAAAAAGATCTTTTTTTTTTTTTTGATGCCATAATTCCAATTCCTCCATTTTGGGAAATTTTAAGAAAAAAAAAGACCTTTTTGATCCATTTTATCAATTATTTGATAATTATTAAACCCAGTCTTAGTATTTTTATTACCATTGGTATCGATATCAATCCAGGACTCAATATTGACTTTATTTCGAAGACAAAAATCGAAAATTCTCAATCCAAATATTTTCTATCTGTAAATTTATCTAGATTGAGAATATCATCATCTTCTAAATTAATAGGGATAATACCTCCTGGCATATTAATTAATTTACCTTTTTTATATATCTTGTTGTAATTATAAGAAATCTCTTGTTTATTATTTAAACGTAATGGTGATACATAAATATGTGAATCCTTCTTATTTTCATAATTAATCGATTTATATGAGAAAAGGTCATATCCATAGTATTTTTGAAGGTTATATTTTGAATTTGATAATGAATTTAATTCAAAATCATTTAATTTTTTGTAATTAATTAATATTAATCGATCTTTTTCATCTGAATGCCTTTTGTTTAAATCTTTATTTTGCACTATACGTGTTTGATTGAATCTATTTCGCCATTTGTGTGGTACTAATAGATACCATCTAATCGGAGATAAATCATATTGATAATGACCCCTTAACCAGTTTTTCCATTGAATCATTTCCGAATTCAAAATATTTTTATGTTTTAATTCAGGATAAAAAATTCCTTGTGTTTCAAAATAATCCTTTATTTCATTCTTAAGAAAAAAAGATGTTCCGTGATATTGAAGGACATATCTTAACTTATACAAATTACAAGATTGCGTTTGATATAATTGGTAAAATACATATGCTTGTGAGAAGGAGGATAATAAAATCTTTGAATTTTTTTACTAATATCATAAATTGATTTTTTTTTAGTCCAAATAAAACGAATTGTATTTTTATTTGTTTTAGCTATTTTTTCTTTATTTGTTTCATTATTGTAAATGTATTTATCGATCATTTTTGTTGAATTATCAAAAAAAAGTTGTGTAGTGATCCTCGGACTATTAATGATACAGATAAGTATATCTATGTATATCCTTTCAATTAAAAATTTGAAAAAGAATATGATTTACGGATTAATCGAACATTTATTCTTTTGAATTTCTTTAATTTCTGCCAAATATTTTTTATTGATGCTAATAGTTTAGTGGGATAACTTATTTTATTAGAACTAATATTTATATTGATTTCCGGAGTTAAAAATCCTTTTTATTATCTTTTGTAATTTTTTCTATTTGATTCCTGATTGTGCTGGTTCTATCATCCAGATCTTTCATTTTTTTTTCTGTCAATGAAGAATCTGTCAAATCCATAAATCGAATTTGAATGGACGATTCATTAATCATCCCATTACTGATTACCCCATTTTTTTCTTTTTTAGTTTCACTCAATTCATCTATTTTTCTTAATCCAAATAATTGAATTGGGTTTCTTTTGGAAAGTTCTTTTATTATTCCTTTTAAAAATAGAATGGTTTTCATGACCGATTTTTTTCTTTCTTTTGAAAGGTTTAAAAAAGATTTATTCTTTCTTTTAAAACCTGTATAACTAAAAAGGATTCTTTTGTAATTTTATAATTTTTTTTCTGAGTTCTTTAAAAATGGGTTCAAAAAATGAACGTTGTTTTCTGGGAGAACCAAAAGGAACTTCAGTTTCCATTCCCCAAACTGTTAAAAAACAAAAATCGTTTTTTTGCTCTTTATTTCTCAGCGGATCTTTCTGGCGAGGTGGCACCTTAGATCTGTGCCAAGGTTTAAGGTAAAAAGGAAATAGGATCTTTATCTGAATACCGTCTGTCAACCAATTTTTGGAAATTCGGTTTCTGATAATTGAACACCATTATAGGTGCATTTAACATGCATTTCTCTATTCCAATCTTTTAAGTCCTCAGACCACTCGGGAAATTGAAATAATAATATACGGGCTATATTTTTAGCTATTATCACTGAAGGGAATAGAATATATTTTCTAAGAAAAGATTGGGTTACTAATAGGGATCCTCTTATTGCTTGAGCAAATAAAACTCTATCCCAGGTTTGGGCTATTTGTATTCGTGCTTTCTCTTGTCTTTTGTATTCTTCTCTTTTTCTTCCTCTTTTTTTTTTTCTCATTTTCTTTTTTTCTTTTCCTCGGTATAATCCGAGATTCTTAATTCTGTTGTTTTTTTTTATACATCCATTTTTTCAAAATCAATTTTATCATCCCGGAGATATCAAAAGAAAAAAGGGGTTTGCCTATTCTGTCCAAAAAAAGAGGAGAATGCACATTTGCTTGAAACAATTCACAAATAACTGTTTTACGTCTTTGAGCACGCATAGAGCCTTT
>CM024616.1:2396397-2401397 GCA_014182575.1 Eucalyptus decipiens | reverse complement strand
TGTTTGGAATCCATATTATGCAAGGAGACATTGCTTTTGCTAATTCGAATTGAAGGGTAATATAAAATCGGTCTATTTCCGGCATCATATCCATAGTTAGCGCATTCATCCTAGTTAGAAGCTCCAGCTCCGTATCAAGGTCACGATCAATATCGTCACTATCCTCAATATCGTCACTATCCTCAATATCGATATCATCAATAAGAAAACCTTTAGGCTGGTTATCCAGGAACTTGTTCAGAAATACTGTAATGAAAGGAACATAGGAGTTTGTCGCTAGGTATTTGACCAAATAGGATCGTCCAGTTCCTATAGAACCTATCACTAAAATACCCCTAGAAGGGGATAGGGCTAAGCGGAGCGAAAAGGGTTTTCCATGAGATGTGAAATGAAAACTATTAGTCCCACACGAGGTTTGTGAATAAGTGATTGTCTGATAATGAGCAAGGAATATCCGTCTTTCTGCTAAACAGAATGTATTGAACTCATAATTCATTAGATACTTTTTATGAATGTCAACTAAGTATCGTAAGTAAATTGCTCCCGGTTGTTCAATCATTTGATAACCAGAGTCATTCTTTGATAAATGATCACTATGAGTCAAACTCAATAGAATTTGATCAATCCCTTTTTCTGTCGTTAAGGTGGAAAACTGAACCAAGAATTCTCTTTCTTTATCATCAATCGAATCACTGTTCGCGACCCAGGATTCTATTTTATCATCAATCCAATCACCGTTCACATTTTTTCTTTTTCTTATCAATGAATAGATCTCTTTACTTGTATGACTTAGATGTCTCGTCTTTTTCGAAAAAGTGATTCGATGGATGGGATTTGGTATGATACTTATGAGATCGATGAGATTGATATTCCAATATTTCTTCTTAGAACGTATTGATTTGAACCCATAAGCGGGACCACCACCCCATAGCATGTTGCCGCCAGAAGCAGAACCCCGTATTTCTTCTAGAGAATCTCCTAATTTTTCCAGAGCAACTAGAAAGAGATTCTTTAACCAGAAAGAATTCAGTTCAGATGTAGGGTACCTATCCAGAAGTTTTCGCAACTCCATCATGTATGATGGAATCATCCAAGATTTGACCTTTTCGAACTCTGTCTGTAACTCACTATAGGCTCGGGAAACAAAGAGAAGATGTGCACGAACGATATATGTAGCAACAAGAAGAAGGAAAAGGATTGAATAGAGGAACTCCCGAACATTTGGAGATCTCAGATGGGTCGATATCAATGGTGACTCATTATTTCGATGAATCATTTCTTCGGACAGAAGAAGATTATGTAAACACTTACTCGAAATCTCACTTATCAGATTCCATTGTGGAAGACAGAATTTTTTTCTGAAGAATTTGCCATGATATATCTGATCCATGCATAATATCATGAAAAATGGATACAAATTTTTGACTGCTACTTAGTATCGGCAATAGGTCTGAAAAAGTATCTAAAAATATCCAATTTAGATATTTGTACCCTGTCGAGGTAAGGAACCATGGCATATATGTTTGGAATAGATTCCATTTTGAGAGAGTTGAAAAAGCACTATCTCGTTGAAAGGTTCTATACATCTGTCCTTTCTCAACGCATTTCTTTAGACAAAGACTCCGTTTTTTCCTCTTTTCGGATGGTAAATATTTCTCAGAACATGGAGTGTGAATCAAACCCATGTTTGAATTGAAATTGAGATACTGATACAAGTTCTTCCCTTCTGAATCAGATAGATTCATATCTGAAAGAGGTTGACAATAAGTTCTTTCAAAATTGACTATTTGTCCCTCTGTTAGAGGTGTTCCAGAAATGTCTGCGATCGAGTAAATAGCTCTACGAACTAATGGATCGGATCGAATTGCAAAATGGAAAGATTTGTACAAGTTAGACCTTTCGTCACCACTTTGTGGAAAATCGTTAGGTATGAATATGTTAGATACCTGTGACTCGATTGGTGAAATAGTATCTCTCTCCAAAAAAGCGTATTTTTTTTACCGCCGCACAAAGAAAATATTTTGTTGCGAATGAACAAGATATTGAGGAATTGTCCATATGTAAAATCAGAATTATTGATACGGGCCCTTTCCACATAAAAGGGGAATCTTTTGTTACAATAGAAGCAGAAGTGATGTGGATTATTCAAGAATCGAAGTCGATTTGCTTTATAAAAAGAAGATATCAATGAACTTCTATGAAATGGTTTCACGGGATTCAGCCAATTGTCTTGATCGTGGGATATCATTGAGAAATAGGAATCCGTGTTATCAAAAGATTTCCTGCGATTATTTCTAGTATGGAATGAGTCAATCATCCACTTTGGTATCTTATTGAAAAAAATGGTGATATTGTTCCTCCATTGATCAATAATTTCGATTTTTGGGAAGTATCATGATCATCCAATAATAATGGTTTCCATTTTTTCAAATGAACGATTTGAAGACCTATTGATTCTAACAACTGATTGCAGAGTTGATCATTCGGACCTTTCAATTCATAGACGTGGATCTCGGACCTATGAATGGGGGTATTCCCGAAACTCACAAAGAAAAAAGGAAGTGAGTTAGACAAAAAAAGAAGAAACTTGGACAAAAAGAGAAGTAACTTGGACAAAACGAAACGAAGTGACTTAGACAAATCTTTTTTGTCGATAACCTCAGACCAATCAATCGAATATTGATTAATACGTAATCGATCGAAGACTACTTGAAAACGGCTCTTCTGCTTAGAAACGAAATGTTCCAAATGTTCCTGGAAATTCTTGCTCCCATTGGACCATTTGTATCTATATGCATTAGGATCCCGATTCACGGATCTCTCGGTTCGAGAAATAAAAATAAGAGGATTGAACCATTTCTTCTGACTCTTTTTCAAATTCGATAAATGTTGGTTGATCGTATATTTCATTATCGTTCTATGATTCAAAGTATCATTTCCTATTTGATCCCTTTGAATTCCATATTCGAAGTTGCGATCGGATCTATTCATTAAAAAGAATCGATTCCATACATTTCTTATGTACCCATAGGTGCTATATTGGATTTGAATCAGATTTCGGATCCATCTATATTGATTGACTGCCTCCATTATGTTGTTGCTAGCAAATACCACTATTTTTGGTTTTGGATCTTCCAAATCATTCCCGCAGGAGATCCGGACCCATTTTTTTCTGATCCTTCGATAAAAAGATTCATTCTCTTCATAAAAAAGAGGAGGTAGAACCAATAAAGATTTCTTTTTCGATTCATCCCTGGAGTTGAATACCTCATTCAAGAATTGTTTTTGATCCAATACGTAAGAATCCATAGAAAAGGCAAATCCCTTATGATACACCAGATCCGGCTCGCTTATTGATAGAGTGAATAGATCTGCCATTTCTTGAAATCTCTCTTCTGATTCAAAATCGTGGTGTAACGTGTATCCCCCCCTGTTCCGGTCATGGAACAGATGAAATAAATCAAAAAATGTATTTTTGTTCAAGAATGAAATCTTATGGGAACTGTGCATATCCAGTTCATCCTTCGGAACCATATCACATCCCGGATCTGATGAAATAGGATGAATTGAGACGGTATTTTGTAAATACGTAATTATCTTGAATATATTAACTATTTCTTTATTTTCCGATCGCCTGGAAGGGACAAAAGAAACATCTTGTTCTTTCTTCAACAATTTCTGATCTCTAGTGGACCTCTCAGTAGGATTCGAACCCAGATGAAGTTCTGACCATCTGTCAGAGAAAAAAAGAAAGAAAGAATGGATCTTGTAGGATTCCCAAGAAATTCTTCGATTTCTTCCGGAAGCAGATGATTCTTCATCTCCTTCTCACGTTCCGTGAATAGCCGGGAATATCCAGAAAGGCATTTAGAGAATCGGTCTGATTCTAGCTCTGTTCGTTCCGTTTGAAGAAAGGAAGGATCCCAAAGAATCGATCTTTCTTTTAGTTGTTGAATCTCTCTTTGATTGATCGATGTGTGATATTCCGAATCCTCATTACTAATGGAATCGAAATGATCTCTGGATTGATCAGAAGATCCTTTCAATTGGCTAGAATCCGTTACTTGAACGAAACTAGATCTTGTAGAATCATATTGAATATTTGACGATACATTCCGTACCTTGCTAAAAAACCGATCCTTGTTTACCAACCACACATTGTCTAACCAAATCCAATTCTCTCTCGATATGTTCCTCAAAAAATCCGATTCGGGCGGATTCTTCCCCCAACTAACGAAGAGATCTTGGCGGAATTGCCACATATGAAATTGAGCACAATTTTGCAAAGAAATAGCCCACTTCTTTCTCGAGAAGAGATGGGAAATAGGCTCAATATCATTTGATTGAATAGTTGACCCAGCTCCTTGTTGTTTGAAGAAACCCTCCACTTCAATTGGTATTTTTTCACGAAAAGCAAACATGAGATAACAAATCCAGTCTTTAACTAAGATTTCGAATAGCTGTCGCGAATTCAAGTTAATTATGTTTCGTCTCTTACTCGGAGAAAGACGATCCAAAAATTCCCAATCATGGTCCTTGCAGATCGGATCATCCATATAATATACAAAAAGAAACTCCAGATATTTGATATCTTTCTCTTTGAATGAGATCTCAATTCCAGCGACGGTTTCATTAGATATCTTACAACTAGAATCCCTCTTTTTTCCGATCCAGTTCCTCCACCACCGCGAACCCCAGTTAGATTCAGGCATGATACACTTTTTCGTTATTGGGAGAACCCAAGTACTCTCTTTCGGATCCAGGAAACAGCTCTCAGAGATCTTTTTTCCTTTTGGAAGATAGAGGAGCGAAACAATCAACCTATTGATATTGGAAGACCCAAAAGATTCTTCCAATGTATCATTTCTGGGTCCAATGGAATTCATAGGTATAGGAAGAAGCCCTGTCAAATAGAGATTTTTTCTTTCGACCATATTTCGATTGTTAATACGATATAGAAGGACCGCTACTACAAATAGTACTACACCCTTGATCGTGAA
>CM024616.1:2383897-2388897 GCA_014182575.1 Eucalyptus decipiens | reverse complement strand
TAAACAGTTCCTGTAGGTTGAGCACCTTTTTCAAGAAAAAAGAGAATAGCAGGAATATTTAAATACGTTTGATTATTTATCGGATCATAAAAACCCACTTTCCGAAGATCTCTTCCTTCTCTTCGGGATCGGACATCAATTGCAACGATTCGATAAACGGCTCATTGGGATAGACGTAGATAAACTAGAACCCCCCCTAGAAACGTATACGAAGCTTTCTCTTCGTACGGCTCGAGAAATTAGAAGATATGTCTATGTATACAATTCGAATGTCAAATAGATCTATAAAAGCATTAAATCAAATCAATTAGACTAAGATTATTTAATACTTTTTTATTCTTCTTTTTCTTTATCAAAAAAAAAATCATTTGCATTCTCAAAACTCAAGTTGAGTAACTCGGAAATATGAAATAGCTCAAAAGAAAACCCTTATGTATTTGATTTTTTGAGTGGTCTCTAACCCCTTTTTCTTTGTCTCATTTAGAATATATTTGGACTCCTTGTTCTTGATCTAGTTGTCGAGACAATTAAAAAAAATATTTCCTTGTTCCAAAATATTTTATCTTTGCCTTGAATCATTGGGTTTAGACATTACTTCGGTGATTTTTAATCGTTTCAAAATGGCAGCAACACGGCCCTTTTTCTGATTTATTTCTATCAAAGAATCATAAACGGTTGATTCCCGCAAGATACACTTTTGATCAAAAGAGTTTCACTAATTCCAACAAATTTTCCTTTTTTGGATTTGAAACTTGCTCGAATTGGATCCTTTCGATTTAGAAATCGAAAATAGACTACACTTACGAAGTTGTTCCAACTTATTAATTGGCACTAACCCTAGATCCTTGCCCTGAGAAATGAATCAATACTTTCTACTCGAGCTACATCACATACTGTTTACACTACACCCCAAGAAAAGATGAGGTTTCGAGTGGAACAGAACAAAGGATGTCGAGCCAAGAGCACCTTCATTCCTATATAATAAAAAGGGTGGGTGTAAGAATCCACAACTGATCATGTCCTTCAAGTCGCACGTTGCTTTCTACCACATCGTTTCAAACGAAGTTTTACCATAACATTCCTCTAGTTTGGAACTGATATGTAATTGATTCAATTAGGGAATCATGAATAGTCATTTGTTCGGTCGTTCCATTGGTTTCTAAAGAAGTCTTAGAAAGAATTCAATTTAATCCTCGATTTTCTTTTTATTGGATGAATGCAATATTTTTATTTTATTTATTAATTTCTAAATATTAGGAAGAAAAAAGTTCTTTGTATTGAATCTACATTGCATCTTCAAGTAACTTGAGAGGATATATTCAACAATCTTAGACTTCTTCGAATATCAAATACTCATAAGAAATCATTCAATTCAAATAGTTATTGAATTGAAAAAAAAAAACCTACCTGGATATCACTATTTGAATAAAGTTTTCCTAAAGATTGCATTTCTCATCATAAATAATTCATCTTTGAATTAAACCTCAGTGATTAAAAAAATATAGATAGATAGAAAAAGAAATTTATTTCTTTTTTTCGTGGAGTGAATAAAAAAAAGTTGATGGAAAGGAAGATTTAGGCTCTTTTTCTTTCATTTCATACTGAAAAAGAAAATCATAAAAAAAAGAATTCCCTCTATCAGATAGACTGAACAATTGTCATTGGAATGAATTATGAATATTCAATTATTCAAAGTATAAGGGGATGGACATACGATGAAAAGCGCATTCAACCTCTTTTGCAACCCCCTTTTTTCTTTATTTCCAATTCTTCGAATCTAGATTCCTAGATCACAACTCGATTCAGTTTCATCTATATGTATCTTAGTTGAATTTAATTTGTGAAAAAATAGGATTTAAAGAAGAATAGAATCATTAAAAATCAGAAACAAGAATCACATAATATCCAATATTTAACTCTTAAAGAGTAGAGAAGGTAGTTCAAAAAACAGAAGGTAGTTCAAAAAGAAAACCTTTCTTTATTGTGATAATAGATATTTCTATCTATGTTTCTATCTATATATAGAATAGGTATTCCCTGGGACGGAAGGATTCGAACCTCCGAATAGCGGGACCAAAACCCGTTGCCTTACCACTTGGCCACGCCCCATTTCAATTTCTATTCAATACTACTAAAGAGTAGTATTGTTTTTGGTTGTTCGTCAATTCCAATCTAAAATAAATATCTATGGACTCTATTGTTCCTAGGGTTTTGACACGTGTAGATATACAATGAAGCTGAATTTATTGATCATTACATATAATTCAATTAAGATATTGTATAAAAGTATGATTTCTTCTATTCTTTTTTGAGAATTGAAGGATTTTTGATTGGGTGAGTTCAAAGAAGGATTTTTTGGTATCCCTTACCTTTTTTTTTTTCATTTTTAAGGGATATCAATTATCAATAACAATAACTCAATCAAAATACAATTATCTCCAAGTCCAAGAAAAAAAAATGTTTGTTATGCTTAATATCTTTAGTTTGATCTGTATCTGTCTTCATTCCACCCTTTATTCAAGTAGTTTTTTCTTAGCCAAATTGCCTGAGGCCTACGCTTTTTTGAATCCAATCGTAGATTTTATGCCAGTAATACCCCTTCTCTTTTTTCTCTTAGCCTTTGTTTGGCAAGCTGCTGTAAGTTTTCGATGAGATCTTTAATACTGTCCTAGACATGATTTATTCGAAAAAAAAAAATTGGAACAATGGATAAGATCGGATAAGTCTTACAGCATGAACATGAACCCTCGATTCAAACAATTCTTAGATAGCTGCAAAAAATCTGACTCCCTCTTTCCTTTCCTCATTCGGATTCTTTTTCATTTATTGAAAAACCCTTTTAGAGTCATTTCAAAATAGGAAAGATTTTTTTTTTATGAAAGACTCGACTCTTATTCCAAATGAATTTCTGAAAATTCTTTTTGATTTTTGATTTCGAGAAACCATTTTGTTTATTGGTGTCAAAATAGGATATGGGGTATAAAAATGGAGAATCTATTCTCTTTTTTTTTTTGAAAAAAAAAGATCTTGGAGATTGTGTAATGCTTACTCTCAAACTCTTTGTTTACACAGTAGTGATATTTTTTGTTTCTCTCTTCATCTTTGGATTCCTATCTAATGATCCAGGACGTAATCCTGGACGTGAAGAATAAAAAGGCCTTTCTTTTTACTTGCTTAATTTTTCAATGTTCTTACTTAGGATTTTATCTATTTTACTTAGGATTTTATCTATTGTACATCCTTATTTATTATATGAAATAAAAAAAAAAAAAAACAAAAACAAAGGAAAGGTTTTGAAAAAAAAAATAAATAAAATAACAAGTCATCAACGGAAACGGAAAGAGAGGGATTCGAACCCTCGGTACGAAAAACTCGTACAACGGATTAGCAATCCGACGCTTTAGTCCACTCAGCCATCTCTCCCAATTGAAAAAGGATAATTACTATCTTACATTACACAAAAAGAAAGGCTTTTTTTCAAGCCTTTCTTTTCTTTATCTCTCTTTATTTTTTTTTTACTCTATTAATATATACAACTTTAATATATACTACTTTTATAAGCAATCCCATTTAGATAAAGAAAAGGTTTTAAAGAGATATTTCGAATAAAAAAAAATAAAAAAGCAAGAATACCTCTTCTTCCGAAAGAGCTTTTTTTCTTTTCACGGCCTGGCCTGGTCAGTACCTAGCCGGGCCATTTTTTGTTCCATTCCAAATCATAGATATAGATAAAATGATTTGTTTGAAAACAAAAATGCTTATTATTGATTATTGAAACAACAATCAGAAGAAGGGATCTTTCCATTCCTCTGATATGGAATTTCATTCTATAGAATCAAAGTGTCATTTTTTATTATTATTATTCTTTCTTTTCTTATTTTTTTTCCTTTACTGGAAAAAAAGAAAAAAAAAAATAACGAACTGTGGATTGTTGTGCAATGCATTCTTATGTCATAACATAAATAGTTTTATCGAGCCCTATCTGTTCTGTCAAAAATCCTCCAGCAAAAGAAAGAACTTGTTCTTTCTTTATTTAAATTTTGAATTAGGAGTGCTCTTTTACTAATCTGATTAGGTTTACTGACAAAACCAAAACAAACACGTCAATGCTATAATTTTCATCATTATTTTGTTTTGGATCCTATCTTGATTACGTCCGATTACCTTTTTTTGTTCGACAAAAGTTTCATTTATATACAATAATCGCATTGTAGCGGGTATAGTTTAGTGGTAAAAGTGTGATTCGTTTTATTAATCCCTTTTATAGTTAAGGGATCCCTCGGTTTGATTTGATTCATATTCCGAAGAAAAACTTTTTTTCTTAAAAGGATTTAATCCTTTACCTCTCAACGAAGGATTCGAGGAAAAATATACATTCTCGTGATTTGTATCCAAGGGTCAATTAAAAATGGAAAATTGGATTATTTAATTGCGAAACATAATTTTTTTTGAATTGGATCAATACTTCCAATTTAATGAGTATTAGTAAAGGATCCATGGATAAATATAGAAAAGCGTATTTCTAATCGTAACTAAATCTTCCATTTTTTCTTTTTCGATAGGAAAGATTGGAGCAAAATAGCTATAAATTAATAAAATTAAAAGATGATTTTAGTTTACTAGAAGCATTGACATATTATATTTTTTAGCTCGGTGGAAACAAAATACTTTTCCTAAGGATTGTCTCAAATAGAAATAGAGAACGAAGTAACTAGGAATATTGTTAGAATACCCTATTCCCTATTCTAGAGGGATTGTCTAGAAAGCGAATTTTTTTTTTTAATTGAAATGCATTCAAACAGAAAAGCTGACATAGATGTTATGGATCGAATTTTTGGATTTCGTTCATGTCTTATCTTAGATATATCGATATCTGGGAATTTATCTATCTTCCATAAAGGAGCCGAATGAAACCAAAGTTTCATGTTCGGTTTTGAATTAGAGACGTTAAAAATGATGAATCAACGTCGACTATAACCCCTAGCCTTCCAAGCTAACGA
>CM024616.1:2373897-2376397 GCA_014182575.1 Eucalyptus decipiens | reverse complement strand
TCGAAAAAATTCTTCTTTTTGGTTTTCAAAGGAATGTTCTTATGTTGCCTTGAACGATGCACTAATCCTTTGAATCCGGTACCAACGGGTATCATCCCTCCTATAACAACGTTCTCTTTTAGGCCTTTCAACCAATCGATACGGCCCCGGAGAGCAGCTTTGGCTAAAACTCGAGCAGTTTCTTGAAAACTCGCTTCAGATATGAAACTTTGAGTATTCAAAGATGCCCTTGTTATTCCCAATAGGATGGCGCGGTAACAGATCGATTCTTCCAAAGCGCGCCCCGTTCGCGCCGCTCGCAACAATCCAATTAGTTCTCCAGGTAAAAACATTAGACATTCCATCCTCTGAAACCAACACCTTTGATGTTATTTGGCGTACAATAATTTCTATGTGCCTATTATGGATTTGCACCCCTGGGATCGATAAACCTTTTGGATCTTATTAACCAAAGATATACGACTTTGCACTATAGTTAGTTCAGCCCCAATCAAGAATCCCAAGGAATTCCAAGAATTTTTTTATATGCTCGTTCCAACCCTCAATTCTTTTTCTAGGTTCATCGATATTGAATCAATTGAACGCACTTCTAACACTTGTTCCACTTTTGGAAGACCCTGCGTTATATCACCGGATCTCGATTTTTCATATATAAATGTAACTAATGTATCTCCTTCGTAAAGGATTTCTCCATAATGACCATGAACAGTTGCTCCTGGAGTGGCCAAATAAGGCTTGGCGGATCTTATTACTACAGAGTCAACTTGAACAATCAAAACTTGACCCGATTTGAGATGGGGTCCGTTTTTGGATATACATACATTTTCACAAATAAACTGTCCAAGACTAATTATTGTGGATCTTTCTTCAAAATAATTATGATAATAATTATGATGGAGAAAATACCAATTCAAATTGAATGAATTCAAAACGATGTTACTGCATGAATCGGGATTCAAAATTCTCCCATTTTCATCCATTAAATAATAGTTAATTACTTGAAAAGTCTGTTTTAAATTTTCAAGTTGCAAATATTTAGTTACCAAAATAGGATTATGAGTTATTAAATAGTAAAATGAATAAAATTCACAAATTGAAGGACTGTTCCTAAAGGGCCAATCGAATTCCTAATTTTAATTATAGGATCTTTTTTAATTGATTCTTTTATCACATTGTGATATTTTCCAGCGTTGAATGGACCCATTCGGAAACAATTAGATGATGACAAAATTATCAAAGATGGACATTCCTTATTTTTATTTAACAACGTGCGAATAGTTCCTTGATTTTGGCTAAGTAATTGTTGAATTTTTGTCTTGGAATAAAAGGGATTGCTATTGGTGTGATCTGACACATTATCTGAATCTGAGATCAATCCTGAGCCTGAGGGATCATTCCTTTTTCTGAGATACGAAATAGGGAATTTCACTAAGTCAATTCTTAGGAAATCTCGAATCAGACCATTTGTACTTACTTCAACAAAGGAAGTATGAGCCTCTTCGATAGAAGAACTTTTTTGTCTTGGTCCCAATTCAAAATTAAACAAGTCCGAACTAATTGAATACTTGTATCAGAAATTCCCGAATTGGTTTGCCATTTCTGTAAACAATATAATTGACAACTCGAAGTTGCATATTATCCCTTTCTTGTAACAGATCCGGGGGGAAGAGTGTTGCTAAATTTATACCGTCCAATACTTCATATGTCACTACGGGTCGAACTAAAACAAAATACTTTTTCTTAGTAGGTGTGATCCGTTGGACATAGATCCAATTTTTCCATTTTTTGGATTCCTTAGAATTTGTTTTTCCTGTTCCTGGGGGTATCAAGATGCCACTGTGTCGGGATATCTTATCTGTCTCTCCAGGAAAATGGATATCTCCAGAAAATATTTTCAGTTCAATCCTTTTTTTTTTCTCTCCACTCGGACTAATCCGCCCACTCGGCTTCTTGTATTTAAAGCGATTCGTGTATCTACTCCAATCAGACTATTGTTCCGTACCATTATCGAAGAAGATTCAGGAAAATATGCACTTCTTCGGGAATGAAAAAAAATGGATCTAGTTTCATTTGGCATTTTTGCTTAAATTCTTTGATTCCTCGATACTCAATCAAATCCTCTTTTTTAACGACTGAATGAACCCCTAGAGTCCCATATTTAATAATTCCCGAACTCTTCTTCTGTATCGAGGATCATCGAAATAAGCAAGAATACTATTTCTACGTAAAAATTCCATTTATCGGTAGTTCAATCGAGATACCTGAATGGGGCATTAGTTCTTTCTTTCGTTCTTGAATCGATTGTAGTGGAATAAGAAATCGATTTCTTCGCCTTTTTGCCAATAAATCAGAATTCTCGTGGAAAGTAGTAGGATATTTGAGATTACAATGAACAATAGATATGATTCGATTAAGTTCTGAATAATCAGGAATCCTATCTTCTTTTATTTTACCAGAAAAATCAGAACTACATAATTCGTATCTCATTTGATCATTATTC
>CM024616.1:1962103-2373797 GCA_014182575.1 Eucalyptus decipiens | reverse complement strand
AAGAGCTGTTAAAGCAAGTTCAGGATACTGGTTTTTTCGAGTACGTAATTAATTTTTTGCCTTCAACTTCATGCTGCAGCAGAGTTCCGGTTTTTGGTGATGAAATCGCAGCCAGCATCTGTAGTCATGGGGCAGAACCTGATCCCAATAACTGTACTAGCACTCGACCGGTTGGAAGTACTATCTTAACTGTACTTCTGTTGATGTTGCCACCTGAAACCTGGTGCTGTATCAAAGATGAGAAACTTAGGGAGGAAGTACGGAGCCTTGTTTCAAGGGATAAGCTTCCTGCCATGCTTCAAAGAGAGGTATTCACATCTCTTTTCAGAAATGTAACTGTAACGTCATTGGCCGTTTTTGCTTTTGTTTTATTGCCAACAGAGTGTCTTTTGAAGAAGAGCTCCTTTTGATTTCTTCATGAATAAGACTTTAACTTCACACTTTTTTCTGCTCTATTTTGCTTGCTTTTTTTCTTCTTGGGTGGGCTAGGGCTTGAACCGATATGTCTCAGATCATTATGTGCTCCTAGTTCTGCTAGTTGATAGGAGTGGACGAGTACTAATCAGTCTTACCATGGCAGGTTTTGCACTTGCGAAGACAGCTTTACGATATGAAGAAGCGTCAAGGGAACATGGCGAAGAAGTGTTGGAAGATATGCAGGAATCTTCCGGATCTCATTGAATATTTCTCAGATCAAATCAAGATCAATTAATATCAGATCTAATTTGTAAAATAGTTAGTTGCCTTTTCTTTATACATGTCTTCTACTATAATATTGTTCATGTACATTGAATTGAATAGAATACACAATATACAGAGAAAATTTCCACATCCTCTCTCTCGATCTTCCTTTCCTTCGTTTTCTTACAAGAAGAAATCTGCCTTTGCTCAAAAGAAATCTGCCTTTGACCATGGTCTCTCTCCGCCAAACCGGATTGTGATGGCAATTATTACTCCGCGACTGTGTTCATTGCGAGATTTCTTTCTCGAGCAATCGTCAGAACATCATTACACCTTAGGATCCCACCAATTACTCTTTGACTCGATGCCACTTGTTGAGATATATAGCAATAGCTTAACACTAATATGAGGAGATGGCCACAAAAGAGTTTAGTAAGAACCATTGACATATCTAATTGAATATATCTTTATGGAAACTTTTAAGATGGCCACAAAAGAGTTTAGTAAGAACCTTTGACATATCTAATTGAATATATCTTTATGGAAACTTTTAAGCAAATATCTTGTGAGCTAATCATGATGCACTGACTGTTTCACGCTACAGGCACAAATTCTTCAATACGAGACTTTTTGACACCTCATGTGGGTACCTCATCATTTATATAGATGATCATATCCAAATTCTTATGGTGAAACTTTGGTATTACAAAAAGATATTTTCGTGAGGTTGGCAAGACGAGAAGGGTCATCCGGCGGAGGGTCCCGGTGAGGTTGTCGGTGGCGAGCGTGAGATTAACGAGGTCGCAGAGAAGGCCGATTTCGGGTGGGATGTAGCTCGAGAGGCCGACGGATGTGATGTTGAGAGAGACGACCCACGAGCCGGCGTTGCACGTGACTCCGATGAAGGAGCAATGCGGAAAAGGCGGCGGCGAGAAGGAGGAGGAGTCGACCAGTCGCCGATGGCAGTGGAGGGAGGCCCGACCATGGCGGTTTTGAGCTTCAAGAGCATGTCTAGGTTGCTCCGTGCAAGGGAAGCGGAGATGAAGAGGAGGAAGAAGAAGAAGACTCCATTGCAGGGCGGTTTCGTCCTTAGTGAGTTCGGCGAGGCCGGCAAGGGCTCGTCGACCACTGGTAAGGGCAGGCGAGGGCAACGCCTGCTGCCGGCGATGGGCATTGAGCCCTCGCTGGCCTCAGGTGAAGCCGACCCACGCCGGTCCCACGACCTTCGCCGGCCCTCCCCCACTTCCGATGTCCTTGATTTGGGCAATGCCTATCTTCGACAAAGAAGACGATGAACAGGGACAATCATGGGTAGATCAAGAAGAATGAACAGGAGAAGGAAAACAAAATGATAATATTTTTTGGACGAAAATACCCCAGATCAGGTCGCTGGAATATGCATTGAAAATGCATCAGTTGGCTGGCCAGCAAGTCAGGTCCTTTTTTGAGATTAAATGACTATTTTGAGAACTTTATTTGAGATAAATTATTTCAAATCCTTTTGGAAAAATGAAAAAACTTTAGATTTTATTTGAGATTTTCCTTATTATTATAAAATAACATGTAAATCTATGCATCCTCGGGAAATTCAACTAAAAATATTTTTCATTATTGTGATTGCCTAAATTTCTATCACCACCGAGGTCAAATAAAATTTTAATAAACCACTAAGGAGTGGACCAGTGATTTTAAGCGCTTAGTTCGGATATAGTTACAGAATCTGCCATTCAAAATTAATAATTGAGGCTGCACCCTTTTCTCTATGAGCGTTGCTTTATGTGATACACGTCGATATGGCCATTTGTGCCTGTGTGTAGGGTTTAATGGAGTTAAAAGTTTCGGATACCCTTCGTCATAATAATAACAGAGAAATAGTTTTAAAAGAATTAGTTGAATGTCAAACTTGCCATATGCAAAATTAGGTGGTGGGATCTTCCCGCAGAGAAGAATTGAAGAATAAGCCAAACGTAAGATGACGAAACCGGTCGCAAAGAAGAAGTGCAAAGCTCACGTAAGCTCGATCCAAGCAAAGAGAGCTGTCCCTTCATAGTTTTAAAATTAGTGGTAAGTACAAAGAAAATTTAGTGATCTAGTTATCCATACAAAAGAAGTGGAGAGACATTGGATGTGACGGAAAACCCTAAAACCAACTCGAATAGATTCCCCAATGATTATGGGGTTTTTAAACGAAACCCAAATTGATGCACGAGACGAATGGAAGATGGACAAATGCATGGCTAATTTTGGGAGGAGCCTAGTTTGGATCCTTGCAATCTTTCACGTTTTCTACATTGTTAGGGCAAATCCTGACACTACGGTGCAATACATATATTGTAGTCCTGATAAGTACTCTCTCGACGATCCTTATTCGCGAGCCGTCAACTGTGTGATCGTGGATTTGGTCGCCAATACGTCGAGCTCGGGTTTTAAGGATCTCAACGAGAGCCCCCCGGAACATCGTCAAGCCTTGCTATGGCCTCGGGGCCTGCAGCGGAACGATCCTGCCCACGGACTGCGACGCGTGTGTCACGGGCCGATCGATTGGGATCGTGACCGCGCGGCGACTCGGGCAACTTTGGATCGCCCAAGCCAAGCCTTGCTCGATCAGCGCTCACTCGCTCGCTTTACCCGGATCGTTGAGAGAGAAAGTAGAGAGAGAAGCTACGGAAGGAAAGGGCCTTTGTATTCTTTGAAATGGAGGATTGCATTCGATGCTTAGAAATGAAGGAGGACACCCCTTTTATAGTTGAGGGCCTCGGCTTACAACCATTGATCTACTTTTCATCGACGGGGCGAGATCGCACCGCCTCAACTACCGACATAAGTGCCGTCTACCATCTACCGACATAAATGAAAGGAACGGAATACCGTAATCTTAGCCTAATGACATCTTTGCCCGTTCTAGCAATTCGTGGAGAAGACTTGGTGGAAATCCGAGTGAGAGTAGGAGGTCCACGGGCGAGTCGAGGTCGACTCTGGGAACCCTCTCGGGTCGACCATCTTTCGGCCCGTGACATTCTCCCCCACTCATTCGAGCGACGTCCTCGTCGCTCTCGGCTTGACGGGCAGCTTTGCGGGCTTTGGCACGAGCTTTCTTGTTCTTGTTTCTCTTCGCTCGAACGCTCATGAACGAAGGGCCGCATCCTTCTATGACGAAGTCGGATTTGGGGCGCGGCTCGGTCTTTGGCTTGGACGGAGCACGCGGTGCACACTCAACCTCGGGGAAGAGTGCTTGGATGGGCATGGCGTGTGTTGGAGTCGACTCCAACTTGGCCTTCGGCTTCACCTCGGACAGCTTGTTGATGCGCATGACGGCCTTCAAGCTCTTGTCGAGGCGCCGGATCGACGCGATGGTCTTGGTGTCGACCACCCCTTTGATCATAGGGATCATCGACGGGCACTTTTGGTTGAGGATCATCAAGCATTTGGTCCTCATGTCGATCATGGCTCTCACACTATCGAAGAATTGCATGCCAAGTATGAGATCGTAGTCGTCAAGAGGGATTACCTCGAACGCCATTCGTCCTTTCCATCCGCCGATCTTCACGTCCACGTCGGGGGTTGATCCTACGCCATGGAAGTCGCCCGAATTGATCGGCTTGTATGACTTCTCGGATGGCTCCACGTGAAGTCCCAAGGCCTTTGCAACCTCGGTCGACATGAACATGTTGGATGCGCCGGTGTCGACCAATGCGTAGAGCGTTCGGCCACCCACTTCGACCTCCACAAAGAACATGTCGGTGTTTGGAGCGATTTCCCCTTTGGTCGGCGATCGGGCTTGGACCGAGTTGACCATCTTCACAGCTCCGATCCGGATCTGCCGTTTATCTTCTTTGATCTCCTCCTTTTCTTCCTCAATGGCAAGGAGGGCATTGATTCGGCCTTTCTTTGGGCACTTTTGGGTCAGTCGGACCTTGGCAAATGAAACAAGGAGAAGGTGGGGGTTGATCAAACCCGCTTTCGCGTAGTCCGTCGGTGGTCGACCTCTTTGGAAGGCGGGCTTGGAAGACCCTTCTCCCCATTTGGGTCGGCCGCTTTGCTCATGCGCGCCTCGGGAGTGTTTCTTCCCGGCTTCATCCTCGCAAAGTCGATCCGACCTCAATCCCTTGGTCGACTCCTTGGTTCGGTTCGGGTGAGGTCGACGGCGACTCGGCCACGCTCAACGCACGCGGCGGACTACTCACGTCCCGCCGCTTCAACTCGAGTTGTGCCCATGGCTTCGATCCATCCATGAACGCTCCGAAAGCCTCCTCTTCGCTCGGGTTGCGAATCCGGAGTTTGAGCTCGGTGAACTCCTTCACGTACTCTCGGATCGCGCCTCTTTGCTCAAGGCGATGGAGCTTGCTCACGGGCCTCTTGTTGAGCGAACTCGGGGAAAAAAGTAGTCCGGAACTCGCGCACGAAGTCGTCCCATGTACACACGGGATCAGCGCCGCATTGAATCTCGTGGCACCTATTACGCCACCACAGCATTGCCGTATCAGACAGGAACATGCAAGCGGTTCGTACCTTGGTCGACTCGTCTCGGATGTTGACGGCGCCGAAGTATTGCTCCATGCTCCACATGAAGTTGTCCACGTCTTGCACGGACCGGTTGCCTTTAAACTCCTTTGGCTTTGGCACCTCGATCTTGGGCACCGCTTGGTTCGGCACAGCACCATTGGCAATGCTCAGCTTGCACAGTGCGAGCTCGGTCTTGAGCTCTTGGATCTCGGCCTTCATGGCTTCGACCTCGTCCCTACGCGGAGCTTCTTCCTCGATCACTTGACGCGCTCCTTCAACACATCGATTGATGCTTCCAGGGCTTTCGTCCTTGTGTCGTGTAAGGGTGCGGTAGCTTCGTTGAGACACGACGGTAGAGTCTTTACGGAGCGAACTCTCAACCTCCATGATCCGGTCTCGCACATCGTCAAGACCTTCCATGAGTTCGAGCACGGCGCTCCGAACCTTCCCGATCTTCTCATCGAACGCAGCTACGGCATCCATCGAGGCGTCTCTTTTCTTTGCACGGCCGCGGTTCTCGTTGACTTGTGCGGCCTCTCCAACCATGACAGCTTCTTGGCTCGACATTCCTTGAACGTTGGTGCTCCTTGACCTCTCTAACGGATCTCTCTTTTTGCTCGATACCACTTGTCACGGGCCGATCGATTGGGATCGTGACAAGCGGCGACTTTCGGGCAACTTTTGGATCGCCCAAGCCAAGCCTTGCTCGATCGCCGGCGCTCACTCGCTCGCTTTACCCGGATCGTTGAGAGAGAAAGTAGAGAGAGAAGCCTGGAAGGAAAGGGCCTTTGTATTACTGCGAAATGGAGGATTGCATTCGATGCTTAGAAATGAAGGAGGACACCCCTTTTATAGTTGAGGGCCTCGGCTTACAACCATTGATCTACTTTTCATCGGGCGAGATCGCACCGCCTCAACTACCGACATAAGTGCCGTCTACCATCTACCGACATAAATGAAAGGAACGGAATACCGTAATCTTAGCCTAATGACATCTTTGCCCGTTCTAGCAATTCGGGGAGAAGACTTGGTGGAAATCCGAGTGAGAGTAGGAGGTCCACGGGCGAGTCGAGGTCGACTCTGGGAACCCTCTCGGGTCGACCATCTTTCGGCCCGTGACACGTGCATGAACTTCGCGAGGTACTAGTTGCAGAATTCATGCGTGTACACCATGGGAGGGCAGGTTCAGCTTAATGCTTGTAGGATGAGGAACGAGAATTACCCGTTTGAGGGAGTGTAAGTTGCCGTCGGTCGACCGATCGACTATTTGGAGAATTGAGCGCTCCATAAGCACTCGTATTAAATTTGAAACTAAGTGTTGAATAAAAAGGGATGATTTTGCTTGTTCAATAAAAGGCCGAGTGTATAACTTTTTCCTATCCATGTAAGTTAATTGGCTTTGGTTCAACTCACTGATCTCTGCTAGACCAAAGCCAGAACAAGAAGCATTAAAACGGATTATATTTCAATTTTTAACCCATATTTGATGAGCTAGATTTATAATGATAGAGTTATTGTCCGTTTATTTTGTGAAAAATAAATGATTTAAAAAAATATTTTCTATTGATTAATTATTTCATATAATAAAAGTGATCATTTTTAGTAGAATGTTTTCTAAACTATTTATTTTCCATAAAACAAACAAAACGTTAGACTTAACCCACCCACCTCTTAACTCTTTCGCCTTCACTTGATTTTATGCTCTCACGGTCTCACCTCAATTTAGACATGAATTTTTCTAAATTGAGTTAAATATGTAAATGTTTGAACAATATAGATCGGGTCGGTTATAAGCAAGTAAATTTACATTGTATGATAAAAATAGGGATAAATGTAGTATAAGTCTCAAAACTCATTATAAAAATACAATTGAGTTCTAAAATTTTCAAGAAATGCAATTAAATCATAAAACTTATTACGAAAGTATAATCGAATCTTAAAACTTTCAAAAAAGGCAATAAAGTCTTAAAATTTTTCATGAAAATACAATCAAGTCATAAACCTTAAAAAAATGCTATCAAATGAAGAACTTGATTTGAGCAATTTGATAAATTTTATGATTTAATTACACTTTTTGAAAATTTTTGAATTCGATTACACATTCTTGACGAGATTTATGACTTAATTGCACTTTATTGATAAGTTTTAAGACTTTCAATTCACTTATGTCGCAACCTAAAAATAGGTTTTAGGCTAATGGATTGCTAAGTTTAGACTTAGCTTAGGCTCTCTCAAGCCCATATCAATTCACAACTTTAGGTTAAAGTTTTTTTTTTTTTTTTTTTTTTAAACATGTAAATGAATTTTATCTAGGAGTCGCCACTAATCAGTTTTCGGTAGGTCGATTAGACAGCTAAGTAAAATAAAGGGAGATTTATTTTACTTCTATGAACTAGAGATTATGAGTATGGGACTTGGTTATACTAGATTTCTCTAATGCCCTTTTGGTACCATTTCTTTTTATTTTTTTAAAAATGTTTTTTTTTTTTTTTTTTGCAGGTAACTAAGATTTATTTTAACCTAATTTACTAACATGCAAATGGTGGTCATGTGAGTGTACAATTAATGAAATAACATTCAATAAATTGAAGTGATAGATTGTAAGAAATTATTAACTACAACCTTATTAAGGTCTACTCTCTAAAAATGCATGCCTTAAACATGATTTCTAAATGATATGACATATAATTTTTCTTTTTCTTCAAAAATATTAATTATATGCAATCTTAATTTAAATTTAATATGCTTGAACTTACTTTAATGACATGTGAGATGCAATTCATATGAGATAATTTGAACCATTACAATATGTCTGCAATCTAATTTACATAATCCTAAATATGCATGTCCTACATGATATGGGATAGATGACATGGTAATTCTATATGCATATTCTTTTTATGATTTTTTTATGATTCTTTTTTAATACATATATGCGACCTATACTAAACAATTATAACATCAAATTGGATTAATTATGAACTAACCTATTAACTAACCAAGTAAATGACCTTTTGTGTTTTTTTTTTTTTAAATGACTTAATAGTTCTTATTAAAAAGAAAACAACATAATGATGCAATGCTAATCTTTTGTTCTTTTTTATTAAAAAAAACTACATGATGGGAATATTAAAACATGAAACTATGACTCACTAACTAAAGCGCAACACGTGGTGTGCATATTATGAAATATATATGACCTTATTTTGCTAAATAACAAATTCTAATTAAATAAACCTATTATGAAAATTAATTAACATGCACCTAATATTTTTGGATTTTTTTTTTTATTGAAATTCGGAATTAATAAAAACCCTAATTAAACTATCTAAAATGAATAATCTTCTAATTTATTTTAGAGATCAATTTAACTTAAACCCTATTCTATCTTAGAAAACTATTTTTTTTTTTTAAATTATCAAGACGTGCCAACATTATTTAAAAATTAATCCTAATTTAAAAACAAAAATTTATCCATCTAAAAGTGCAAACTAAAACTTGTAATCCTAAAAATGCAGTTCTAATTTACTAAAACCTAAAAATGCAATCCTAATTTACTAAACCTAAAAAAGGCTATGATGCAAGATTTAGATTTATATATATTTGATTTTTTTAGTGTTTTTTTATATTTTATATTTTTTTAAAACAAGTAATTATATTTAAATAATCAAGATAAAAATTAAAATAACTGAAAAAATAATCCGCGTTTCACGGGTTAAATTAATAATTATTTTAACTCTAAACATCACAATATATAAAAAGGTTCAAAATAATTAAAATACTAAATTATCCAAAAATTAATATAATTAAAAAATAATCTGACATCTTAAGGATCAAATTAATAATTATAATAATTTTGGGCAAAACTCTAGGGATAATGCCTATAAAATTTATAAAGTGAAAATCACCTTCCTATGCAATAATATTGAAATTTAAAGAAAAGGTAAGTAAAACAACATAAAATAAAGGAAAAATAAAGTAAAACTAGCTAATGGAATGGGTTAGAAAAGAGGACGGTGGGCGGCAGGCTTCGGTGTCGCTGGTCGACGTCGGTCGGAGGTCCCGGTGGTCAGAGCTCCGGCCCGGGGCTGGCAGACGCAGCAGCAAGCTTTGGGTCGCTGGGTTGACAGCAGAGAGGGGAGATGCGTTGGCGTCGGTCTCCGGGTCGCGGGCTGCTGGGCGGCGACGGGATCTGGTGGCGAGATGGAGCAGAAAAGAAGCAACCCAGGGGTCGGCGCTCTGGGTTCGCAACAGGGCTTCAAGCGATGCTGGCGCGGCAGTTACGACTGGCGACTCGGGATCTACAAGTCGCGGGCTTCGGCGAAGGAGGAACACAGCATTGCAGCGGAGTCGTTGCTGGGGCAGAGATTCGGGCGATTGGTTCGCAACAGGGCTTCAAACCAGTTTGTTTTTGCAACAATCAACAACAAAATGGGCTCCAAAATCACACATTTTGTATTGTGAATTTTGAAATGAGGAGATGTGCTGCTTAACAAGAAGAAACCAAGTTCGTTTATCGAGTCGATGGCAAGGGCATTCAAGACCATTGAGAGGCTAGCCAATCCACAATACGCAGGCTCTGATTGCGTTTGAAAGTAAGGCATCAACATAAAAAATCCTACCATCGTCCCAGCTAGTAAGTCTTCCCCAGCTAGTAAGGCTTCGCGGAAGAGCTTCTGTCGATGGCAAAACACGAGTTGAAACCAAGTTCGTCGAGTTGAAATCAAGTTCGTCCGTCGAACTTGGTTTCAACTCGTGTGTTTTGCCATCCACAGAGGCTCTTCCGCGAAGCCTTACCAGCTGGGACGATGGTAGGATTTTTTATGTTGATCTCTCACTTTCAAACGCAATCGGACCTGCGTATTGTGGATTGGCTACCCTCGCAATGGTCTTGAATGCCCTTGCCATCGACCCCAGAAGGACATGGAAAGGTAGGCCTTTTTACAGTTGGACATCTTTTTGAACTCTGTTCGCGTTTGCAACAGAGTGGCTCTCTTTAATAAGAAAGGAACGCTACATTGTCGAAGCATAAAATGCACGTTGACAGAAGGAGGTGTAAAATGTGAATGGACCATTGGGTTAACGAGGAGAATTGAGTGTATGGACTTAAATAGTGTTCAGTTCAACACATACATCTTTTCAAAGTTCTTGGCCTAGTATTGAGCAGGACCGGCGATCAACATACCCCACTATTCTTTTTGATTCTGACTTGTATTTCCTTATTACTAATATAGACTTTGCGGGCGTACTGGTTTGCATATGTGTGTGCATTTGTATAATATAAAATTGTTCTTCGAATTGCAGGTCCTTGGAGATGGTATGATGAGTCTATGTTAGCCAGCCCTAAGGAGCTGAAAAAAATTAAAGATGAAGGCATATCGTTTGGGGACGTAGTACATCGGGCTCGACGTGCTGGAGCTGAAGTTGAAGCATTTCAGACTAGTCAAACCGATGTTGATTTCTTCCGTCAGTCTGTAAAAAAATGTTGTTCTTAAGATAATTGTCACCTGGTCTCATCCTATCGCAGAGCTGTTCTTGAACAGGTAGGAATTTCAGAACAAAAACATTGTGCTGATTTGTGTGTTGGGATGGGGGCATTGCATCTCTTAAGAGAATTGGTTGATTATTAATTCTTTGCCTTCTAAGGCATAAGGAGGGAGCGAAGGCTTAAGAATTAAAAGGGGGATGAAGATGAGAAAAGTCTTAACCTAATTGCTTTTTATGGCAACAAATTTGGTGGTTTGGTGGAGATGGGGCAGACACAACTAGTTTTGCCCCCATTATTCGTCGTGGATCCTTTGAATGATTAAATTCAGACAATTAGAATCAGTGGGAATGCATCTTTGTAGAGAGCAGAACATTGCTAAGGATGCTTTGTCATTTTGAGCATGTGCAAGTCAATGGTTAGGTGAATGGGATTTAAGCAAGCTCTTGCTTAGCTAGGTTGATGTAGGAAGATAGTCTGGAATAGTGAGCTAGATTTGGATTGCGCATTGATAGGGAACTTGCAGATATTAACTCATAAAGATTGAAGATTTTGCTGAAGCTCCTAAGAATAACAATGGGTTATCCTTAAGCATCAAACCTAAAACTAGAATAGCATCACACCATTCTAAGGAAACAATTTGTTAAAGGTCAATGATATTCAGTCATTCGATTTCTAACTTCCCAATCTGAAGAACACCTTTATAAACTCCACTAATATCCTACTCCAAGAAGAAATGCAAATCTTGAGAAACCTGCGTCATGTAGAATTAATAAACATGTTAAAATCTTTGGCATCTCTAATATAAAAAATAATGATCGCTTGGAGTCTATATGGACTCTGTATTGCAAGACTGTGAGCTAGTCTCGCAGATTCTTTAGGACTGGTTCCTAGTTTATCACATACAAAAGAAAAAAAGGGAAAGAGGAGAAGAATCTTATTCCTATTAGGATTTTCAGATTAGCCATGGATTGATGGAGCTGTCCATCTGCAGCGAAGGTTTGTTAAGTAATTATTTTGTCTACCATCAATTGATCTCGTCTCTCATGAGTTACATAGTTTTCTTTGAGGTGGAAGAAACTTGTCCTTGGCAACATTTCAGAGGGGGGCTTCACTGAGTTGGAGTTGATTCCTTTGTTGGAGGCATTATAGCTAGTGTCAAATTTAGAACAGAAAACTTGCGCTCTGGTATGGAATGGTGACCTATGTAACTTATGTCAGCATTTACAAGGATTGGTCATCCGAAATATCTTGTAGGCCACATCTTAAGTGCAAGTCTCTCCTTTGATTAGCTGTTCATATTTCACAGCAGATGTCCTGGGCAGTTTTTTTTTTATAAGTAATAAGCGTACTAATGAGCACCGATGCCTCCCAATTACAGCGTAGGAGTTAGATAATAGATAAGAAGTTAAAAAATGACTCGGTTTCCAAATGCATATTATGAGCATTGTGTTTATTACACAGGAAATGTACCTTGAATTGTGTTTTAATGAGGGATGTTATCGTGATTTTTTTTGGTCACATCGGCTGATGCTCAGTTTTTAATGGGAAAATGATGCATAAGTTGATGACAGCATAATATTGAAAAGACTTTGTTTGCAGGCAGGAACTGGCCATTTTTCACCTATTGGTGGTTATCATGGGGAACGTGACATGGTATTGATATTGGATGTTGCACGTTTCAAGTATCCTCCTCATTGGGTTCCACTTACCCTCCTCTGGGAAGCCATGGATACTGTTGACAAGACAACTGGACAAAGAAGAGGGTATGTGAAATATTTGACATTGAGTAATCTCATTTGTTCAGTGGAGCGGAACTCGTCTCTTCAGAGGGTTATTACCAATATAACATGGGTTCTGTAGGTATTTGAACATGTCTATGCATTTGCATTTGTTAACCCAAACAGTCTTAGGTTCCAAGATTTCATGCTGCAAAGATAAATTGAAAAGTCAATAAATAAGTAGCATACCTGATGCTTTCTCATGGCCTATTAGAAGTTGAGGGAACTTTTGTGAGATCCTTGCAATCTAGGTCTATTGTCATTTATATGTTCCTCAATAACTTGAAAGAACCAAACTAGTTTTGCTTTTTCAAGTTAGAAATGGAATTTAATTTGAGCTGTTCTAGCATGAGTTATATAGACAAGAGTTTATATAACTGGCTTAATATGTCTAAACCTGCAAATCATATAGACAGTAAATTCCAGAATGTCAAAGAACAGGAATATGTAAAATATACACCTCTAACCTAGTAAGTTTGTCATCTGAAGTCCGATTATTTTATTTTGCCCAGGTTCATGCTTATATCCAAGCCAAAGAAGGACGCTGGGCTGCTTTATACCCTGGTATGGGCAATGTTATGTTAATCTATAAGCAATGTTAATCAATAAATGCAGTGCAGTAATGTAATATGTGCTATAATCGCATAACTTGTATTTATTTTTGTTTCTCCTTTTTCGAAATTAATTTTTCAGTCTCATTTTTTTGAAAATTTTTAGCTCTGTTTCAGCAGTTACTGTGATAGATGCCTTCATTACGATACTAAAGAGCTCAATATGTTAATTTAAGATTTATACATAAAGGAGCCAATCATGGTAAAATTGGTGGCTTTGACATACTATAAGCACCGACTTGTGTGTCACTGATATGTCATCAGAGTGCTGGTGCCGATATCTGTATTCATCCTGTTTCCGGATCCAATTTTTTTCCTCCCTGCTGCTACAGAGTAAATCTTGCTGGGAACAACTTTTAGCAGTAGATAATTTACTTCGATTTTTGTTAAACTTTGTTGATAAGCTTCGGAGTATTACTAGTCATTAATGTCATGATAATAAAGTGCCGATCCAGATTTTAGTCAATTTAGTCGATGGTATTTAAATTATCTATAAAATGACACGATCTGAATTTTCCATTTTTTAAGTTGTGCTTGAGGACTGGATTTTCAGAAAGCAGTTGAGAGCAGTCTCTCTTTCGGTCTGTGTATTTGTGTACCGTGTGTTTGGACTTGGAGAGATGGCTTATACATATCTCATCTCCAATTGGAGGGATTGTTTTCTTCCAACTTCTAGAAAGTGTACGTATATGCAATGGCCTTATCCTGAAACAATGATATTTTTTTCAAAATTTCTATGTAGCTTCAAGGTCTTGAATATCAACATTGGTTTTGGATATACGAGTTTGTGCTGACCTACAAAACGAGTAAAAATTAGCACGATAAATGGCATCGTAGACCTTAAACTTGCAGGTTGCCTGTAAAGTCTTGAAAAGTTTGACTTTGACAGAATTAATGGACTTCATAGTTAGTAAGACTAATCTGTGATTATGTATTTTCTTTCTAGTAGTGATCAAATGCACCCGTAACTGCCGATCATATCACTGACATGATCTCAAGTAATTTCCTGGTTCCAGTAAGATTTAGCACTGACAATTATTTTATATCATCATGAATGTTAATCATGTCGATATAAATAGTACAAAATTTTGTCAATGTGATGAAACATTGGGTTTTATAGTGAAGAGTTAAAATATTTCAAGTTAAGTTGTGTCGACTAAGATTGATTGTCTTCATATCGTGTTAGGTTTGGGTTTCTATTGGTAACTTCTCTTTATTCACGTTGAGAACAACTCAGTTTCTTGTATGACCCATCACACACATTGTTAGATGACAGTTAGTAGGCTTTTGTGGCATGTTGTTTGTATTTGTTTGTCGCTCCACTGAAAATTATTAGTCCCTGAACTTTAGATTGTAAATATTACTTCAATGTAAAAAGTTCTCTTTTTAGTGAAGTTCCTGACTGCAGACATAGGGAATACTTATCATTGTAGACTCAAGGAGGACAAAAGGTCAGGGGAACAGATCAGGAAGTGCTAGTTTAAACGAAGGGAAATATAATCAGCACTTCTTTAGTTTCCCTTGTGCTATGCACACCCTCATTTGTAATTTAAACAACTGGCGCAAGATATACTGTGCCTTTCTGCTCTCGTTTGCTAATTGGATTTTTTTTGTTCCATGTCTTTAATGCATTTTACTGGGTTTGTAAGTTTAACATTTAACTTTAAAATATATGCAGAGCTACAAAAATGAAAGTTGGGTTGATGTTGTAAAGTACTTAATGGATGACGTTCCTCATCTGTTGAAGTCCAAGGATGTGAAAGATATCAATGGCATTCTCAGTATTCTTTTGGCATCACCCCCATCTGGTTTCGGGAAATTTATCCAGTCGGTTGCTGAAGTTAAGAGGCAACAGGAGTGTGGTATAGGTTTAAGCGAAGAAGAAAAACAAGGACTTGCGAGCAGGGTATGGTGCAGCATGTTCATATCCTTTTGTTGTTTTGTGAGCTTGAAATGGACTCTTGTTCGTCTAAGCAGACACTGACCAAGAGTCGGTTCTTTTTCTTTTGCAGGAAGAGCTGTTAAAGCAAGTTCGGGATACTGGTTTTTTCGAGTACGTAGTTAATTTTTTGCCTTCAACTTCATGCTGCAGCAGAGTTCCGGTTTTTGGTGGCAGTGAAAATCAAGATGAAATCGCAGCCAGCGTCTGTAGTCATGGGGCAGAACCTGATCCCAATAACTGTACTAGCACTCGACCGGTTGGAAGTAATATCTTAACTGTACTTCTGTTGATGTTGCCACCTGAAACCTGGTGCGGTATCAAAGATGAGAAACTTCGGGAGGAAGTACAGAGCCTTGTTTCGACAGATAAGCTTCCTGCCATGCTTCAAAGAGAGGTATTGACATCTCTTTTCGGAAATGTTAACTGTAACGTCATTGGCCGTTTTTGCTTTTGTTTTATTGCCAACAGAGTGTCTTTTGAAGAAGAGCTCCTTTTCATTTCTTCATGAATAAGACTTTAACTTCACACTTTTTTCTGCTCTATTTTGCTTGCTTTTTTTCTTCTTGGGTGGGCTAGGGCTTGAACCAATATGTCTCAGATCATTATGTGCTCCTAGTTCTGCTAGTTGATAGGGGTGGACGAGTACTAATCAAGCCTTACCATAGCAGGTGTTGCACTTGTGAGGACAGCTTTGCGATCTGAAGAAGCGTGAAGAGAACATGGCGAAGAGGAAATCTGCCGTTGCTCAGAAGAAATCTGCCTTTGCCCATGGTCTCTCTCCGCCAAACTGGATTGCAATGGCAATTATTTCCTGGGGACTACATTCATCGCGATTTTTATCTCGGAACATTCATCGAAACATCAGGACACCTAGCACCACACCAATTTGGCCCCGTTTGGTTCAACTTTGAACCCCCAAAGCCCCTTGTGAAAAATTTTAGGGCATTTGGTTCAGCATTTGAAGGCTTCTTGCATTTGAAATGCTAAAGAGGGGTTTAATGATTTTTTTTCTTTCAATATTGCTCTCATTGATAATGTGATGGTGAAGGTCTCTTTGTTAGGGGATATCCTGAAACAACTGAGCTTGAGAGATGAAGGGTGATCAAGAACAGAATCAGTGAGAAGCACATTTGTCTCTTGATTTTGGATAATGGAAATAATGTGGCATCGTGACCTTATAAGGGTGTCAGATTTTGGCAAGCTTTTGCATGGAAATACATGCACATCTGTTTCTGGCTGTCACCTTATGGGGAATAAAGCGGATTTCGAATACTCTATAGAGACAATAATCGTGGGTTGTCACTATTGCGTCGAGCTAGCGCGGCATAAAGGAATTCCTTTCCTTATATTATCACCAAATTATTGAGAGCAAAGTTTCTTTTTATTAAGTGGAAAGTGGTAGTCACTGATCTTTATACGATTGCACCTACACACAGCTTTATGTTTCAATATGTGAAATGGGTTGCGTAATGAAGAAGGATGGCCATAAGGGTTGGTGCATGTATGTTGCTTTGGGAAGTGAAGAATTTTTTTATATTATTCCTGTTGAGACCAAACGATGTACAAATGAGCTTATTTTGGCAGGTTGGTATTTTGGATAATTGCATGGAAAGTGTCTAATTAAAACATGAAAACGTAACTAAAGCAGTCCTAATTTCTCCTCTATCTTTTAAAAGAGGAAGAAAATAAAAGATCTCTAATTAGTGTCTCCAGGATGCAGATTAGCACTTGGGTTCTCCCAATAAAGAAAATCAAGTTTTACGGAATCGATCCTCCCTTTGACTGTACAAAAATACGTGGAGCTCAGCATATCTTGAATTGTCGTAGCTCTACCACATCTTCTGGTTTTTTTCTCTTCCAGAATAAATATAAATACTTTTTGGGTCATGAACTAACTACCAAAAATTCAACATTGTGAGTACACTAATCCCTCCTCACATGTAACCAAACTCATGCACCAGAAATTTCTCTGGTTCTCACGAATGGCCAATGTTGTCTCATGTGCACCACGTGTCCAAACAAACTAAATTTTTAAATTGATTGGTGGCGATTCTATCTTTTATTTTGAAAAATCCAAAATTTCCCAAATCTTATAAAGACTGGACCACATTGGACATCTAGTTTGAACTTCAGAAAGGACAACTTTGTTATATATAATTATATGTTAAAATGAGTTAACACAAACACATATATCGACAAAGTGCATAAAAACCCTCTTTTCACAAAGTATTTCTATAAAAAAAAATTTCCTTTAGCCTAATTATATGTAAAATTATATTCCAAATCCAAACGAGTGTTCTCGTGGAAGGATTTACAAGTCATTATCATGTCTATCAACTCTTATTTTGCTTTCTTGAAACTGTGAGAAACGAGGAATTGCAATTTGCAAACAAGTATTCACAAAATTCTTTGAAAGCAAATTATAATTAATAGACAAGATCAATTGCATATCGAATAAAAAGGAGACCTATATTATACTCTACTTAACAGACCATAGAAAACACATTCTTTTATAGTGAAAAATTATGATTGATTATGTTTATCATATTGTGATAGGACGAGGATAATATATATTTTTCTTGAGAACTTGAATTTTCCAAAACCCCAGAGAGAGAGAGAGAGAGAGAGAGAGAGAGAGATGGAAATGAGACCTATATTATAATCTACTTAACAGACCATAGAAAACACATTCTTTTATAGTGAAAAATTATGATTGATTATGTTTATCATATTGTGGTAGGACAAGGATAATATATATTTTTCTTGAGAACTTGAATTTTCCAAAACCCGAGAGAGAGAGAGAGAGAGAGAGATGGAATCTTCCTAGTCGAACGACTTAAGAAAAAGCCAAACATGGAATTCTAAAGATGGAAAACAATGTTGAGCACAACATAAATAATATCATATAATAGTATAATATCAGTGGAAAGAACGCTTCAAGTGCCATAACCTTGCTCAATAGGACACTTAAGTGCCACATTCGAAGAAAAACATATCACTTTAAGTGCCATTCCGGCCAAAAGACTCGACGTGGCATTTTTTTCGACGAATTTCCAGCGAAGTGAACCCAAACGACGCATTTTTTTACACATCGACGTGGCCAAATAATGCAAAAACGGCGTCACTTTGGGCTGACGTGGTAAAAAAATAATATAAAAATTAAATAAATTAAATTTAAAATTAGATTTAGTTAAAATATTAAAAAATAATAAATTTAAAATTAAATTTAGTTAAATATTAAAAAATAATAATTTAAAATTAAATTTAGTTAAAATATTAAAAAATAATAATTTTAAAATTAAATTTAGTTAAAATATTAAAAAATAATAATTTTAAAATTAAATTTAGTTAAAATATTAAAAAATTAATAATTTTAAAATTTAAAAAAATTAATAAAAATTAATAAAAGGGGGGGCGGCTTAGGGCGGCCCTCGCCCATCGCCGCCGCCTCCTCGTTGTCACCGGGAAGGGTCGGCGATGGAGGGGGAGGGTCGGCTGGGGTCGTCGGCCCCTAGCCAAGGGCCGGCGACCCCGGCCGATCGGCGGTGAGGGCGCGCGAGCCCTCACCCCAAATCGGGCGAGGGTCGTAGCCCTCGCCCAGATCCGGCGAGGGTCGGCGGCCCTCACCCGGCCGAGCTAAGGGCCGCCGCCCGTTGGGGGTTGCCCCGACGAGTGGCGGCCCTTGGCCCGACCGAGCGAGGGCTGTTGACCCTCGCCCGATCCGGGGGCGAGGGCTCGCGCGCCCTCGCCGCCGGTCGGCGGGGTTGCGGCCCCCGGCCAAGGGCCGACCCCGGCCGACCCTTCCCCCTCCGTCGCCGGCCCTTCCCGACGACGGCGAGGAGGGCGGCGGTGGTGGCCGAGGCCACCGCCCCCTTTTTTATTAATTTTTTAAAATTTTTAAAATTTTTTAATTTTAAAATTATTATTTTTTAATATTTTAACTAAATTTAATTTTAAAATTATTATTTTTTAATATTTTAACTAAATCTAATTTTAATAATATTTTTTATCACATCAGCCCAAAATGACGCAGTTTTTGTATTATTTGGCCACGTCAGCATGCAAAACGGCGTCGTTTTGGGCTCGGTTCGCCGGAAAAATGCCACGTTGGCATTTTGGCCAGATTTTGGCCGGATTGGCACTCAAGTGATCCATTTTGCTCCGATTTTGGCACTTAAGTGTACCTTTTGTAATTTTTGGCACTTTAAGTGTCCCTTTGTGCCAACTTTTGGCACTTTAGGGGTCCGCGTCCCTATAATATCAATAAGATCGAAGAAATCGTGATCATATGAGAAATAATGGAAATTTTGAAAATTAATTCTTAGATATATGCAATCATGCCGAAAGCTAAATGAAGGTATGAAGATGGACTTGTGGCTCTACTTAGGATAACTATCGTTTGAACACTCCTTGTGTTTCATTTTTCCAATGTTGTAAGAGGCCTTTGACACTACATTAACATTTTGGTCGTGTAACCGAAGTAAGTGCACTCTCAACGATCCGTACTCGCGCGATGTCAACTATGTTGTCACGGACGTGGTTGCCAAGATGTTGAGCTCAAGCTTTCATTACCTTAGCAAGAGCTAGAGTCATTCCTTGTTCTCCAAGCCTTGCTTTGGCCTCGGAGCTTGCAGATCTCACGGGCGGACTACGACACGTGCATGAACTTTGCGAGTTACCAATTGCGTGGTGCTCATATGCAACTACAACATTGTAACATTAGGTATGAAAATTACCCATTCACGGACTCTTTACAACCGAACGCCCGCCATTGCTCGTGGTCTCTCTCCGCCAAATTGGATTGTGATGGCAACTATTACTCAGGGACTGCGTTCATTGCGCGATTTCTTTCTCGGAACATTCGTCAAAACATCAGTACACCTTAGGACCCCACCAATTACTCTTTGGCTCGATACCACTTGTTGAGATATACGACAATAGCTCAACACTTATATGAGGAGATGCCAAGAAAGAGTTTAGTCAGAACCATTGACATATCTGATTGGATATATCTTTAAGGAAACTTTTAATCAAATGTCTTGTGAGCTAATCATGATGCACTGGCTGTTTCACGCTACATGCACAAGCTCTCCAATAAGGGCGCGTTTGTTTACTTTTGTTTTTGTTCTCTAGAACAAAAATTTCTGTTATTTTGTTCGGGGGAACAAAAAAAGAACAGAAACACGTTTGTTTACACTTTTGTTCCAGGGAACAAAAACATTATTTTTTATTCTCGGAAAAAAAATTGGAACAGAAACAACAAACAAGAAACAAGAAAAACTTGTTTCTTATTCTCGGGAACACTTCCGAGAAACAATTTTTCTCCCTCCTATTTTTTTTTCTTATCTTTCTTTTCTTCTTCTTTTTTCTTTGGCCAGCGACCTCGCCGGAGCGTTGCCGGCCCCCAATGAGGCCAAGTGTTGCCGGTCCCCGGCAAGGCTCGGCCTCGCCTTGGTTGGGCGAGCTCGAGCTCGCCCAAATCCGACAAGGCCAAGCCTTGCCCAGCCATCGGTGAGGCTCGCCAAGGCGAGGTCACCGGCCATGGCCGAAGTTGGCGACCGACCAAAAGGAAGAAAAAAGAAAAAAGGAAAAAGAAAATAAAAATATTAAAAAATTAAAAGAACAAAAAGATTATACAAGTTTACCGGACATGCTTTGTTCTTTTTCTATTCTAGGAATAGAAATTTTGTGCAATTACCAAACGTGTTCTTCTGTTCAAAAATTGTTCTCCAGAACATAAATAGTTTTTTTTTTTTTTTTTTTTTTTTAGAACAATTTTTGAACAGAAACGTTACCAAACGCACCCTAAGAGACTTTCTAACACCTTTTCATGTGTGCACCTCAACATTTATATTTGTGATCCTACACAAATTCTTATGGTGAAACTTTGGTATTACAAAAATATATTTTCATGAGGGTGGCAAGACGAGAAGGTCATTTGATCAATAATAGATGAGATGAATTCATTGGAAGTTCAAAAATTTGTCATGAAAGCGTAATTAAGTCATTAAACTTTCAATAAGTGCAATTAAGTCCTAAGATTTGTTGCGAAAGTGCAATTGAGTTATAAAACTTTCGAAAAGTGTGATCAGGTCTTAAAATTTGTCAAATTGATCTAATGAAATCCTTGTTTTGATTATATTTTTAAAAGTTTTAGGATTCGATTGTACTTTCCTAACAAGTTTTAGGACTTTATAATACTTTTTAAAAGTTTTAGAACCGACATATGTTAGGGCTTTAGTGCACCTATCCCATGATAGAACGACTACGTGTTTTGCAAATTTGTCACTTTCAAGCTTCAATTCTTATTGGGGACTCTTGAGGGAAACAAATAGGGAAAAGGCAAATGATATTCTTGGACAACGGCTCACCTGTTCTTGAAGAAGACAAAATGCAAAACGGTTTAGAAATCCTCCTAGAAATAGAAATCTTAATATTATTCTTTCGTTTGATTCTCCTGACGTATGTGAGAGTAAAACACGATGTATACTTCACTGAAAGAGAATCTAAGACATTAAGGGCGTGTTTGGTAACACTTTTGTTCCTGAGAATAATTTATTATCAGAAATGATTCTTATCATTTTAGACCGTTTGGTAACTGTCTAAAATTTCAATTCCCGGAATAAAATTGCATTTGGTATCATGTTTAGAATTTCTATTCAAAATCATTTTCTTTTAATTTTTTATTACTTTTTCTTTTTTTTTCCTTTTTTTTTCCTTTCTTCTTCTTCTTCAAGTCGTCAGTTGCCGGCCTTGGGATGAACAGCGACCAACCAGACAAGGGCCGGCGACCTCACCAAAGCGTCACCGGCCCTTGGTGAGGCCAACCCTCGTCGGCCAAGCCTCGCCCAGCTATCGGCGAGGCTCGGTTGAGCCATGGTGGGGCTGGGCAAGCCTCGCTCGGTTAGGTGAGCCTCGCCAGTGGCTAGGCTTGTCTCTGGCGAGCTCGCCGAACCGATGGTCAGTGAGCGGCGACGGTGGGTGGCGGACGGCGGACGGCGACGGCGGTGGTGGCAGCAGATGAAGAAGGAGGAAGAAGAACAAAAAAGAAGAATAGAAAAGAGAGAAAACAGTTGCTTGATTCTAGAATCGTTCCTAGGAACAAAGAATCAACTTTTTTTTACTTCTCAATTCTGTTCCAAATCTACTTCCGAGAACAAAAAAATAGAAATTTATTCTCGGTAACAAAAATTTTACCAAACGCATTTCTATTCCAAATCTACTTCCGGGAATAAAATAACAGAAATAAGCATTATTTGGCAAGTTGCCAAACAAGCCCTAAGTGAGAGTTCAGACCATATTAGCCATTACACAACATCCATGCAAACAAGTTTATTTGATTCCCCACCATAATGAGAACAAGAAAATTGAAACTAGAGATGAAAATAATAAAAAATCTATTACTTACGTTAAAATATCTTTTTGGTTTTCCTTTTAATAATCTTCGAAGTGAAATTCACATTGTCGTCCACAAGTAGTCTATAGTTATTATAAGATACCGAGGATATTTAAGGAAGAAAAGGGAGAACCGATTATGTGAATTGTAGCGGCCCCTCTTTCCTTTACATATTAGTTTAGATTATGCACGTAATTTACAAACCAAAATGATCTTTTTTTTATTATAAAATAACATATAAATCTATACATCCTCAGGTGGAAAAAATATTTTTCATTATTGTGATTGCCTGAATTTCTACCACCACCAAAGGTCAAATAAAATTTTAATAAATCACTAAGGAGTGGCTCGAGTGATTTTTAAGCGCTTGGTTCGGATATAATTAGAGAATCTCCCATTCAAAATTAATAATTGAGGCTGCACCCATTTCTCTATGAGCGTTGCTTTATGCGATACGCGTAGATAGGGTGATTTGTGCATGCGTTTAGGGTTTAATGGAGTTAAAAGTTTCAGATGTCCTCATCATAATAATAAGAGTTTTGCTAATATAACATCTTTGACTTGTGAGCTAGAAATTCTTGAATAAATGAGCTTCATAATAATTTATAATTATTTTTAACAGTAGATTATAGATTGTCATATAGTCAATTTCCTTATAACAACAGAGAAATAGGTTAAAAAAAATTAGTTGAATGTCAAACTTGCCATATGCTATTAGGTGGTGGGATCTCCCGGCAGAGAAGAACTAAAGTATAAGCCAAACGTAGGATCGCGAAACCGGCGGCAAAGGAGAAGAAGAGCAAGCTCATATAAGCTTGGTCCAAGCAAAGAGAGCTGTCCCTTCATAGTTTTAAAAATTAGTGATAAGAACAAAGAAAACTTAATGATCCAGTAATCGATACAAAAAAAGTGGAGAGACATCGGATGTGAGGGAAAGCCCTAATACCAACTCAAATAGATTACCCAATAATTTCGAAGAAAATATTGGGTGGTCCGAGACCGCCACGTCAGCGTGGTCTCGGACCAGCCACGAGGCGCCACGTGTGAGGGGAGGGGGACAAAGGAGAGAAAGAGGAGAGAGAGCGTCAGAGAGGTGAGCCTGAGCTCGCCTAACCAAGGCGAGGCTAAGCCTCGCCCAATCACAGCGAGGCTCCGTCTCGTCGGGGCCGACAAGCCTCGCCGTGGCTGGGCGAGGCCGCCAGCCCTCGTCGGCCGGTCGCCGGCCATGGTCGAGGCCAGAACCGGCCAAAAAAAAAAAAAAAGAAAAAAAAAAGAAAATAAAAATATTAAAAAATTAAAAAAAAAAAAAAAAAAAAATAAATTTACCAAACGTGTTTATTCATTTTTTATTTCAAAAAAGTTTTTACTAAACGCGTCTTTTCTGGTCAAAAATTATTTCCCTAGTAACAAAAATAATTTTTCTATTTTTGTTTTTCGAAATAATTTTTGAATAGAAATATAAACAAACACACTCTCTCACTTCTCGCACGTCTCCTCCCTGTTGTACTTTCAGCAGAGAGGGAAAAAGTTTCTCCTCATTTTTCTCTTTCCCCCCTCTTTTTCACCTTTTAATTATTCTCCTTCTTTTGGACGAAGAGAACCCCCTTAAACCGAAGCTTTGCATCCTTTATTTACAGAGGAAAGACTCGAGTTTATTTTTGCAAGTGAAGATTTTCCGATATAGTTGCACATATTCACTCAACTTCTCAACAAAAAAGTGGCTCCAAAAAGTGAATTCAAAACTCCAAAAATCACTAAACGGCTAAATTTGAATTAGTGATCTCCCCCAATTTTCTCCTTATGTAGCTCTCTTATAGTTTTTTTTTTTTTTTTAATCTAACGGCTTTCTTATAGATGAATAACCTGATTTTTATGGATTATTTCACTTTCTTTTTTGGCTCGCACACAAAAATCTCCTTTCTTATTTTGAGTCAAAGAATATATTTACTCAATATATGCCCCATGTGCAATATCCCCTCTTGATATGTCATCCTTAAATTTCCAATCTTATGTAATATATCACTTTAACGTATAAATCACATGAATATATGAAATATTTACAAGCAAGCGAAAAGCTTCTCCAGAAGACCCGCTTCGAGTTCCTCCCGCGAAAAAGCCGTCGCCTTTCTCTCTTCTTCGTCGTCGAAATCGAATACCCACCTCGCCTTCGATCCGGCAGAGTCGAATTGAAGTTTTGCAGAGCGGCGGCAGGGACGAGGGGGAAGCGAAGCGCGGGGAGCATGGCGACGTCGGGTCTTTACCGGCGGGTCCTCCCTTCTCCTCCGGCGATCGATTTCGCCTCCGACGAAGGCAAGGTAACGTGAACTCTTTGACTTGTTCAGTTCCCAAAGATGCCGCTGATCAGCGCTTCGACTGTGCCTGAACTTCGTGTGTCGGCTGCATTGTGTCGGTTTAGTCTCTGTTGGAATTCTAGCCTTGAAGTTTGGAGACGGGAGTCGCTCCGGTCGAGATTATGTGCCGTATGATCGTTTTTGGTTTTGTGGGTCGCGCGCTTTTTGTGAAAAGATTGCGTCTTGAAGAGAAGCCTTACCGATTATTTGAAAAAGTTGCTAGCTTTGACGGGCGAATGAAGAAATTGGGGGACTACCTGAAATAAGATGGGCTTTTGAAAGGGATATAATGATGACTCGCGGCTTTGAATCATTCTCGGAACATGGTTAGAGGATGCTATGCTTTCTTTTTGCTGTTCTCGTGAATAGTAGTCGTTGAATGAACTTGGTTTCAACTCGTGTTTTGCCATCAACAGAAGCTCTTCATTGAAGCCATCCAAGCTGGGACGATGGAAGGATTTTATAAGTTGATATCTTACTTTCAAACGCAATGGGAGCCTGTATTGTGGATTGGCTAGCCTCTCAATGGTCTTGAATGCCCTTGCCATTGACCCCGGAAGGAAATGCAAAGGTGGGCCTTTTTACAGTTCGACATCTTTTTGAACTCTGTTTGCGTTTGCAAGAGAGTGGCTCTCTTTAATAAGAAGGGAGCACTACATTGTTGAAGCATATAATGCACGTTGACTAAAGGAGGTCCAAAATGTGAATGGAGGATTGGGTTAACGAGGAGAATTGAGTGTATGGACTTAAATAGTGTTCAGTTCAACACATACATCTTTTCAAAGTTCTTGGCCTAGTATTGAGCGGGACCGGACCCCACGATTCTTTTTGATTCTGACTTGTATTTCCTTATTACTAATATAGACTTTGTGGACGTACTGTCTTGTAGCATGGAATGTTGAGAGCTAACATTTCAGCTTGTGTATGAAGTTAGTTGTTAGTAGCTTCACGAATGGAGTTAGCTTCCTTGAGGCGTTAGTTGTTGTGAATTTGTCTCCATAATATCTTTTTCTTCTTAGGTTTGTAAAATTTGAGAATTAGATTATTTTTCCGTGCAAACGATTGCCTTCTATTAGAGTTGTAAAGTTGTTCATTTGCATGCTTTTCTTTCTTTGACAGCCTAAAGACGCGCATTTGGTTATGTCGTGCTTGGTTGGTTGGTGCATGGAATAGAGAAAGTTTAGGACTTTTATGAGTCTTCAAAGTGGGAGGAAGAAACCAATCGTATTTTTTTTATTTCAATGGATAAACGCCTTGTAGGATTTAACCTTTCTTTTCCCATTTTTTGAGAAGATCAAGCCTTTGGGATTCTTATAGCGAATATTGGCCGAGTGTTTTGCGTATGTGTGTGCATTTGTATAATATAATTGCAGGTCCTTGGAGATGGTATGATGAGTCTATGTTAGGCTGCCCTAAGGAGCTGAAAAAAATTAAAGCTGAAGGCATATCATTCGGGAACGCAGTACATTGGGCTCGACGTGCTGGAGCTGAAGTTGAAGCATTTCAGACTAGTCAAACCGATGTTGATTTCTTCCGTCAGTCTGTTAAAAAATGTTGTTCTTCAGATAATTGTCACCTGGTCTCATCCTATCACAGAGCTGGTCTTGAACAGGTAGGAATTTGAGAACAAAAACATCGTGCTGATTTGTGTGTTGGGATGGGGCATTGCATCTCTTAAGAGAATTGGTTGATTATTAATTCTTTGCCTTCTAAGGCATAAGGATGGAGCGAAGGCTTAAGAATTAAAAGGGTGATGAAGATGAGGCAGATACAACTAGTTTTGCCCCCATTATTGGTCGTTGATCCTTTGAATGATTAAATTCAGACAATGAAGATCAGTGGGACTGCATCTTCGTAGAGAGCAGAACATTGCTAAGGATGCTTTGTGATTTTGGGCATGTGCAAATTGAAGGTTAGGTGAATGGGATTTAAGCAAACTCTTGCTTAGCTAGGTTAATGTAGGAAGATAGTCTGGAATAGTAAGCTAAATTTGGATCAGGCATTGAGAGGGAGCTTGCAGATAGTAACTCGTAAAGATTGAAGATCTTTGGCATGGCTGAAGCTGCTAAGAATAATAATGGGGTATTCTTAAGCATCAAACCTAAAACTAGAATAGCATCACACCATTCTAAAGCAACAATTTGTTAAAGTTCAATGATATTCAGTCATTCTATTTCTAACTTCCCCATCTGAAGAACACCATATTTATAAACTCCAGTATTATCCTACTCCACAAAGAAATGCAAATCTTGAGAAACCCCCTCATGTAGAATTAATAAACATGTTAAAATCTTTGGCATCTCTAATATTACAAATAATGATTGCTTGGAGTCTATATGGACTTTGTCTCTGAAGACTGTGAGCCAGTCTCACTGATTCTTTAGGACTGGTTCCTAGTTTATCACATAAACCCCCCAAAAAAAAAAAAAAAAAAAAACAAAGAAAAAAGAAAAAAAGGGAAAGAGGAGAAGAATCTTATTCCTATTAGGATTTTCAGATTAGCCACGGATTGATGGAGCTGTCCATCTGTAGCGAAGCTTTGTAAAGTAATTGTTTTGTCTACCACCGATTTATCTCGTCTCTTGTGAGTTACATAATTTTCACCCGGGTGGAAAAAACTTGTCCTTGGCAACATTTCAGAAGGGGGCTTCACTGAGTAGAGACTTTGGAAGTTTCTGGAGTTCATTTGTTTGTTGGAGGCATTATAGCTAGTGTCAAATTTAGAACAGAAAACTTGCGCTCTGGTATGGAATGATTATCTATGTGACTTATGTCAGCATTTACAAGAATTGGTCATCAGAAAAATCTTGTAGGCCACATCTTAAGTCCAAGTCTCTTCTTTGATTAGTTTCTGTTCATATTTCACAGCGGATATCCTGGGTAGTTTTTTTTTTTTTTTTAAGTAAAAGCGTACTAATGAGCATCAATGCCTCCCGATTACAGCATAGGAGTTAAATAATAGATAAGAAGTTCAAAAGCGAGTCAGTTTCCAAATGCATATTCTGAGCATTGTATTTATTTCACAGGAAATGTACCTTGAATTGCGGTTTAATGAGGGATGCTATCTTGATTGTTTTTTGTCACATCAGCCAATGCTTAGTTTTTAATGAAAAAATGATGCGTAAGTTGATGACAGCATAAAAGATTTTGTTTGCAGACAGGAGCTGGCCATTTTTCACCTATTGGTGGTTATCATGCGGGAAGTGACATGGTACTGATATTGGATGTTGCACGTTTCAAGTATCGCCCTCATTGGGTTCCACTTACCCTCCTCTGGGAAGCCATGGATACTGTTAACAAGACAACTGGACAAAGAAGAGGGTATGTGAAATATTTGACATGGTGTAATGTCATTTGTTCAGTGGAGCAGAACTTGTCTCTTCAGAGGGTTATTGACAATATAACATGGGTTTTGTAGCTATTTGAACATGTCTATGCATTTGCACTTGTTAACCTAAACAGTCTTAGGTTCCAAGATTTCATGCTGCAAAGATACATTGAAAAAGTCAATAAATAAGTAGCATACCTGATGCTTTCTCATGGCCTATTAGAAGTTGAGGGAACTTTTGTGAGATCCTTGCAATCTAGGTCTAGTGTCGTTTATATGTTCCTCAATAACTTGAAAGAACCAAACTAGTTTAGCTTTTACAAGTCAGAAATGGAATTTAGTTTGAACTGTTCTAGCATGAGTTATATAGACAAGAGTTTATGTAACTGGCTTCATATGCCTAAACCTGCAAATCATATAGACAGTAAATTCCAGAATGTCAAAGACCAAGAATATGTATAATATACACCTCCAGCCTAGTAAGTTTGTTATCTGAAGTCCAATTATTTTATTTTACCCAGGTTCATGTTTATATCCAAGCCAAAGAGGGACGCTGGGCTGCTTTATACCCTGGTATGGACAATGTCATGTTAATCTATAAGCATTGTTAATCAATAAATGCAGTGCAGTAATGTAATATGTACTATAATCGCATAACTTGTATTTATTTTTGTTTCTCCTTTTTCGAAATTGATTTTTTCAGTCTCATTTTTTTGAAAATTTTTAGCTCTGTTTCAGCAGTTACTGTGATATAGATGCCTTCATTACAATACTAAAGAGCTCAATATGTTAATTTAAGATTTATATGTAAAGGAGCCAATCATGGTAAAATTGGTGGCTTTGACATACTATAAGCACCGACTTGTGTGTCGCTGATATGTCATCAGAGTGCTGGTGCTGATATCTGTATTCATCCTGTTTCCGGATCCAATTTTTTTCCTCCCTGCTGCTACAGACTAAATCTTGTTGGGCACTAGGGGTGAGCGTGGTTCCCGGTTCTAAGGGGACTGGTTCTGGTTCCCGGTTCCCTTTTCTGGGAACCGCCGGAACTGGAACTGGAACCGGAACCGGTCCGGTTAGGGTAAAAAAGCCCCAAATTACTCTCACCCTCACGATACTCTGCCCTCTGTTCTCACTGTCTCACTCTCACGAGTTCTTTCTTCGCCCTCTGCTCGATGCCACCAAGTAGCATCCCTGCCGCGCCTCGCCTGCAGCCTGCACCGATGTCGCTCCTGCTCTGCCCGCTGCTGCCTTCGCCGTGCCTCACCTGCAGCCCCCGACGCCGCTGCTCTGCCTTCGCCGTGCCCCGATGTTGCTCCTGCTCCGCCCGCTGCCGCCTTCGCCGCGCCTCGCCTGCAGCCCGCAACGCCGCTGCTCTGCCTTCGCCGTGCCCCAAAGTCACGCCTGAAGCCGTGTCCCAAAGCCCGCGACACTGCAGCTCTGCCTTCGCCGTGCCCTGAAGCCCGCGACACCGCAGCTCTGCCTTAGCCGTGCCCTGAAGCCCGCAGCGTTGTAGCTCTGCCTTCGCCGTACCCCGAAGCCAACGACCCGCAGCGCCCTCGCTCCGCTCCGAGCTTACTTGGTTGCACTTTACTGGATAAGTGCAGAGAAGAAGCCCCCATTTTGCTGTCTCTTTTGTTTCTTTAACCTGATGGCCAATATATGATGTTTTCTTATAATTCTGAAAAGTCTTTAGTCCTTATGCTGTTGAGGTGTGCTCTTTTAGTAAGCTCAATAATGGAGTAATTCCATCGGGGTTTATGGAACCTGGTTTGGGAGTCATGATTACTTATTTGCCGTAATGAAATGTGCTTTAAATGTTTGATTTTGGTTGATATAGTCCCCTTTATGCAATATTCTATCCCTAATAGGTTCATTTCTCGTAAGCTGTTTGAAGGAGAGCAAAACATTCTTGAATATTTCTTCCCTCAGCTTTAACCTTAAGTACCTGCCAACATTGGTGGAAAGAGATGTTCATTGAAGGATATGGAATATGTGGCATGCCTGCTACAAGAGTAGTTTGCATTCTCTTGTTCATGCTCAGGAGGAGAGGAGGAGACAACCTAGACAAGGCTTATATGTTTGAAACGGGAAGCCTTCAGATGCTCCAGTGAGGAGATGTGGGTATGAGATGAAGACTTCAGTTAAATGGGAAGAGGGAAGATGTAGGAAGGAGATTATAAGAAAAGATGTGGACCACTTAGATCTTATGGAAGTCTTGACACAAAGTGCAATGGCATTGGAAGAATTCATATGGCTAACCCTACTTAATAGGATAACATTTAATTTGTATGTGGTAAATATTGTGTGGTGAAATTGTATCTAGTACGTGACGTAGCTTGATGTACTTTATATTAGATGTAAACTCATGGCCTCTTTTATTATAGGAAGCTTTACATAAAAAAGGACTTTGAGATGATGCAACATGCATTGTTGTCGATATATTACCGCAAGATAAATCAATGGCTCCTTTGCCACCACCAAAGAAGCCAGGAAAAGGAGTATTCAAGTCAATGTTTCGTAAAAAGTCATTCAAATCATCTTCTCAAATTGATCAAGAATATATTGAGCCAGATGTAGTGGAGGAGTTATATGAGGACGGATCCGCAATGCTCTCAGAAAGGTCTACATCTTAACCTCCACTTTCAGTCACAACAATAGATCTTTTTTGACAGTAATTTGGTGGACCACTCTTGTATGCCTAACTGTGATTGCATGACGTATCAATGTTTCTTTGACTGAGAAATGCTTGTAAAATGTAGGCTAGATACAAAATACCCCCTATGCAACATGTTTAGGCTGTTCATGTGTGCTGTATGTCAAGTAGAGCTAAAGCCGGGAGAGGGCATATCCATACATGCTGCTTCATCAAATCCAGGAAAACTGAGACCATGGGATGGACCTTTTCTTTGCTTGAGTTGCCAAGAGAAAAAAGAAGCCATGGAAGGGAGAAGACCATTTGGAGGTACTGTCTCCTTTGCCCTTCTAGCACCAATTTTACTTTTCAGAGAAATTGCTTGATAGCATTAATTAATCCCTTTTCATCACGTTTTGTTTGAACTTGCTTTCAGATGGGTCATCCAAACATAGTAGCGGGAGTGATTAGTGAGCCCCTTTGACTATGTGAGTGACTGACAGATGTCCAAAAGTATATGCTAAATGGGAGACAAGCTAACTTCCTTCAGTATCATTTTGAGCGGTCGCCTGGTGCATTTTGAATATTACTTTTGAGCTCATTGGGAGCTCAATGTAAGGTTCCAAGGACCAAATCAGAAGATTCAAGAGTGTTGATAGTTTCTTGAATATCCAGTTTCTGACTTCAAAGCTGAGAGACGAATGATACCAGCCTCTTTGCAGGGTATGTGGATGGCTGTCATAAGTTTGGCTGTCCTAATGACATGCCAGAGGTAATTAACTTTTCGATTTTGAATTCATTCTGCCGTACACCGTTTCTTCCAATTGTAGAGCTAACATTCAACTTTACCCAATCTCCACTATAATATCAACGTAAAGGGTGCTTGATGAGGGTTCATATGCCCAATTGGCTTCCTGAATGATTGTTGCTTTGTTCTTCCTTTTTGAAAAGTAGGGAAGTCAGTTTGTGGAATAGATATGGGGAACTGATGATTCTCAGCAAGAGGCGCATCTGTATGTACTTTGTTGGGTAGTGACATTTTTTCATTGAATAGAAATCAGGCTGTTAAAGCTCTCTCGTCCATTCTACTAATATTGCCTCTGTTGCTTGGTCAGTTAGTCTATAGCTTGAGGTTATGGGCATCTAAATTCATGAAATTTGTTTATGCGTTGTTCAATCAAATATGATGAACTCGATTCCATCAAAGCACTTTCATCATCTGTTATTTTCCTCCTTTTACTGTCCTATCTTTGATGAATGACAAGTTTGTTTATTATTGCTGCATTCATTTCCATTTTTTTAAACTAAAAAAAAAAAAAAAAAAAAAAACCTGTTGGAAACCTATGACAGGATAGGTTTTAGGTTCTTGGTTTTGACGGGTAGGTTCCAGGCTCCAAAAAATAAGGAACCTGTACCCAAGGGTAGGTTCCAGGTTCAAAGCGGAACTTGTAAGGAACCGGAACCACTCACCCCTACTGGGCACAACTTCTTTTAGCATTAGATAATTTACTTCATTTTTTGTTAAACTTTGTTGATAAGCTTCGGAGTATTACTATTCATTAATCTTGTGATAATAAAGTGCTGATCCGGATTTTAGTCAATTTAGTTGATGGTATTTAAATTATCTATAAAATGACACGATCTGAATTTTCCGTTTTTAAGTTGTGCTTGAGGACTCGATTTTCAGAAAGCAATAGAGAGTAGTCTCTCTTTCAGTCTGTGTATTTGTGTACCGTGTGTTCAGACTTGGAGAGACAGCTTATACATATCTCATCTCCGATTGGAGGCTTCAACTTCTAGAAAGTGATGTGACCTTAAAATTGCAGGTTGCCTGTAAAGTCTTGAAAAGTTTGACTTTGACAGCATTAATGGACTTCATAGTCAGTTACACTAATCCGTGATTATGTATTTTCTTTCCAGTAGTGATCAAATGCACCTGTAACTGCCGATCCTATCATTGACATGATCTCAAATAATTTCCTGGTTCCAGTAAGATTTAGGACTGAATTATTTTGTGTTATCATGAATGTTAGTTCATGTCAATATCATTTTTATTGTTAAAATAGTACAAAATTTCGTCAATGTGATGAAACATTGGGTTTTATAGCAAAGAGTTATAATTTTTCAAGTTAAGTTGTGTCAATTAAGATAGATTGCCTTCATATCGTGTTAGGTTTGGGTTTCTATTGGTAACTTCTCTTTATTCACCTTGAGAACAACTCAGGTTCTTGTATGACACATCAGATACATTGTTAGATGACAGTTATTAGGCTCTTAGGCTCTCGTGGCATGCTGTTCATATTTATTTGTTGCTCCACTGAAAATTATTAGTCCCTGAGCTATAGATTGTAAAGATTACTTCAATGTAAAAGTTTCTTCTTCCCTGAACTATATATTGTAAAGATTACTCCAATGTAAAAGTTTCCCTTTTAGTGAAGGTCCTGACTGCAGACGTAGGGAATACTTATCACTGTAGATTCAAGGCAGACAAAAGGTCAGGGGAACAGATCACGAAGTGCTAGTTTAAACGAAGGGAAATATGATCGGCATTTCTTTAGTTCCCCTTGTGCTATGCACACCCTCATTTGTAATTTAAACAACTGGCGCAAGATATACTGTGCCTTTCTGCTCTCGTTTGCTAATTGGATTTTTTGTTCCATGTCTTTACTGCATTTTACTGGTTTTGTAAGTTTAACATCTAATCTTAAAATGTATGCAGAGCTGCAAAAATGAAAGTTGGGTCGATGTTGTGAAGTACTTAATGGATGACGTTCCTCATCTGTTGAAGTCTGAGGATGTGAAAGATATCAATGGCATTCTCAGTATTCTTTTGGCATCACCCCCGTCTGGTTTCGGGAAATTTATCCAATCGGTTGCTGAAGTTAAGAGGGAACAGGATGGTGGTATAGGGATAAGCGAAGAAGAAAAACAAAGACTTGCGATCAGGGTATGGTGCAGCATGTCATATCCTTTTGTTGTTCTGTGGGCTTGAAATGGAGTCTTGTTCGTCTAAACAGACACTGACCAAGAGTCTGTTCTTTTTCTTTTGCAGGAAGAGCTGTTAAAGCAAGTTCAGGATGCTGGTTTTTTCAAGTACATAGTTAATTTTTTGTCTTCAACTTCATGCTGCGGAAGAGTTCCAGTTTTTGGTGGCAGTGGAAATCTTCATGAAATCGCAGCCAGCATCTGTTGCCAGGGGGCAGAAATTTTCGGAAAATCTGGCACCTCAGGCTGCTCTTGTGGTCATGAAACAGTTAAATGCATGAAAACTGATGGTCAAAACTGGGATGGTGCTAAGTGCAACTGAAGGGTAAAAACGAGGAAACAGTCAACATGCTGGTCCCACAATCTCTGATGGAACTCTGTTGTGGTGCCCCTGATCCCAATAACTGTAGTAGCACTCGACCGATTGGAAGTAACATCTTAACTGTACTTCTGTTGACGTTGCCACCTGAAACCTGGTATGGTATTAAAGATGAGAAGCTTCGGGAGGAAGTACAGAGCCTTGTTTCAATGGATAATCTTCCTGCCATGATTCAAGAGCAGGTGTTGACATCTCTTTTCTGAAATGTTAACCATAACGTCATTGGCCGTTTTTGCTTTTGTTTTATTGCTGATGGAGAGTGTCTTTTGAAGAAGAGCTCCTTTTCATTTCTTCATAAATAAGACTTTAACTTCATGCCATTTTCACCTCTATTTTGCTTGCTTTTTTTCTTCTTGGGTGGGCTAGGGCTTGAACTGAGATGTCTCAGATCATTTTGTGCTCTCAGTTCTGCTATTTGATAATTTCGGATGCGTTTGGTACAGCTTTCCTGAGGGGTTTTCGGCCTCCACAGACCCTTGGGAAGATGCTGAGGTTTGGTAAGTTTTACGAAAGGACTTTCAGCCGAATGCTAGTCTTTGAAAAATTTAAAGTCCACTGCTAGAAGCATTTGGCCAAATACTGAAATTAGTTTTTTCTTCTAAAACTACCCTCACCACTTCTTCAAATTTCTGATTTTGTCCCTCATTATATTTTTTTAATTAAAAAATGACCCAAACCCTTTGCCAGTCTAGTGAAGGGCTACAGCTACCAATGTGCCAGATTTGGCGTTGGCGGCCGTTGGTTGAGGTCACTCGACTCTGGTGAGAGTCACTCGACCTAGGCGGCACGCAATGCAGGCACCAAAGGTCCCACGAGGTCGTGCAACCTCAGGGGACCTCAACCAATGGCTGCTAACGCCACTCCCTGGTGGCCATAGCTAGCGAAGAGTTTGGGTCTTTTTTAATAAAAGATATATAAAAAATATAAAATATATATCCAAAGCTCATTGCAAAAGTTCTTTTACCAAACACAACTTGAACTCAAAGTTCATTTATAAAAGAGATTTTACCAAATACAATTTGCATTTTCACAAATAGCTTTGACTTTCATCATTTGCATTACACTCAACCCTTCATATGCTCTAGTAAAGAGAACTATTTGGTGAATGTCATGCTGGGAAAAGTATGATGTGAATTTAATGAATGTCGAAAGGGCCATCTCTTTTAGAATATACATTCTTGAGGTCTCCAGTATTTTTTTTTTTTACAGAAAAATTTTCCACAATGTTCGTTTTCTGGCGAGATTTTAGAGCAGTGAACTAATCAGACTTAACATGGCAGGTCTTGCACTTGCGGAGACAGCTTTACCATCTGAAGAAGTGTCAAGAGAACATGGTAGACGAGATTCTCCCTGCCCCTTGCCCATAGGGTTCCTCTCAGAGTTAGATGAGTGCTCTGTATATTTTATTAAGTCTGTCTGATAAGCACGGCAGTTCTAACATTGACCAGTGTTGCGGAAGGACAATGCATCAAGCAAGAACCACTTACCGTATGTTAAGCAGGGAAGCAGTTTCCACCTACTGGAGCTGTCTCTTTCGAAGTAAGAAGACCTAATTGGGACATTGCGACATGGAAGTGGCTACTGGCTACAAATGGCGTGTAAGCTGTGTAGGAGTAATTTTCATTTTCAGACTACAAAATTATCTTGTCAGGTCACATCCTGGACTTTGAGGTCAATACTAACGTTGGCGAAAGAAGATTTTAAAGTGTCTGACAAGGCATGTCACTGAGGCATACAATGCAGTAACTCCATTTAGCTAGCGTTTATAGAATTCTCTTGTTGATATAGTTTAACACAGTCCGTGTTGACAGGGATATGTATTGATAGTTGACAATACATTATCTTTTTCTAAAAAGTGAAATCTGCTTCAGTACAAGGTGTGGGAGTGGCACTGCGAAGGTTAACCTTATGTAGAATACAACCAGTGCTAGCTCCTCTTTTTCTTTTTTAACTTGTTCAGACAATATAGGCTAGCTTGTTTCTTCCTGCTTATCATGTTATTATTACCGCAGCTGTTAGTAGTATGTTTTATACCACTTTTGCTGTGCCAGAGCTTTATCTTTTGACAATGGGGTGCTTTAGAGAAGTAAAAGAAAACCTTCAAGCGGCAGATAAAGATGGAACTAATTACCCACAATTCAGTTTCCATGGATCCTATCAGAGGTTTCCATTAAGAAATAATAATTTCATTTGATAGTGGTGACTTTAAGGTGTTGATTAGCAAAATAAATTGAAGTTGTTACACTTAGAGAATTTTTTTTTTTCAAGAAAATGGTGAAGTTGGTAATCTCAAAAAACCAAAAGAACATTAGTAATAACGTCAAATAAGAGTGAATAATGCAAAACTAGTTGATAAAAACAAAGTCGGTAACCACCCTTAACTAAGATTGATAGCTTCTAATAAGTAGGTAAAAAATTAAGTTGGTAAGTACGAAAAAAGAGGCAACCAAAATGTTGGAGATTAAAAAAAGGCTTCTAAGAATTACTCAAATAAGAGTTGGTAATTTAATCAAAGAAAAGTGGTCAATAATACTCTTAAAAGTTGGTAATTTCATAATAGTTGATGAATTCACACCATTAATAAAAAATAAAAATAAAAAGATGAAAATGGCTAAAAAATGACATGATTTTTGTTTTAGAAATAAGACGAGATGGTGAATGTTAGATATGGCCAAATAAATATCCGTACCTCACATAAATAAGAGTTGATAATGAAAAGTAGTTGCCAACTTAACTAGAGGAAGTTTGGTGATCGTTCTAATTGAAGATAATTTTAAAAATATAATAAATTCGAAATTCGTAATAAAGACAAGTAAAAGTTGATAAAAGATAAGAAAGTTGGTAAATATATGTCTAAAAAAAAATGAATGTGGATGAGTAACTTAAATAATAGTTGGTGACAAAAAATAGTTCATAAGTTAATTGAAAAGAAAATGTTGGTAACTCAAGTAAATGTTAGTAATTTCGATTAATAGTTAGTAAATTTATGACATTAAGGGCCTGTTTGACAACATGCCAAACAATGTCGATTCCGATTTTTGTTTAGAATCGTTTGGGACAAGAATCGCGTTTGGTAAAACTTTTGTTTCCAGGGAACAATTTTGGACAAGATTTGAGAATAAAAAAATTTGATTCTCCGTCCGAAAATAGAAAAAGAATCAAAACGGTGAAACCCTCACTCTTCCTTTTGTCATCCGGTTGCCATCCGCCATCGCTCGCCACCGTCCGCCGCCGCCCGCCGCCACCGTCCGCCGCCGGTCACCGATCCGGCGAGGTTGCCGGAGGCTCACCAGGCCAAGGCGAGGTCTGGCGAGCTCGCCGGAGGCAAGCCCAGCCATCGGCGAGTCTTGTCCAAGGCGGGCGAGGCTCGCCGCCACCGGCGAGGCCCAACCTCGCCGGGATGGGGAGGCCGAGCCTCGCCCGGTTGCTAGCGAGGCTCGGCTACTAGCAAGGCTCGACCTCGACGAGGGCCGGCGACCTCGGTGAGCGTCGCCGCCCTCATCCTGGGCTGGTTGCCGGTCCGACGATTGGCCAAATGAAGAAGAAGAAGAATAGGAAAAAAGGGAAAAAAAGAAAAGAAAAAAAGAAAAAAAAAAAAAAAAATTTAAAATTTATTTAAAAATCAAAATAAATTAATTTGGAACATAATCAATTAACACGGTATCAAATGAAATTCTATTCTAGAATAAAAAATTTTGTACAATTAAAACACACTTTTTACTTAGAATCGGTTTCGGGGAATGAATAAAAATAATCATTTCTAGTCAAAATTAGTTCCAGGGGAAGAATCGTTACCAAACGCGCCCTAATAAGAAATGTAAATGAAAGTTGGTAAACAATAAGATTTTGTTTTTTTTAGACAAGAGAAGCTAGTTAATTAAGAAAAATATGTCAATACCTATCTTAAATAAGAGTTCATGATGCAAAACTAATTGGTACCTAGAGAATAATTTGTTCTGCAATGAGTCGATGAATTTTAACAAATTTGTAAGTAGGGATCCTCAATGGGGACGTTGGTGAATTAAGAAAAAAGAAATAAAGGTTCAGAAACAACTTAAGTGAGAGTAGGCAAATCAAAACCAATTAGTAATTTAATTCATTAGTCACTCAAATAAATATTGATAATTTCATTGAATAGCTAATAAATTAAGGGTGTTGGTATGGAAGATAAATAAAAGTCAATAATAAGTAGGATTGTTATGAAATACATGAATGGATAGAATACATGAATGAATATTCATTATATTCATCTTATCCAACGTACTTATTATGGTACATTTGTATCAAATATTCTAAGTACATCTCCCTATACAATGAATGTTCGTCTCCCTTATACTGTATATGTATCATTCGATACATTGATATTAATGATAAGTACATTCTTATTCTCCTATAAATATGAGTTTAGTTTTGATGTACAATATACAATCACACAGAAACACGACGGTGAGATACTAGAAATAAAGCTCTCTCATCTTGCTATTATCTCTAGTATTCACTTGCTTTCTCTTCTTTAATCTCTTCTCTATTATATATTCGCCACGCTATATTTTACAATAAGGATAATTTTTTTGTTGTCGAAGATAAAAGAAGTTGGTACCATATCAACGTTAATAATTTATCCAAATAAGAGTAGGTAATGTAAAAATAGTCAATTACTTAACCAGAGGAAAGTTGGTTCTAAAAAGAGTTGCAAGTTTAGCATGTTGTTATTAAGCGAGACAAATAATAGTTGGTTACTTGATAAAAAAAGTTGGTAAATTTTAGAAAATACCAAATAAATATTGACAAGCAATTCAAATAAAAGTTCACAAATCAAATGTTAACTTAATTGAGAAAAATCTATTAGTTGTTCAAATAAAGGTTGTGGTTTCAAATATTGATTGGTAAATTCAAGGCATTGGTCAGCAAAATAAATAAAAATTTGCGATAGATTATAACATTTTTTGTTGGGGAAGAAAAGTTAGTTGTTGTAAAATATCGCGTGGCGAATATATAATAGAGAAGAGATTAAAGAAGAGAAAGCAAGTGAACACTAGAGATAGTAGCAAGATGAGAAAGCTTTATTTCTAATATCTCACTGTCGTGTTTCTGTGTGATTGTGTATTGTACATCAAAACTAAACTCCTATTTATAGGAGAACAAAAATGTACTTATCATTAATATCAATGTATCGAATGATACATGTACAGGATAAAGGAGACGAACGTTCATTGTATAGGGAGATGTACTTAGAACATTTGATACAAATGTACCATAATAAGTACATTGGATAAGATGAATATAATGAATATTCATTCATGTATTCTATTCATTCATGTATTTCATAACACTCCCCCTTGAATATTCATCATATTCATTACGAATGTGTATCGAATGATACTGTCTCATTAAAAACCTTAAGCCGGAAAAACCCAGTGGGATAAAAACCGGACAAAAGGGAAAAAGAGTGCAGAGCACACATGTTATGATCTCTCCCTTTTATTGATGCATTAATTGCCTCGTTAAAAACTTTAAACCGGAAAAACCCTATGGGAAAAAACCGGACATAAAGAAAAAAGAGTGTAATGTATATATAGCCACTCCTGGGACTAATCATTATTGCATCTTGTGAACTAGCCGCATATCAATGCTGCAATGCATAGTTCATAATATCTCCCCCTCAATAGAGCCATATAGACACTTCGGGGCTAATTAATCTTACATCTTATGAACTCGCCTCATACCAATGCCATATACTAATTTCTCAAAACTTGATGTTGGCAATGATTTGGTAAAAAGATCTGCAAGATTATTTATGGATCGAATTTGTTTAACATCAATTTGTCAACTTTCTTGGAGTTCATGAGTATAGAAAAATTTCGGCGAGATATACTTGGTCCTATCACCTTTGATATATCCTCCCCTGACTTGTGCAACACAAATATCATTATCTTCATAAATTTTAGTGGGGGAATTTGTAACCGGTATTAAGCAACAAGAATTATGAATATGTGTTATAACGGATCTTAACCAAACACACTCTCTTCCAGCTTCATATAAAGCAATAATCTCATAGTGGTTAGAAGATGTAGCTACTAGCGATTGCTTCGTAGAACGCCAAGAAATAGCGGTGTCGTTATAAGAAAATAAATACCCGGTTTGAGAGCGAGCCTTATGTGGATCGGATCTATATCCAAAGCATCAAAGCATATCCAACTAAACCGAGTTAGTGGAATCATTGGAATAATATAATCCCAAATCTATGGTTCCTCCGAGATAACGGAAAATATGTTTAACTCCATTCCAATGTCTCCAAGTTGGCTCAGAACTAAAACGTGCCAATAAATTTACCGCAAAAGCGATATCTGGTCTCGTACATTGTGCCAAGTACATCAAAACCCCAATTGCATTAAGATATGGTACTTCAGGACCAAGTATCTTTTCATCAGATTCTCTAGGACAACCATAGGGGTGCTCAATGGGTGAGCTTTGTCCATGTTGAAATATTTAATCAATCTTTCAACATATGCTGATTGATGGACGATTATTCCATTTGCTTTATGCTCAAGCTCTAGACCAAGACAAAGTTTGGTTTTACCCAAATCTTTAACTTCAAACTCCTTTTTAAATATTCAGCAGTTTCAGCTAACTCTTCTGGAGTTCCAATTAAATTTATATCGTCGACATAAACTGCTATAATAGCAAATTCGGTTTCTAATTTCTTAATAAACACGCATGGGCAGATAGGATCATTTTTGTACATTTCCTTAATTAGGTACTCACTTAGGCGTTGATACTACATGCGACCGGATTGCTTTAACCTGTACAAGGATCTTTGCAATTTTATTGAGAATAAATTGCGGGGAGTGCATGAATCCCTTAGGAATTTTCATATAAATATCAGAGTCTAATGAGCCATATAGATATGCCGTCACAACATCTATAAGACGCATTTCCAATCTTTCAAAGATTGCTAGGCTAATGAGAAAACGAAATGTAATCATATCCATCACAGGTGAATATATCTCATTATAATCAATCCCAAGTCTCTAGGAGAATCTTTGGGCAACGAGTCGGGCTTTATACCTGATAACCTCGTTTTTCTCATTTCGTTTTCGGATAAATACCCATTTATATCCAACGGGCTTTACATTATCGGGGATACGAGTTACAGGTCCAAAAACCTCTCGTTTAGTTAGGGAAGCTAATTCAGCTTTAATTGCTTCCTCCCACTTATGCCAATATTGCATTTGACGACATTCAATAATAGATTGTGGTTCACAATCATCATCCATAATTTGATGAGCAACTGAGAATGCAAAAGCATCATCAATGATGATTTCATTTCGATCCGAAATTTCATTACAATATATAATGAAATTCTCAGTATTCCCGGGGCTAGTGCTCCTTTTATGGGTTTGTGCCTCTTCAGGGGCAATAAGCTCTTTGGGTGCAAGCACAACGCCAGGCTCTTCTGGAGCGGATTCTTGATTCTTTCCCCTTCGTTTTTGAGGAGCAGTATCTTTTGATCCTATCGGTCTACCACGCTTCAAGTGCGGGGGATTTTGATCCATTTTAGTCTGTTCTTCGGGAACAGCTATCCTAGCTGTGGAGCATTTGCAACTGGAATATGAGACTTCGCTACTTTAGTAGCATCATTAAATGTATCAGGGAGTCTATTGGCCATAGCCTGTAAATGGATTATGCGCTGCACATCGTTTTCACATTCAGGAGTTCTTGGGTCTAATTGAGATAAATTTTTCTCATTCCAAGAGAAAACCTTAACTAGTTTTTGTGTTGCAGTCATGGAAGTTGTAGGTATCCCAATTGATGGAAACCTAGTCTCATCGAAATGACAATCTGCAAACCTGGCAGTAAAAAGATCACAAGTAGTTGGTTCCAAGAACCTAATGATAGATGGTGAATTAAACCCAACATAAATGCCCAAACGGCGTTAGGGACCCATTTTCATCCTTTTTGGCGGTGTTACAAGCACCTGTACTGCACAACCAAAGGTGCGTAGATGTGAAATATCTGGTTCATAACCAAGAACCATTTGAATGGGAGATTGTAAAATACTAGCAGTGGGGCGTAATCTTATTAGAGCTACCACATGCAAAATTGCATGACCCCATGCTGTATCGTTGAGATTCGTACTCCATAATAGAGTGCGGGCAATGATTTGGATACATTTAATCAAGGATTCTGCCAATCCATTTTGAGTATGAACATATGCAACCGGGTGTTCAACCTCGATTCCTTGTGAAGCACAATATGTATCAAAACTCTTTGATGTAAATTCACCAGCATTATCCATCCTTATGCTCTTAATTGGATAATCAGGGAATTGTGCCCGGAGCTTTATAATCTGCGCAAGTAAACGTGCAAATGCGACATTGGGCGTAGATAATAGGCAAACATGGGACCATCTACATGATGCGTCCACTAATACCATAAAATATCTAAATGGTCCACTTGGTGGTTGTATTGGTCCACAAATATCACCCTGAATTCTTTGTAAGAATAAATGAGATTCAAAATTAACCTTTGTTATAGAAGGTTTGATAATGAGCTTTCCTTGTGAGCAAGCCTCACAATTATAATCTTTGGACAACAATACCTTTATATCATTTAAATGGTGCCCTTTTGTATTTTGAATTATTTTACGCATCATTGAAGCGCCAGTATGACCAAGGCAATCATGCCACAGTCCAAACTGATAAGGGCTTACCAATCTCTAGGATGTGGTAGCGTAGGTTTCAACAGCCTTAATCATGACACAATACAAACCCATAGAAGAAGCTTCTAGCTTCTCATGGATGGTCTTCAGGCCCATCTTATAAGATGAAATGCTAATATATTCCTTATCTTGCTTATAAATAGTCTTAATATGGTACCCATTACGGCGTACATCTTTGAAATTGAGCAGATTCCTTTTTGATCGAATGCTTAGAAACGCATTCTCAATATGCAGGATTGTGCCATTTGGCAAAATAATTGCAGCATTCCCAAAACCATCAATAATCGGAACAGGACCTGATATTGTATGGATTTGTGCCTTACGAAATGTCATACTTGAGAAAAAGTGTCTACTATAAAATAGAGTATGTGTTGTTGCACTATCAAGCAAACAAACATCTTCCTTTTTCTCAGTATTTTCCATTTGCATTTATATTGACAACTTCGGGTGTCAAGTATCATAAAAGTTGCATATTAATTATAAAATTTCAAAAATAAATATTATATAAGGTTCATAAGTATTTCATAAAGAACAATAAAAAAAAAGTAATACATTTAAAGCGAAACAACATAAATTTCAAAGTTCAAATTATTATCCACCAATCGATTCATCAAAGTAATCGAGGTCCTCAAAGAAATCGAGACATCCAATGATGCATTTGCTACTTCGGGAGCAAGAGGAGTCCCACCAACGGAGATATTGTTGGCTTCAACGGTGGTTATGGCAGTAGGATTGATTTCAATGGCATGAGATTCACCACGCTTGCCCGTATTTTTTAAAGATGCCTGGTATAGGTCAACAAAATATTTTGGCGTACGACAGGTACGTGACCAGTGCCCAGTCATGCCACAGCGATGACAAATACTTTCATTAATCACATTCTTTTGCTTCTTTTCTTTGCCATGATTCAAGCCAAAGTTTGATTTCAGTTAAATTTCTTGACATCCCTTCTAGGATTATGTTATTGCCTGCGCTTATAGCCCTTAAAATGGCCAGTATTTTTCTCAAAGTTAGCATGTGCTTCAAGCAATACTTTTGAGCCAACAGATCTAAGATCATGATTTTTTAGCAGCAATTCATTAGTTTGCTCGGCAGTAAAAAGCATAGAAATTAATTCAGAATATGTGGCAAATTGACGTTACCGGTATTGCTGTTGCAATACAATATTCGAAGTATGAAAGGTGGAAAAAGTTTTCTCAAGCAATTCTGCATCAGTGAGTTTGATACCGCATAACTCTAGCCGAGAAACGATATCAAATAAAGCAGAATTATAGTCATGCACTGATTTAAAATCTTGCAATCTGAGATTTTGCCAATCATATTGTGCTTGAGGGAGGATAACAATTTTGGTATGATCATACCTATCCTTCAACTTCCTCCACAAGATATGCGGGTCTCGAACGGATAAATATTGAGTCTGCAGGCTCTCATGCAAATAACGGCGAATAAAAATCAGCGCATTTGCTTTATCCTTTTCATTTGAGGTTCCATCCTCTGTAATTGTATTAGCGAGACATTGCCCTTGGAGGTGCATTTCTATGTCAAGGCAACAGGATAGATAATTCTTTCCACTCACTTCCGGGATGTGGAATTTGGGCTTTTCAATATTTGCCATAATCATTGCAAAAATAAATCCTTAAATTAATTAAAAGGATTTCCAAATATCCACCGCTACTTCAGGAGCAGAAGGATACTTTTTAGATTTGAATTTTGGCTTCGGGCCAAGAAAAATAAAAATGAAGAATTGATAGAAGAAGATGAAGTATAAGTTTGATTAATAAAAAGAATACCAACCTTGCAAAAATTACTTACTCAATCGGTAGATCTTCGTGCTTGTAAAAGTTACTTACTCAGTTGGTAGATCCTCGTGCTGATAACGTGTTGTAAAATATCGCGTTGCGAATATATAATAGAGAAGAGATTAAAGAAGAGAAAGCAAGTGAACACTAGAGATAGTAGCAAGATGAGAGAGCTTTATTTCTAGTATCTCACTGTCGTGTTTCTGTGTGATTGTGTATTGTACATCAAAACTAAACTCCTATTTATAGGAGAACAAGAATGTACTTATCATTAATATCAATGTATCGAATGATACATGTACGGGATAAGGGAGACGAACGTTCATTGTATAGGGAGATGTACTTAGAACATTTGATACAAATGTACCATAATAAGTACATTGGATAAGATGAATATAATGAATATTCATTCATGTATTTCATAACATTAGTTAATTTATTTTTTTTCATATATTTTAGTTTCCCAGTTCTGTATACCAAAACGAGAGATTCTCTTAATAGAAGGAGAATTGAAAATACATTTCCCCCCTTAAAAAGTTCAGTTGTATTACACATGTCAACATAAAGTATAACGGATGATTAACTATCGAAAAAAAAAAAAAAAGCTTTTAGGGTCATGTGTAATATTTGAAAATTTTAGGGGCAAATGTGAACAATCCGCAAAGTTGCACGGAGTTTCATGTAACACAAATGATCTCCGAATTTTGATTCAATTGCAACGTGAACCCTAAATTTTTATTTGTCTAATATGACCATTAAACTTTACTTTAATGTGTTGTGTGATATCTAAACTTTTTGTATTCTATTAATTTAAGTTTAAGGATAATATATTTTTACATAGTGCAAGAATTAGATTGAATATGTATAAAAGTTTAGGAACTCAAAAATTTAGCGATGAATTGGATATTAAGTTAAAGCTCAGGCATTATATTAAATAAATTAAAAATTTATAGGTCATATTCTAAATTAGGTCAAAATTCAGGGACTATTCGTGAAATTTTCCTAAAATTGTTTGAAGTGATGGAAAACGCATAGAAACTTCTTCAGCAAGCGAGAATTCTTCGTACAAATTTCGATTCTCCCAGGAAAGCAATTGAGAGCAGTCTCTCTTTCAGTCTGTGTGTATTTGTGTACCGCGTGTTCGGACTTGGAGAGATGGCTTATACATATCTCATCTCCAATTGGAGGGATTGTTTTCTTCCAACTTCTAGAAAGTGTACGTATATGCATTGGCCTTATCCTGAAACAATGATATATTTTTTTCAAAATTTCTGCGTAACTTCAATGTCTTGAATATCAACATTGGTATTGGATATACGAGTTTGTGCAGACCAACAAAACGAGTAAAAATTAGCACGACAAATGGCATCGCTTAAACTTGCAGGTTGCCTGTAAAGTCTTGAAAAGTTTGACTTTGACAGAATTAATGGACTTCATAGTTAGTAGCACTAATGTGATTATGTATTTTCTTTCTAGTAGTAATCAAATGCACCCGTAACTGCCAATCATATCACCAACATGATCTCAAGTAATTTCCTGGTTCCAGTAAGATTTAGGACTGACAATTATTTTATGTTATCATGAATGTCTATCATGTCGATATAAGTAGTACAAAATTTTGTCAATGTGATGAAACATTGGGTTTTATAGTGAAGAGTTAAAATATTTCAAGTTAAGTTGTGTCGACTAAGATTGATTGTCTTCATATCGTGTTAGGTTTGGGTTTCTATTGGTAACTTCTCTTTATTCATCTTGAGAACAACTCAGTTTCTCGTATGACCCATCACACACAATATTAGATGACAGTTAGTAGGCTCTTGTGGCACGTTGTTTGTATTTATTTGTCGCTCCACTGAAAATTATTAGTCCCTGAACTTTAGATTGTAAATATTACTTCAATGTAAAAAGTTCCCTTTTTAGTGAAGTTCCTGACTGCAGACATAGGGAATACTTATCACTGTAGATTCAAGGAGGACAAAAGGTCAAGGAAACAGATCAGGAAGTGCTAGTTTAAACGAAGGGAAATATAATCAGCACTTCTTTAGTTCCCCTTGTGCTATGCACACCCTCATTTGTAATTTAAACAACTGGCGCAAGATATACTGTGCCTTTCTGCTCTCGTTTGCTAATTGGATTTTTTTATTCCATGTCTTTAATGCATTTTACTGGCTTTGTAAGTTTAACATTTGATTATAAAATATATGCAGAGCTGCAAAAATGAAAGTTGGGTAGGTGTTGTAAGGTACTTAATGGATAAAGTTTCTCATCTGTTGAAGTCTGGGGATGTGAAAGATATCAATGACATTCTCCGTATTCTTTTGGCACCACCCGTCTGGTGTCGGGAAATTTATCCAGTCGGTTGCTGAAGTTAGAGGGAACTGGAGTGTGGTATAGGGATAAGCGAAGAAGAAAAACAAAGACTTGCGAGCAGGGTATGGTGCAGCATGTCCATATCCTTTTGTTGTTTTGTGAGCTTGAAATGGACTCTTGTTCGTCTAAGCAGACACTGACCAAGAGTCTGTTCTTTTTCTTTTGCAGGAAGAGCTGTTAAAGCAAGTTCGGGATACTGGTTTTTTCGAGTACGTAGTTAATTTTTTGCCTTCAACTTCATGCTGCAGTAGAGTTCCGGTTTTTGGTGGCAGTGAAAATCTAGATGAAATCGCAGCCAGCGTCTGTAGTCATGGGGCAGAACCTGATCCCAATAACTGTACTAGCACTCAACCGGTTGGAAGTAATATCTTAACTGTACTTCTGTTGATGTTGCCACCTGAAACCTGGTGCCGTATCAAAGATGAGAAACTTCGGGAGGAAGTACAGAGCCTTGTTTCAACGGATAAGCTTCCTTCCATGCTTCAAAGAGAGGTATTGACATCTCTTTTCAGAAATGTTAACTCATTGGCCATTTTTGCTTTTGTTTTATTGCCAACAGAGTGTCCTTTGAAGAAGAGCTCCTTTTCATTTCTTCATGAATAAGACTTTAACTTCACACTTTTTTCTGCTCTATTTTGCTTGCTTTTTTTCTTCTTGGGTGAGCTAGGGCTTGAACCGATATGTCTCAGATCATTATGTGCTCCTAGTTCTGCTAGTTGATAGGGGTGGACGAGTACTAATCAAGCCTTACCATGGCAGGTGTTGCACTTGCGAAGACAGCTTTATGATCTGAAGAAGCGTGAAGAGAACATGGCGAAGAGGAAATCTGCTGTTGCTCAAAAGAAATTTACCTTTTTATAAAATTTTCTAGAAACTTCAAGATTGATATTGTCTAGAATTATTGAGAATGGAGGTTGCTAAATGAATCTAGAAGATTCATGTGGGAAAGCAAGCAAGTAGAAATTTCTAGAAGAAGAATGGATAAACTACAATCTAGAATTTCCTAGAATAAGCCTAAGTGGACAACATTCCACATAAATCTAGAATGTTGTATTTTTTAGTCCCTATAAATAGGAAAGAGGGAGAGCGTAGCAAAACAACAAATATTAGAAGAGTGAGAGGAGCATTAGATAATACTCCATATCTTGAAGCTCCTCCACCAACACTTCCTTGAACTATTATAAAATTATTTTATCCAACTAATGAAACTATTTCCCATATCCCATGTTTTTTATCCTTCAATTATCCTATCTCATCCCTTGTCCATTCTCTACAAACTATATCATACACTTGCACACAACATCACTAATCAAAAACTATAACTAATACCAAAACCATACTTCCGCATGCACACATCCAAAAAATTTTAACAGCCCATGGTCTCTCTCCGCCAAATTGGATTGTGATGGCAATTATTTCTGCATTCATTGCGCGATTTCTATCTCGGAACATTCGTCGAAACATCAGAAGAGATCTGCCGTTGCTCATAAGAAATCTGCCTTTGCCCATGGTCTATCTCCGCCAAACTGGATTGTGATGGCATCGGCTCAGAAGAAATTTGCCTTTGCCCATGGTCTCTCTCCGCCAAACTGGATTGTGATGGCAATTATTTCTTGGGGATTGCATTCATTGTGCAATTTCTACCTCGGAACATTCGTCGAAACATCAGGACACCTTAGCACCACACCAGTTTGGCCCCTTTTGGTTCAACTTTGAACCCCAAAGCCCCTTGGAAAAATTTTAGGTCGTTTGGTTCAGCATTTGAAGGCTCCTTGACCAAATGCTTGCATTTGAAATGCTAAAGAGGGGTTTAATAATTTTTTTCTTTCAATATTGCTCTCATCGATAATTGTGTTTTCCCGTTTTACCCTAAAATTACTGTTCATCGTCTTCAAGAGTGAAGCTCAGCCGGTCACATAGCATTTGGTTTGACCTTGGATCGCTTCATTTTCGGGTCGACATTGATCCTCGTTTCTGGGTTTGAATTCGTTGTGGATTCCAGATGCTTCATTTTGAAAAAAGACAATGCCAAAACAGGACATGAGGAAAAAAAATAGAAACGCTACCTTCTCAGAAAGACATCACATCAATAGCAATGAAAATGCAACATGAAAACATCCAAACTAAGATTTTGCCAATCCTGAACAACAAACTTTTTCTTGCGCATATCAACAGTACAAACCCCAGAAAAGGATGAACATTCATCCAATCAACCCAGAATCAAAAGATACGCCAGTCGATGGCAACCACAAATTCCCTGAAATGAACTGTGCGACCGTGAATGGCTGAGCCTGGGCTGATGTGAGAGAGCCATGGTATGAAGCCCACTGGACTCTTCCGGCAATCGGCGCGCCAGGTCCCGAGTTTCGATACTCGCCATAGAAAAGCGTCTTCAGGGCGAAATCACCGGACCACGGAGACCATCCCAGAGGATGGATCGAGCCGTCCAAGAGAGACTGCATCACGACGGTCCGAGAGTACTGTTTCCACGGCCTCCCGAGGAAGGTCGTGGGCTTGGACTCCAGCGGGACCGAATCTGAAGCAGCCCCGATCTTGCAGTCGTGTATCGAGATGCCCGTGTTCTGGTATGGGCTTGTCCGGCCCTGTGCGGTCACGAAGTTGTGCTGACCCGACAGGGGCTTCCGCGCGTAGATGTTGCACTTCTGAAAGACAACCGCCGAGTTGCCGAAGATGAAGTCCACAGTTCCATAGATGTCGGTTTCTCGGTAGAATTGGCGCTTTGAGTGCGTGTAGAGGGTGTCTTGGTAGCCGAGGATGGAACACCGGTACACAACCGATCTGTCCGACCCGATTCGAAGGGCGACGGCTTGGTGCTTGTCAGGCCCGGCATTGTTCACGAACGTGATGTCCCGCGACATGAATCCTTCGCCCATGGCAGCTTATTTGTAGAATATATACATTAATAAGTACGATAGAGATAGAAAATCAAGCACATGAACAGGCGCTATTATGTGTAATTTTTCTTGAAAGTTCGGAAAAATTATAGGCTCTTTGATTACCTACGGTGGCAGACTGGAAAGTGGTCCATCCATCCTTGGCGTTCCGATCGCTGACGATGACCGTCTTTCCCTTCCCGTCGCCGACTAACATAACGTTCTTTTGCTTGGAAGGAATCTTCAGATTCTCCTTATAGGTCCCGGACTTCACGTAAATTACGGTCCTGCCCTTGCTGCCGCCGCCCTCTTTCGCTTTTGAGGCATGCACAAAGAGAAGCGCTTCTCCAATGGTCGTGTGCGTGCCGGTCCCGTCCTTCGACACGACGGCACTCGCTTTAACTTTCTCAACCGGAGCTTCGAGAAGCTTTCTCTCCATGCCAGAGACCCAGTGAGGGAATGTGTCGGACAGCAAAGCCCGACGTCGTTGCCGACTTGCTTCCTTTGTTGGCCTAGTCGAGGCGTAGAGCGCAAGGGTGTGGTTGAGCGAGTGGCTTATGTTTTGCGAGATCGTTCTCATCATGTCAGCGCGGCTTTCTCGAACTTTGTTAATGTCTTGGAGGCTGTCAAGACAGGTCTCTTGATTCGTGAGGGAGGCGCTGAGCCATGTCTCGACGTCGTTGGGCTGGCAGCCTTTGGCGGTTCCACCCCGACACGAGACAACGTTGGCAAGCAGGTCTATGGTGTCATCGAAGAGCTCCAAACAGTCGGCAATGCTGCTCAGAGGCGACTTTGCCGGCGCCTTGTGGTGCGAAAGGGTAAGGTTTTGGGCCATGGCCCGTGCCGACTCGACCCGAGCCAAGGCGAGCTTGACCGAGCCCTCGAAAAGCTCAGCCTTGGAGGCCGGTCTAGTGGCCAGAGTCGAAGCTCTAGGGAACACGGAGAAATGTGATGGTGAAGGTCTCTTTGTTAGGGGATATCCTGAAACAACTGAGCTCGAGAGATGAAGGGTGATCAAGAACAGAATTAGTGAGAAGCACATTTTTGTCTCTTGATTTTGGATAATGGAAATAATGTGGCATCGTGACCTTATAAGGGTGTCAGATTTTGGCAAGCTTTTGCATGGAAATACATGCACATCTGTTTCTGGCTGTCACCTTATGGGGAATAAAGCGAATTTCGAATACTCTATAGAGTCAATAATCGTGGGTTGTCACTATTGCATCGAGCTAGCGCGGCATAAAGGAATTCCTTTCCTTATATTATGACCAAATTATTGAGAGCAAAGTTTCTTTTTATTAAGTGGAAAGTGGTAGTCACTAATCTTTATAGGATTGCACCTACACACAGCTTTAAGTTTCAATATGTGAAATGGGTTGCGTAATGAAGAAGGATGGCCATAAGGGTAGGTGCATGTATGTTGCTTTGGGAAGTGAAGAATTTTTTTTATTATTTCTGTTGAGACCAAACGATGTACAAATGAGCTTATTTTGGCAGGTTGGTATTTTGGATAATTGCATGGAAAGTGTCTAATTAAAACATGAAAACGTAACTAAAGCAGTCCTAATTTCTCCTCTATCTTTTAAAAGAGGAAGAAAATAAAAGATCTCTAATTAGTGTCTCCATAATGCAGATTAGCACTTGGTTCTCCCAATAAAGGAAATCATGTTTTACAGAATTGATCCTCCCTTTGACTGTACAAAAATACGTGGAGCTCAGCATATCTTGAATTGTCATAGCTCTACCACATCTTCTGGTTTTTTTCTCTTCCAGAATAAATATAAATACTTTTTGGGTCATGAACTAACTACCAAAAATTCAACATTGTGAGTACACTAATCCCTCCTCACATGTAACCAAACTCATGGACCAGAAATTTCTCTGGTTCTCACGAATGGCCAATGTTGTCTCATGTGCATCACGTGTCCAAACAAACTAAATTTCTTAAATTGATTGGTGGTGATTCTATCTCTTATTTTGAAAAATCCAAAATTTCCCAAAACTTTTGAAACTCTTTTCCAATACGGGCACAATTCCTGGCTAAGGGGAACTAGTTTGATTCTTGATTCTAAAAATTGGAACCAGCTCAATATGGGTATGATTCTCGATTCTAAGGCCAAAATCAGTTCAGCCAGCTTGGTTCCCTGGCTGGACAGTTCTAAACCAGTTTTGAAGATTTTTCATAGAAAAGAAATACTTTTGCACCCGTCAAGAATTAAACCATGGTCTTCAACATGATGAAATAGCAACATAATTACTTGACCAACAAATAATTTCCAAACAAAAAAAAAAAAAAAAAAATTGTAGTGAAATGGTGAAACTTTTACTTTTGTTATATAAACTTGCTTTTTCCATCCAAAATTTGAAACGGGCCAGTTCCTTGTACCGATCTTGCCGGTTCCAGATTATGGACCTAGAACTAGCCCATTTTGGAATCGAACAGCCCTAATCCTTCAGTCGTTAGCGTTTTTGTGCCATTTTCTATTTTATATCTAGTTCTTTTATTACACTGAAAATAAAAATAAAAAAGGCATGAGTCACTGCAGACATTCAAAAATTAGCAGGTGTAGCCAAAGCGCTAAAATATATATCTGATATGGTATAGTTTTAAGTATGATGACCACATATGTTAATGTTGAGAAAAATCTAATTATGCAAGACCATGGTTTGAAAAAAGTAGAACTTGATGTTGATGGGATGAATTTCTTATATTTTAATTTAAGGGGAATATATTCCGAACAATAAAAAATCTATCGAGAATATGTCATCAAGTAGATTCTAGATTCTTTTTCTAAGATACACAAATGAAAGATCATGACTAAATCTTTATTAACTCTGTATAATATAGTAGGAAGCATTTCCGCATAAAGTCTCTTTTTTGACAAGTAAAAGATAGGCAGAAATATATGATAACGCCCAAAAGTCCGGCTTGCCAACCTCAACCCCACCAGAATGCTCGATGACCAAAAAGTTTTCTAACACGGCACCACTAAGTAACGCAACACGAGTTGTTCAGATATTCACTCAATACATGAATCGAATTCAGAATTTCGTGGAAGACAATTGATTTGTCTAGAGAATCTTATAAAGACTGGACCGCACTAGATATCTGTTTTGAATTCAAAAAGAACAGCTTTGTTGTATATAGTTGTATGTTAAAATGAATTAATACAAACATGTATATCGACAAAGTGCATAAAAACCCTCTTTTAACAGAGTATTTCTATAAAAAAAAAAAAAAAAAATACCTTTAGGCTAACTAGATGTAAAATTTTATACCAAATCCAAACGAGTGTTCTTGTGAAAGGATTTACAAGTCATTATCATGTCTATCAACTCTTATTTTGCTTCCTTGAAAATGTGAGAAACAAGGAATTGCAATTTGCAAACAAGTATTCAAAAAATTCTTTGAAAGCAAATTATAGTTAATAGACGAGATCAATTGCATATCGAATAAAAAGGAGACCTATATTATATTCTACTTAACAGACCATAGAAAACACATTCTTTTATAGTGAAAAATTATGATTGATTATGTTTATCATATTGTGGTAGGACGAGGATAATATATATTTTTCCTAAGAACTCGAATTTTCCAAAACTAGAGAGAGAGAGAGAGAGGGTCATGGAATCTTCCTAGTCGAACGACTTAAAAAAAAGCCAAATATGAAATTCTAAAGATGGAAAACAATGTTGAGCACAACATATATAATATCGTATAATAGTATAATATCAATCAGATCAGAAGAAATTGTGAACATATGGGAAATAACGGAAAGTTTGAAAATTAATTCTTAGATATGTGCAATCATGCCGAAAGCTAAATGAAGGTATGAAGATGGACTTGTGGCTCTACTTAGGATAACTATCGTTTGAACCCTCCTTGTGTTTCATTTTTTCAATGTTGTAAGAGGCCTTTGACACTACATTGACATTTTGGTGGAGTAACGGAAGTAAGTGCACTCTCAACGATCCGTACTCGCGCAATGTCAACTATGTGGTCAAGGACGGGGCTGCCAGGACGTTGAGCTCAAGCTTTCATTACCTTAGCAAGAGCTAGAGTCAATCCTTGTTCTCCAAGCCTTGCTTTGGCCTCGGAGCTTGCAGCGGAACGATCTCACGGGCGGACTACGACACGTGCATGAACTTTGCGAGTTACCAATTGCGTGGTGCTCATATGCAACTACAGGATTGTAAGATTAGGTATGAAAATTACCCATTCGCCGACTCTCTACAACCCAATGCCCGCCATTGCTCGTGGTCTTTCTCCGCCAAACTGGATTGTGATGGCAATTATTACTCGGGGATTGCGTTCATTGCGCAATTTCTTTCTCGGAACATTCATCAAAACATCAGTACACCTTAGGACCCCACCAATTACTCTTTGGCTCGATACCACTTGTTGAGATATACAGCAATAGCTCAACACTTATATGAGGAGATTGCCAAGAAAGAGTTTAGTCAGAACCATTGACATATCTAATTGGATATATCTTTATGGAAACTTTTAAGCAAATGTCTTGTGAGCTAATCATGATGCACTGACTGTTTCACGCTACATGCACAAGTTCTTTAATAAGAGACTTTCTAACACCTTCTCATGTGTGCACCTCAACATTTATATTGGTGATCATACACAAATTTTTATGGTGAAACTTTGGTATTACAAAAAGATATTTTCATGAGGTTGGCAAGACGAGAAGGATCATCTTATCAATAATTGATGAGATGAATTCATTGGAAGTTTAAAAAAAATTCATGAAAATGTAATTAAGTCATAAAACTTTCAATAAGTGCAATTGATTCCTAAGACTTGTCGCGAAAATGCAATTAATTCCTAAAACTTTCGAAAAGTGTGATCAGGTCCTAAAATTTGTCAAATTAATCTAATGAAATCCTTTTTTTTATTATATTTTTAAAAAAATTTAGGATTCGATTACACTTTTGTGACAAGTTTTAGGACTTTTTAATACTTTTTGAAAGTTTTTGGACCGACATATTTTAGGACTTTAGTGCACCTATCCCATGATAGAATGACTACCTGTTTTGCAAATTTGTCAATTTCAAGCTTGAATTCTTATTGGGGAGTCTTGAGGGAAACAGATAGGGAAAAGGCAAACGATATTCTTGGACAACGGCTCACCTGTTCTTGATGAAGACAAAATGCAAAACGGTTTAGAAATCCTCCCAAAAACAGAAATCTTAATGTTGTTCTTTCTTTTGATTCTCCTGACGTAAGTGACAGTGAAACACGATGTATACTTCACTGAAAGAGAATCTAAGACATTAAGTGAGAGGTCAGACCAGAATAGCCATTACACGACATCCATGCAGACAAGTTTATTTGATTCCCCACCATAATGAGAACAAGAAAATTGAAACTAGAGATGGAAATAATAAAATTACTATTACTCACGTTAAAATATATTTTTGGTTTTCCTTTTAATAATCTTCGAAGTGAAATTCAAATTGTCGTCCACAAGTAATCTATAGTTATTATAAGATACCGAGGATATTTAAGGAAGAACAGGGAGAACCGATTATGTGAATTGTAGCAGCCCCTCTTCCCTTTACATATTAGTTTAGATTATGCACGTAATTTACAAACCAAAATGATCTTTTTTTATTATAAAGTAACATATAAATCTATACATCCTCAGGTGGAAAAATATTTTTCATTATTGTGATTGCCCGAATTTCTACCACCACCAAAGGTCAAATAAAATTTTAATAAACCACTAAGGAGTGGCCCGAGTGATTTTTCAGCGCTTGGTTCGGATATAATTAGAGAATCTCCCATTCAAAATTAATAATTGAGGCCGCACCCATTTCTCTATGAGCGTTGCTTTATGCGATACGCGTAGATAGGCTGATTTGTGCATGTGTGTAGGGTTTAACGGAGTTAAAAGTTTCAGAAATCCCTCATCATAATAATAAGGGTTTTGCTAATATAACAATTTTTGACTTACGAGCCAGAAATTCTTGAATGAATGAACTTCATGATAATTTATAATTATTTCTAACAGTAAATTAAAGATTGTCATATAATCAATTTCCTTATAACAACAGAGAAATAGGTTAAAAAAAAGTTAGTTGAATGTCAAACTTACCATATGCAAAATTAGGTGGTGGGATCTCCTGGCAGAGAAGAACTGAAGAATAAGCCAAATGTAAGATCACGAAACCGGCCGCAAAGGAGAAGAAGCGCAAGCTCATATAAGCTCGATCCAAGCAAACTGTCCCTTCATAGTTTTAAAAATTAGTGATAAGTACAAAGAAAACTTAATGATCTAGTAATCGATACAAAAGAAGTGGAAAGACATCGGATGTGACGGAAAGCCCTAAGACCAACTCGAATAGATTACCCAGTGATTCTGGGGCTTTTAAACGAAACCCAAATCGATGCACGAGACGAATCGAAGATGGATATATGCATGGCTAATATTGGGAGAAGCCCAGTTTGGATTCTTGCAATCTTTCACGTTTTCTATATTCTTAAGGCAAATCCTGACACTACGGTGCAATACATCTATTGCAGTCCTGATAAGTACTCTCTCGACCATCCTTATTTGCAAGCCTTTGACTATGTGATTGTGGATTTGGTCACTAAGGGGTGCATGACAAACCAAAATTTTCTGTTTCAGAAACAATTTTTCTATTCCAGACTTATTTCTGGAATAGAAATCCGTTTAATAAAATTATTTCATTTTTCTATATCTGAAATAGATTTTTGTTTCAGAAATTGATTTAAAATAGAAATTAGAAGTAAAAATTTTTCACGGTGTATTTCTGAAACAGAAATGAGAAATAAAAATTCTTTTTATTGTTCGTCCTTGCTACAAACTAGTCGTCCATCCGTCGCCACCGATCACCGTCCGCCGATCGTTGCTACCTCGGTCGTCGGCTACTACCATCGCCATTCGCCGGTTGCCACCGGCCACCGACCATCGTCCGAAAATGAAGAAATTTTGTGTCATTATCAAACGAATTTCTATTTTTAGAATAGAAATTTTGTATCATTATCAAACGGTTATTTTTGCTTAGAAATTTTTTTAGAAATAGAAATTGAAAAATCTATTTTTCTTCAAAAATCAATTTCTGACTATAATGGTTATCATTCGTGCCTCAAGACGTCAAGTTTGGGTTTTAAGTATATTAATGAGAGCACCCGAAACATCATCAAGCCTTGCTACGGCCTCGGGGCCTGCAGCGGGACAATCTCGCCCATTGACTGCAACGTGTGCATGAACTTCGCGAGGTACCAGCTGCAAAATTCGTGCGTGTACACCATGGGTGGGTAGGTTCAACTTATGCACGATTTGGTAACCATTCAAATAGTGCCTGATTCTTATTTTTTGTTCCCACGATCGGTTTGGGAACGTAATCGTGTTTGGTAAAATTTATGTTTATGAGAATAGTTTTGGACAAGAATTGAGAATAAAAAAAATTGTGATTCTCGGTCTGGGAATCAAAAAAAGAATCAAAACAATGAAAGTTTTCTTCTTTCCTTCCACCATCCCGCGACCGTCATCCACCGCCGTCCGCCGGTTTGGCAAGCTCACTAGAGGCTTGCCAGGCCAAGGCGAGGTCCGGCGAGCTCGCCAAAGGCAAGCCAGCCACTGGCGAGGCTTGGCTTCGCCAGATCTAGCTAGGCCGAGCCTCACTGGGGCTGGGCGAGGCCCACCTAGCCTCGGCGAGGCTCGCCCAGCCCTGGCGAGGCCCGTCTGTCCACCGGCAAGGCTCGGCCTCACCGAGGCGGAGCGTCACGAGGGGGGCAAGCCTCGTGACGCCCTGCCCGCCGGTGGCCGGGTGGGCCTCGCCCGGCCATCGGTGAGGCTTGCCCGGCCAAAGAAGGCTAGCTTGGCCACCGACGAGGCTCGGCCGACGAGGGCTAGCGACACTTTGGTGAGATCGCCAACCCTCATCTGGTCGGTCGCCGGTTGGGTGACCGGCCACAAGAAGAAGAAAAAGAAAAATAGAAGAAAAAGGAAAAAAGAAAAGAAAAGAAAATAATGTAAAAAATTTATTTAAAAATTAAAATAAATTGATTTGGAATAGAATCAATGAGTATGGTACCAAACGCAATTTTATTCCAAAATCAGAAATTTTGGACAATTACTAAACACGTTCTTTTACTCGTAATCGTTCCGGAAATAGAATAAAAAATAATCATTTCTGGTCGAATATGTTTTCAGGAACAAAATCGTTATCAAATGCGCCCTTAATGATTATAGGATGAGGTACGAGAATTACCCGTTTGAGGAAGTGTAAGTTGTTGTCGATCGACTGTCCGGAGAATTGAGCGCTCTGTAAGCAGTGCTCGTATTCAATTTGAGACCAAGTGTTGAATAAAAAAAGGGATGCTTTTGCTTGTTCAATAAATGGCTAAGTGTACTCCTTTTCCCTGTCCATGTTAGTTAATTGGCTTTGGTTCAACTCACTTATCTCTGCTAGACCAAAGCCAGCACAAGAAGCATTTTCTCCTCAATGAATTGACCTCCCAAATTATGATTTTTGTTGTCTTGCTGCTCTTTGCATTTACATGAGCTTCCACTGGATGGTTTGTCACTTTCTCAAGAAGGTCATATTTTCCTCCCTCTTTAGTTGAAGGAGATTTGTGCCCCGTTTGGTTGGATTTTCCCAAAGGGCTTTGGGCCCCGAAAGCCCCTTGGGGGAAAATTTTTGTGTTTGGCAAAACTTTTGAATGCTCTTTGGTGGAATGTGGGCATCCCAAATGCTGAAAGCCCAATGCTGGGGTAGGGTTGCTTTTAGCTTCGGCATCTCCAAAATGCCAAGAGTCACTGTTCATTCTTCTTCCCCCGCTTGAGAGTCGGCCGAGTTTCGCGGTTGGCGGCGCTCAGCCGCAAGCGGGCTGCCGGGATGCCTCGCCTGAGGTCGCGCAACCTCAGGCGAGGTGGCCTGAGGTCGGGCGACCTCGGGCATCGCCGGAGGTCAAGCGACCCAGGCGAGGTGGCCTGAGGTCGGGCGACCTCGGGCATCGCCGGAGGTCGAGCGACCCAGGTGATGCCGCCTGAGGTCGCGCGGCCTCAGGCGACGTCGCTCGAGGTCAAGCGACCTAGGCGGTCCGGGTCGCGCCGAGGTCGAGCGACCGGGCGGTCCGGGTCGCGCCCGAGGTGGAGCGACCCGGGCGACGCCGCCCGAGGTTGCGCGGCCTCGGGCGGCGTCACTTGGGTCGCTCGACTTCGGGCGCGCGCGCCGGGTCGCTCGACCTCGGGCGACGCCGCCCGTGGCCGCGCGACCTCAGCGACGCCCGGGTCGCCGGACCTCGGGCGGCGTTGCTCGAGGCCGCGCGACCTCGGGCGACGCCCCGGGTCGCGCGACTCGTGGCGTCGCCCGAGGTCGGCGTGACCCAGCGGCCGGGTGGCGCCACCTGGGCGTCACCGAGGCGACCTCAGCGAGCCGCCCCCGCCACTACCACCGCCTCCCGCCACCACCAAAGCACCACCGCCACCACCACCACCCGCACCCCCACGATCACCCACTACATCTCCTCCTCCCTTTTCTTTTCTTTTTTTTCATTTTTCTTTTTACTTTGAAATAGCTTTGCAAAACACACACAAAAAATTAGTTTCCAAACACACTTCCCTTCTCAAAATGTTCATTCTCTCAAGGATACTTGGGGAAATGCAAAGCCATTTCCCCAAAGTTGAACCAAACGGGGTTGGTGCATGATTGACAAATTAAAATTTATGAAGATCCTTCCCCAATTTATTTACAATTAAATTTATACAAGGACGATGTCCATGTTTGTAACCACCGGCTAGAAGAAATTTCCTGCGATCGAAGAAGGATGAGAACACGAAAGCCCTTCAAAGAACCTATTCAGCTTGTCACATTTGCTTAATTGTATCAATGAATAATTAGAAGGGTTATCAACATATCAAATAAGAAATGATTTCGTTGACATTCGAGTATTTAATTCATTGATACTTAATTGCTTGATTAAGATTATGCCTCTTTGAAGAAGATATGGATACAGTGATTATGAAAATACGTTTAGGCTATGTTAGTTTAATGGAAAATGAATAATTTAAAAAATATTTTCATGAATTTAATCGTCCGTATCGTCTAAAATAATTAGTCAATAAAAAATATTTTCATTATTGATAATAATTTATGTTTAAACATTTTCATAAAGACAAAAATATTTTTCATTTATACATTTTTATAAGTGATACAAGTAATTATTTTTAGGAAAATATTTTCCAAACCGTTCATTTTCCGCGAAAAAAATGGAATCTTAGATCGAACCTTAAGGCATTGATCTTTTAAGTGCAAAAATTGGAAAGAAGATTTGCTACTTTCTATAAATCCGCCAAGAATATGGTGCCTATTTCACGGACCTACACATCTGAAGACTCTCCCAACACTTATAAATGTTTGGGACTTCTCACAAAATGCCTCATTTCAAAATAAAAGTATACTCATTTTATTTCGTGAAAATAAAAAATATTTTTCTAAAAATTATAGATTGTATTGTTTTGAATGACTAACCAATAAAAAATGTTTTCATTATCAATAGTAAATTTATCTAAATATTTTTGTGAACTATGAAAATATTTTTCATTCATTCATTCTTAAAAAAGACATAAGTAATTATTATTAAGAAAATATTTTATAAAGAATTAATTTTTCGTTAAAATAATCCATCTAAGTAAAACGTGCCAAGTGGGGTCATTGCCCCTTCTATCAATGTCAACTGACCCTGGGAAACAACATGATTTTCTTTCCAAATCAACTTTTGATAGTTTGACCATATGTAAGCGCACTAGCTTGTCCCGTTATTGGAATCTTTCCTTTCTTTCCACTAAAAAAAGGAAAAAAAATTAAATATTTTGAGGAAAGTGAAGAACGAAAATTTAGGAGTGGAGTGGAGTATATGGGGGAATTTTCCTAAGACCTATTAAAATAAATTATTGGACAATTTTTAACTCATATTTAATGAATTGGGTTAAAAATTTTAGAGTTATTATTATTTTTTTGTTTCGTGAAAAATAAATGATTTAGAAGATATTTTTTGTTGATTAATTATTCAGACAGTAAAAACGATCATTTTTAGGATAATGTTTTCCAAACCATTTATTTTCCATAAAATAAACGAAACTTTAGATTTAACTTGCCCACCTCTATAACTCTTTCTCTCCTCTTTTTGCCTTCACTTGATCTCATGCTCTTACGGTTTCACCTCGACTTAGACACGAGTTTTCCTAAATCTAGTTAGATATGCAAATATTTTAACAATACGGATCGGGTTAGTTGTAAGGGCTTGAAGTGAATATCATTGCAGATAAGAACTCAAAATGATCATATTAGTCTCAAATAAGGGCTCGAACTCACCAATTGTGAAGGGTAATTTCGTTTTTCTAAATTTTTAATTTTTTTTTTTTTTTTTCTATTTTTTTTTTTTTTGTAAAAAAAAAATAAATAAAACTAAAAAAATTTTAAAAAGAGGGAAAACACAAGCAAGGCCCTCACCTCATCGGCGGCAACGATGGCTGATGGGGTTGTCGACGTATGGATGAGCATCGACGACCCTACCGACCAAGGGTGGGGGCCTATTAACCCTTACTATCTCTTAGATCTAGGTGAGGGTTGCCCACCTTTGCCCCCATTTGGGCAATGGGAGGGAGCCCTTCGGCTTGTGTTTTCCTTTTTCTTTTTTTTCTTTTTATTTTATATTTTTTTAATATAATTAAATTTAAATTGTATTTGGACAAAAATACATGTGATTGGTTGGAATTTTTTACTAACGGGCGAGCTGATGAGGTTAGGCCTTTATTTGAAACAACCATAAATACTTCAAGCCTTTTATTTGAGATTGATATGGCCATTTCAAACTCTTATTTAAAATAATACTCACTTTAAATCCTTATTTAAGAAATTGAAAGTATCTTGAGCCATTATTTGGAATTTTCTCAAAAATCTATTTAAGTTGGAATCCGAGTTTTTTTTTTTTTTTTTTGGGTTAGGAAGGAATCCGAGTTGACCCATCCTTTTTTTGGGGGAATTGACCCATCCTTGGACGTATCTAAGTTTTATGCGTTAACTTTTCAAAATTGGCTACGGTAAGAGGTGTTCCTCCGGCCTTCTTCTCCACTGCGGAAGACTTTTTCCAGCAAGCAAAAAAATCTTCTCTACAAGACCCGCTTCGAGTCCTCCCTCGAAAAAGCCGTCGCCTTTCTCTCTTCTTCGTCGTCGAAATCGAATACCCACCTCCCCTTCGATCCGGCAGGGTCGAACTGAAGTCTTGCAGAGCGGCAGGAACGAGGGGGGAGGGAGGCGCGGGCGGGGGACATGGCGACGGCGGGTCTTTACCGGCGGGTCCTCCCTTCTCCTCCGGCGATCGATTTCGCCTCCGACGAAGGCAAGGTAACGTCAACTCTTTGACTTGTTCAATTCCCAGTGATGCCGGTGATCAGCGCTTCGACTGTGCCTGAGCTTCGTGTGTCGGCTGCATTGTGTCGGTTTAGTCTCTGTTGGAATTCTCGCCTTGAAGTTTGGAGACGGGAGTTGCTCCGGTCGAGATTATGTGCCGTATGATCGTTTTTGGTTTTGTGGGTCGCGCGCTTTTTGTGAAAAGATTGCGTCTTGTAGAGAAGCATTACCGATTATTTGAAAAAGTTGCTAGCTTTGACGGGCGAATTAAGAAATTGGAGGACTTTCTGAAATAAGATGGGCTTTTGAACTGGATATAATGATGATTCGCGGCTTTGAATCATTCTCGGAACATGCTTAGAGGATGCTATGCTTTCTTTTTGCTGTTCTCGTGAATAGTAGTCGTTGAATGAACTTGGTTTCAACTCGTGTTTTGCCATCAACAGAAGCTCTTCATCGAAGCCATCCAAGCTGGGACAATGGAAGGATTTTATAAGTTGATCTCTTACTTTCAAACGCAATCAGAGCCTGCGTATTGTGGATTGGCTAGCCTCTCGATGGTCTTGAATGCCCTTGCCATTGACCCTGGAAGGAAATGGAAAGGTGGGCCTTTTTACAGTTCGACATCTTTTTGAACTCTGTTCGCGTTTGCAAGAGAGTGGCTCTCTTTAATAAGAAAGGAGCACTACATTGTTGAAGCATATAATGCACGTTGACTAAAGGAGATCCAAAATGTGAATGGAGGATTGGGTTAACGAGGAGAAATGAGTGTATGGACTTAAATAGTGTTCAGTTCAACATATGCATCTTTTCAAAGTTCTTGGCCTAGTATTGAGTGGGACCCCCGTGATTCTTTTTGATTCTAACATGTATTTCCTTATTACTAAAATATACTTTGTGGAGGCTTTACTGTCTTGTTGCATGGAATGTTGAGAGCTAACATTGCAGCTTGCATATGAAGTTAGTTGTTAGTAGCTTCATGAATGGAGTTAACTTCCTTGAGGCGTTAGTTGTTGTGAATATGTCTCCATAAAATCTTTTTCTTCTTAGGTTTGTAAAATTTGAGAATTAGATAATTTTTCCATGCAAACAATTGCCTTTTATTAGAGATGTAAAGTTGTTCATTTGCATGCTTTTGCTTCTTTGACAGCCTAAAGATGCACTTTTGGTTGGTCATGCTTGGTTTGTTGGTGCTTGGACTAGAGAACATTTAGGACTTTTATGAGTGTTCAAAATGGGAGGAAGAAACCTATTGAATTTTTCTTATTTCAATGGATAATGCCTTGTAGGATCCAACGTTTCTTTTCCCATTTTTTTTGAGAAGATCAAGCTTTTTGGGATTCTTATAGCAAATATTGGCTGAGTGTTTTGCATATGCATGTGCATTTGTATAATATAAAATTGTTCTTCGAATTGTAGGTCCTTGGAGATGGTTTGATGAGTCTATGTTAGACTGTTGTGAGCCTCTGGAAAAAGTTAAAGCTGAAGGCATATCATTTGGGAAGGTAGCATGTCTGGCTCAATGTGCCGGAGCTGAAGTTGAAGCATTTCGGACTAATGAAACCACTGTAGATCTCCTCCGTCAGTTTGTTAAAAGATGTTCTTCTTCAGATAATTGTCACCTGGTCTCATCCTATCACAGAGCTGCTTTTAAACAGGTAGGAATTTCAAAACAAAAACATCGTGCTGATTTGTGTGTTGGGATGGGGGCATTGCATCTCTTAAGAGAATTGGTTGATTATTAATTCTCTGCCTTATAAGGCATGAGGAGTGAGCTAAGGCTTAAAAGTTAAAGGGTGATGAAGATGAGAAAAGTCTTAACCTTATTACTTTTTATGGCAACAAATTTGGTGGTTCGGTGAAGATGGGGCAGATACAACTAGTTTTGCCCCATTATTGGTCGTTGATCCTTTGAATGATTAAATTCAGACAATGAGGATCAGTGGGAATGCATCTTCGTAGAGAGCAGAACATTGCTAAGGATGCTTTGTGATTTTGAGCATGTGCAAATTGAAGGTTAGGTGAATGGGATTTAAGCAAACTCTTGCTTAGCTAGGTTGATGTAGGTAGATAGTCTGGAATAGTAAGCTAAATTTGGATCAGGCATTGAGAGGGAACTTGCAAATAGTAACTCGTAAAGATTGAAGATCTTTTGGCGTGGCTGAAGCTCCTAAGAATAATAATGGGGTATTCTTAAGCATCAAACCTAAAACTAGAATAGCATCACACCATTCTAAAGCAACAATTTGTCAAAGTTCAATGATATTCAGTCATTCTATTTCTAACTTTCCAATCTGAAGAACACCATATTTATAAACTCCACTATCATCCTACTCCACAAAGAAATGCAAATCTTGAGAAACCCGCTTCATGTAGAATTAAGAAACATGCTAAAATCTTTGGCATCTCTAATATTACAAATAATGATTGCTTGGAGTCTATATGGACTTTGTCTCTCAGATTCTTTAGGACTGGTTCCTAGCACATAACCCCCCTCCCCCAAAAAAGAAAATGAAAAAAGGGAAAGAGGAGAAGAATCTTATTCCTATTAGGATTTTCAGATTAGCCATGGATTGATGGAGCTGTCCATCTGCAGCGAAGCTTTGTAAAGTAATTGTTTTGTCTACCACCGATTTATCTCGTCTCTTGTGAGTTACATAGTTTTCTCCCAGGTGGAAAAAACTTGTCCTTGGCAACATTTCAGAGGGGGGCTTCGCTGAGTAGAGACTTTGGAAGTTTCTGGAGTTTGTTTGTTTGTTGGAGGCATTAAAGCTAGTGTCAAATTTAGAACAGAAAACTTGCGCTCTGATATGGAATGGTGATCTATGTAACTTATGTCAGCATTTACAAGAATTGGTCATCAGAAATATCTTGTAGGCCACACCTTAAGTCCAAGTCTCTTCTTTGATTACTTTCTGTTCATATTTCACAGCAGATATCCTGGGTAGTTTTTTTTAAAAGTAAAAGCATACTAATGAGCATCAATGCCTCCCAGTTACAGCATAGGAGTTAAATAATAGATAAGAAGTTCAAAAACGACTCAGTTTCCAAATGCATATTCTGAGCATTGTATTTGTTTCACAGGAAATGTACCTTGAATTGTGGTTTAATGAGGGATGTTATCTTGATTGTTTTTTGTCACATCAGCCGCTGCTTAGTTTTTAATGGAAAAATGATGCATAAGTTGATGACAGCATAAAAGACTTTGTTTGCAGACAGGAACTGGCCATTTTTCACCTATTGGTGGATATCATGCGGGAAGTGACATGGTACTGATATTGGATGTTGCACGTTTCAAGTATCCTCCTCATTGGGTTCCACTTACCCTCCTCTGGGAAGCCATGGATACTGTTGACAAGAAAACTGGACAAAGAAGAGGGTATGTGAAATATTTGACATTGTGTACTCTCGTTTGTTCAGTGGAGCGGAACTTGTCTCTTCAGAGGGTTATTACCAATATAACATGAGTTTTGTAGGTATTTGAACATGTCTATGCATTTGCATTTGTTAACCTAAACAGTCTTAGGTTCCAAGATTTCATGCTGCAAAGATAAATTGAAAAAGTCAATAAATAAGTAGCATACCTGATGCTTTCTCATGGCCTATTAGAAATTGAGGGAACTTCTGTGAGATCCTTGCAATCTAGGTCTAGTGTCGTTTATATGTTCCTCAATAACTTGAAAGAACCAAACTAGTTTTGCTTTTACAAGTTAGAAATGGAATTTAGTTTGAATTGTTCTAACATGAGTTATCTAGACAAGAGTTTATATAACTGGCTTAATATGCCTAAACCTGCAAATCATATAGACAGTAAATTTCAGAATGTCAAAGACCAAGGATATGTATAATATACACCTCTAACCAAGTAAGTTTGTCACCTGAAGTCCAATTATTTTATTTTACCCAGGTTCATGCTTATATCCAGGCCAAAGAGGGACCCCAGGCTGCTTTATACCCTGGTATGGGAAATGTCATGTTAATCTATAAGCATTGTTAATCAGTAAATGCAGTGCAGTAATGTGATATGTGCTATAATCGCATAACTTGTATTTATTTTTGTTTCTCCCTTTTCCAGATTGATTTTTTCAGTCTGATTTTTTTGAAAATTTTAGCTCTGTTTCAGCAGTTACTGTGATAGATGCCTTCATTACAAGACCAAACAGCTCAATATGTTAATTTAAGATTTATACGTAAGGGAGCCAATCATGGTAAAATTGGTGGCTTTGACATTCTATAAGCACTGACTATGTGTCACTGATATGTCATCAGAGTGCCGGTGCCAATATCTGTATTTATCCTGTTTCCAGATCCAATTTTTTTCCTCCCTGCTGCTAGAGACTAAATCTTGCTGGGCATAACTTCTTTTAGCAGTAGATAATTTACTTCATCTTTTGTTAAACTTTGTTGATAAGCTTCACAGTATTACTTTTCATTAATCTCGTGATAATAAAGTGCTGATTCAGATTTTAGTCAATTTAGTTGATGGTATTTAAATTACCTATAAAATGACACGATCTGAATTTTCTGTTTTTTAAGTTGTGCTTGAGGACTCGATTTTCAGAAAGCAATAGAGAGTAGTCTCTTTCAGACTTTGTGTATTTGTGTACCGTGTGTTCGGACTTGGAGAGACAGTTTATACATATCTCATCTCCGATTGGAGGCTTCAACTTCTAGAAAGTGTACGTATTTGCATCGGCTTTTACCTGAAACAATGATATTTTTTTCAAAATTTCCACGTGACTTCAATGTCTTGAATATCGACATTGGTATTGGAAATTCGAGTTTGTGCAGACCTACAAAACGAGTAAAAATAGCACGATAAATGGCATTGTAGACCTTAAACTTGCAGGTTGCCAGTAAAGTCTTGAAATGTTTGACTTTGACAGCATTAATGGACTTCATAGTCAGTTACGCTAATCTGTGATTATGTATTTTCTTTCTAGTAGTGATCAAATGCACCTGTAACTGCCGATCCTATCACTGACATGATCTCAAATAATTTCCTGGTTCCAGTAAGATTTAGGACTGACAATTATTTTGTGTTATCATGAATGTTAGAATATCATTTTTACTGTTAAAATAGTACAAAATTTCATCAATGTGATGAAACATTAGGTTTTATAGCAAAGAGTTGTAATTTTTCAAGTTAAGTTGTGTCAATTAAGATTGATTGCCTTCATATCATGTTAGGTTTGGGTTTCTATTGGTAATTTCTCTTTATTCACCTTGAGAACAACTCAGGTTCTTGTATGACCCATCACACACATTGTTAGGTGACAGTTATTAGGCTCTTGTGGCATGTTGTTCATATTTATTTGTTGCTCCACTGAAAATTATTAGTCCCTGAACTATAGATTGTAAAGATTACTTCAATGTAAAAGTTTCCCCTTCCCTGAACTATATATATTGTAAAGATTACTCCAATGTAAAAGTTTCCCTTTTAGTGAAGGTCCTGACTGCAGACGTAGGGAATACTTATCACTGTAGATTCAAGGAGGACAAAAGGTCAGGGGAACAGATCACGAAGTGCTAGTTTAAACGAAGGGAAATATGATCGGCATTTCTTTAGTTCCCCTTGTGCTATGCACACCCTCATTTGTAATTTAAACAACTGGTGCAAGATATACTGTGCCTTTCTGCTCTCGTTTGCTAATTGGATTTTTTGTTCCATGTCTTTACTGCATTTTACTGGTTTTGTAAGTTTAACATCTAATCTTAAAATGTATGCAGAGCTGCAAAAATGAAAGTTGGGTCAGTGTTGTGAAGTACTTAATGGATGACATTCCTCATCTGTTGAAGTCTGAGGATGTGAAAGATATCAATGGCATTCTCAGTATTCTTTTGGCATCACCCCCGTCTAGTTTGGGGAAATTTATCCAATGGGTTGCTGAAGTTAAGAGGGAACAGGATGGTGGTATAGGGATAAGCGAAGAAGAAAAACAAAGACTTGCGATCAGGGTATGGTGCAGCATGTCATATCCTTTTGTTGTTTCGTGGGCTTGAAATGGAGTCTTGTTCGTCTAAACAGACACTGACCAAGAGTCTGTTCTTTTTATTTTGCAGGAAGAGCTGTTAAAGCAAGTTCAGGATACTGGTTTTTTCAAGTACATAGTTAATTTTTTGTCTTCAACTTCATGCTGCGGAAGAGTTCCAGTTTTTGGTGGCAGCGGAAATCTTCATGAAATCGCAGCCAGCATCTGTTGCCAGGGGGCAGAAATTTTAAGCGGAAAATCTGGCACCTCAGGCTGCTCTTGTGGTCATGAAACTTGCGTTAAATGCATGAAAGCTGATGGTCACAAAACTGGGATGGTGCTAAGTGCAACAATTGTGAAGGGTAAAAACAAGGAAAAAGTCAACATGCTGGTCCCACAATCTCTGATGGAACTCTGTTGTTGTGCCCCTGATCCCAATAACTGTAGTAGCACTCAACCGGTTGGAAGTAATATCTTAACTGCACTTCTGTTGACGTTGCCACCTGAAACCTGGTACGGTATTAAAGATGAGAAGCTTCAGGAGGAAGTACAGAGCCTTGTTTCCATGGATAATCTTCCTGCCATGCTTCAAGAACAGGTATTGACATCTCTTTTCTGAAATGTTAACCATAACATCATTGCCCATTTTTGCTTTTGTTTTATTGCTGATGGAGAGTGTCTTTTGAAGAAGAGCTCCTTTTCATTTCTGAATAAATAAGACTTTAACTTCACGCTTTTTTCTCCTCTATTTTGCTTGCTTTTTTTCTTCTTGGGTGGGCTAGGGCTTGAACTGAGATGTCTCAAATCATTTTGTGCTCTCAGTTCTGCTAGTTGATAATTTCGGATGCGTTTGTACAGCTTTCCTGAGGGGCTTTTGGCCTCTACAGACCCTTGGGAAGATGCTGAGGTTTGGTAAGTTTTACGAAAGGACTTTCAGCCGAATGCTAGCCTTTGAAAAGTTTAAAGTCCAATGCTAGAAGCATTTGGCCAAATACTGAAATTAGTTTTTTCTTCTAAAACTACCCTCACCACTTCTTCAAATTTCTGATTTTGTCCCTCATTATATTTTTTTAATTAAAAAATGACCAAACCCTTTGCCAGCGAAGGGCTACAGCTACTAGTGTGCCAGATTTGGCGTCAGCAGCCGTCGGTTGAGGTCGCCTGACTCTGGTGAGAGTCGCTCGACCTAGGCGGCTGGCAATGCAGGCACCAAGGGTCACTTGAGGTCGTGCAACCTCAGGGGACCTCAACCAATGGCCGCTAATGCCACTCGCTGGTGGCCATAGCTGGCAAAGAGTGTGGGTCTTTTTTAATAAAAGATATATAAAAATATAAAATATATATCCAAAGCTCATTGCAAAAGTTCTTTTACCAAACACAACTTGAACTCAAAGTTCATTTACGAAGAGATTTTACCAAATACAATTTACATTTTCACAAATAGCTTGGCTTTCATCATTTGCATTACACTTGACCCTTCATATGCTCTAGTAAAGAGAACTATTTGACGGATGTCATGCTGGGAAAACTATGATGTGAATTTAATGAATGTCAAAAGGGCCATCTCTTTTAGAATATACATTTTTGAGGTCTCCAGTATTTTTTTTTTTTTTTTGACAGAAAAATTTTCCATAATGTTCGTTTTCTGGCGAGATGTTAGAGCAGTGTACTAATCAGCCTTAACATGGCAGGTCTTGCACTTGCGGAGACAGCTTCACCATCTGAAGAAGTGTCAAGAGAACATGGTGGACGAGATTCTCCCTGCCCCTTGCCCATAGGGTTCCTCTCAGAGTTAGATGAGTGCTCTGTATATATTATTAAGTCTGTCTGATAAGCACGGCAGTTCTAACATTGACCAGTATTGCGGAAGGACGATGCATCAAGCAAGAACCACTTACTGTATGTTAAGCAGGGAAGCAGTTTCCACTTACCGGAGCTGTCTCTCTCGAAGTAAGATGACCTAATTGGGACATTGCGACATGGAAGTGGCTACTGGCTACAAATGGCGTGTAAGCTGTGTAGGAGTAATTTTCATTTTCAGACTACAAAATTATCTTATCAGCTCATATCCTGGAGATTGAGGTCAATACTAACGTTGGCAAAAGAAGATTTTAAAGTGTCTGACAAGGCATGTCACTGAGGCATACAATGCAGTAACTCCATTTAGCTAGCGTTTATAGAATTCTCTTGTTGATATAGTTTAACACAATCCGTTTTGACAGGGGTATGTATTGATAGTTGACATTACATTATCTTTTCTAAAAAGTGAAATCTGCTTCAGTAAAAGGTGTGGGAATAGCACTGCGAAGGTTAACCTTATGTAGAATACAACCAGTGCTAGCTCCTCTTTTTCTTTTTTAACTTGTTCAGACAACATAGGCTAGCTTTTTTTTTTTTTTTTTTGTGAAAGTAAGTGATATATTAGGAAAAATGTCAAACTGTACAACCAAACGGCTTCAAAAACTTACACTCAAGATGGACATGCCCATTATGAGTGGAAGGAAGCCGAGGAAAAAAAAAAACTAAGAGGCAATCGAGAACGCCCAAAAAGCAAAAAGCAGATTGACACCCAAGACGACCTAGAATAAGACGCCTAGCCCGTCGGTCCACAATCAGCGGAAGAGAAGATACAAGGGACCAACTCCCACAAGTGCTGAATCCTCCTGTTTTTGTAGTAGTCCTCTACGTTTTTGAAGGTAGCAGCCTTATCTTTAACGACTTTAAAGAGATGCCTCTTCATGGCCGGAAGAGAAAACGGCTCCCCCTGAAGATAATATTGTTCTTGTTTTATCAAATGATGTGACAGAGTGCACCAATGGAAAAACAGGCAATACTTTGTAAAACTCCTTCCTCGAGAGCAGAGAGATAGCCCTAAAGATAATATAGGCTAGCTTGTTTCTTCCTGCTTATCATGTTATTATTACCGCAGCTGTTAATAGTATGTTTTATACCACTTTTGCTGTGCCAGAGCTTTATCTTTTACTCTCTGACAATGGGTGCTTTAGAGAAGTAAAAGAAAACCTTCAAGTGGCAGATGAAGATGGGACTGATCACCCACAATTCAGTCTCCATGGATCCAATAAGAGGTTTCCATTAAGAAATAATAATTTCATTTGATAGTGGTGAATTTAAGGTGTTGATTAGCAAAATAAATTGAAGTTGTTAGACTGAGGAGAATATATATAACTTTTTTCAAGAAAATAATGAAGTTGGTAATCTCAAAAAACCAAAAGAACATTAGTAATTACTTCAAATAAGAGTGAATAATGCAAAACTAGTTGATAAAAACAAAGTTGGTATTAACTACGATTAATAGCTTCTAATAAGTAGATAAAAATTAAGTTGGTAAGTAAGAAAAAAGAGGCAACCAAATGTTGGAGATTAAAAAAAGGCTTCTAGGAATTACTCAAATAAGATTTGGTAGTTTAATCAAAGAAATGTGGTAAATAATACACGTAAAATTTGGTAATTTTATAATAGTTGATGAGTTCAAACCATTAATAAAAAGAAATAGATGAAAATGGCTAAAACATGACATCGTTTTTGTTTTAGAAATAAGACGAGAAGGTGATTATTAGATATGGCCAAATAAATATCCGTACCTTACATAAATAAGAGTTGATAATGAAAACTAGTTGCCAACTTAACTAGAGGAAGTTTGGTGATCACTCTAATTGAAGATAATTTTAAAAATATAATATATTCAAAATTTGTAATAAAGACAAGTAAAAGTTGATAAAAGATAAGAAAGTTGGTAAATATATGTATAAAAAAAAATGAATGTGGATAAGTAACTTAAATAATAGTTGGTGACAAAAAAAAATAGTTCATAAGTTAATTGAAAAGAAAATGTTGGTAACTCAAGTAAATGGTAGTAATTTCGATTAATAGTTGGTAAATTTATGACATTAATAAGAAATGTAAATAAAAGTTGGTAAAAAATAAGATTTTGTTTTTTTTAGACAAGACAAGCTAGTTAATTAGGAAAAATATGTCAATACCTATCTTAAATAAGAGTTGTAATGCAAAACTAATTGGTACCTGGAGAATAATTTGTTCTACAACGAGCTGGTGAATTTTAACAAATTTGTAAGTAGGTACTCAATGGGGACATTGTGAATTAAGAAAAAAGAAATAAAGGTCCGGAAACAACTTAAGCGAGAGTAGGCAAATCAAAACTAATTAGTAACTGAATTCATAAGTCACTCAAATAAATATTGATAATTTCATTGAATAGTTAATAAATTAAGGGTGTTAGTATGGAAGATAAATAAAAGTCAATAATAAGTAGGATAATTTTTCTGTTGTCGAAGATGAAAGAAGTTGGTACCATATCAACGTTAATAATTTATCCAAATAAGAGTAGGTAATGTAAAAATAGTTAGTTACTTAGGGTGCATATGGTAACGCTTCTTAGTTGGGGAATATTTTTTTTTTTTTTCAGAAATAGTTATATTCTATTTCTACTATGGGGATCAATTTTGAAGTAAAATAAGATGTTTGGTAACTACAAAAAAATTTCTATTTTTAAAATAGAAAAAGAATAGAAATGCATTTGATACGAAACAAATTCTTTTTGTATTTATTTTTTTTTATTCTTGTTCACAGATTGTCGACCGTTGACCACCGCGCCGCCCGCCCGTTGCCGCCCGCTACCGCACCGCACAACCGTCGGCCGCCGACTATCACCGTTGATTGCCATCGCACAACCCATTGACTACCACCGACCGCCGCCGTCCGTCGCGGACGGCCACCGAAGGTGGACGATCGATGGCAAGAATGGCCCGGCGGCGTCGGTGGCCGGCGGTGGCGGGTGGCGGTGGCGGCGTTGGCGGCGGGGCATCAGATCAACGACTTGGCGGCGTCAACGATCGAGTGATGGCTCCGGGCGGTTAGAGGTGGTCACAACAAGAGAGGGAAAAAAAAGAAAAAAAAAAATTGGCTTATTTCTAGAAATTATTTTGGGAACAATAAGCTACTTTTTTTTTTTTTCTGTTCCAAAACTATTCCCAAAAAAAAAAAAAATAGAGAAATTGTTCTCTAAGAGAACAAAATTTTTACCAAATAGATTTTTTTGTTCTTTTTATTGTTCTGGAGAACAAAAGAATAGAAATTGGGAGAAATAGAAATGTTACCATGCAGACCTTCAACCAAAGGAAAGTTGGTTCTAAAAAGAGTTGGCAAGTTTAACATATTGTTATTGAGCGAGACAAATAATAGTTGGTTACTTGATAAAAAAAAAAAAAGTTGGTAAATTTTGGAAAATACTAAATAAATATTGATAAGCAACTCAAATAAAAATTGACAAATCAAATCTTAACTTAATTGAGAAAAATCTATTAGTCGTTCAAATAAAGGTTGTGGTTTCATATAATAATTGGTAAATTCAAGGCATTGGTAAGCAAAATAAATGAAAATTTTGTGATAGATTAGAAAAGTTTTTGTTGGGGAAGAAAAGTTAGTTAGTTTATTTTTCTTCATATATTTTAGTTTCTCACTTCTGGATACCAAAACGAGAGGGATTCTCTTAAAAGAAGGAGAATTGAAAATACATTTTCCCCCTTAAAAAGTTCTGCTGTATTACACATGTCAACATAAAGTATAACGGATGATTAACTACCGAAAAAAAAAGTTTTAGGGTCATGTGTAATATTTGAAAATTTTAGGGGCAAATGTGAATAATCCGCAAAGTTGGGCAGAGTTTCATATAACACAAATGATATCCGAATTTTGATTCATTTGCAACGTGAACCCTTAATTTTTATTTGTCTAATGTGACCATTAAACTTTACTTTAATGTATTATATGATATTTGAACTTTTTGTACATGCATTTTATTAATTTAAGTTTAAGGATAATATTTAATATATTTACATAGTGCAAGAATTAGATTGAATATGTACGATTGAATATGTACTAGAAAATTTAGCGATGAATTGGATATTAAGCTAAAGCTCAGGTATCATATTAAATAGATTAAAGATTTAGAGGTCATATTATAAATTAGGTCAAAATTCAGGGATCATTCGTGCAATTTTCCTAAAATCGTTTGAAATGATGGATAACGCAGAGAAACTTCTTCAGCAAGCGATAATTCTCCGTACAATTTTCGATTCTCCCAGGAAAGCGATCGTCTTCTTGTCTCGTCCGAATCTCTCTCTCTCTCTCTCTCTCTCTACGGAGCCAACTCGAGTCCCTTCTCGCCTTCAACCAGGCAAGATCGAGCTGAATTTGTCGCGAAGCGGCAGATGGCGATGGCGGGTCTGTACAGGCGGGTCCTCCCTTCTCCTCCCGCCATCGATTTCGCTTCCACTGAAGGAAAGGTACGTCCTTTTCGTCTCCCGGTTTCGACCCTTCATGATTCTTGACCTGCCGTGATCTGTGAACCTCGACTGTATGCCAGTTTCAAATGTCGCTGCGGTGTGCTTGCTTTAGTTCTCTGTTGGAATTTTAGCACTATGGTATCGAGAAGGGAGCTGCTTCGATCGAGATTTTGTGCAATTCGACTGTTTTTGCTCACTTTGAATGGCGGGTAAAAGAAATAATGAAGAAATGAGAGGACTTTGTGAAATTAGATGGGCTTTTAAAAGGAAAAGAAATATGGGTGATGGGTCTTGAACATTCCTCAGAATGGCAATGGTTTCAAATGTCGCTGCCGTGTGCTTGCTTTAGTTCTGTGTTGGAATTTTAGCACTGTAGTATGGAGATAGGAGTTGCTCCGATCGAGATTTTGTGCAATTCGACTGTTTTTGCTCACTTTGAATGGTGGGTAAAAGAAATAATGAAGAAATGAGAGGACTTTGTGAAATAAGATGGGCTTTTTAAAGTGAAAGAAATATGGGTTATGGGTTTTGAACATTCCTCAGAACAGCAATGGTTACTTATCCTTTTTTCGTGTTTCTGTTCTCGTCAATGATCGATAACGAAATGGTTCTCAACTTGCACATTTTGCTGTGGACAGAAGCTCTTCATTGATGCCATCCAAGCTGGGACGATGGAAGGATTTTATAAGTTGATCTCTTACTTTCAAACGCAATCAGAGCCTGCGTATTGTGGATTGGCTAGCGTCTCAATGGTCTTGAATGCTCTCGCCATTGACCCCGGAAGGAAATGGAAAGGTGAACTTTTTTTACAACGTGACATCTTTTTGAACTCCGTTTGTGTGTGTAAGAGAAAGGCTCTCTTTAAGAAGAGAAGGATCGATCAGTTGGTTAAGCAAATATGCACATTGCCCAAAGTTCTCGGCCTTGTCTTGAGAGGGTTCGGTGGTTAAATTCTTTGATTCTAACAAGTGTTTCCTCATCACTGGAATATGCTTTATGGGGGCTGTACTGTCTTGTTAACATTTCAGCTTGTTTATAGAAGTTAGTTGTTAGTAGCTTCATGCATGGAGTTAGCTTGCTTGGAGCATTATTTGATGTGAATATATTTCCATAGTATCTTTTTTTCTTCTTAGGCCTGTAAATATTGAGAGTTTTATAATTTTTCTCATACAAACCTAGTATCTTTTTATTTGGGAGATGTAAAGCTGTTCATTTCCTCTTCATGTCCATGTCTTTGTTACTTTGACAGCATAAAGGCACATGCTTTTGGTTATGAGGTGCTTGGTTTGTTGGTATGTGGACTAGAGAATGTTTGGGACATTTATGAGTGTTCAAAATGGCAGGAAGAAAGGGATAAACACCTTGTAGGATCACCACAATCTATTCCATGTGGGATTCAACCTTTCTTTTCCCATTTTTTGAGAAGATCAAGCCTCTTAGGATTCTTACAATGGATATCTGGACACTAAATATAGATAATTAGTGAATGATTGTTTTGTGTGCGTGTGTGCATCTTTCTAATTATAAAATTGTTCTTGATATTGCAGGTCCTTGGAGATGGTTTGATGAATCTATGTTAGACTGTTGTGAGCCTTTGGAAAAAGTTAAAGCTGAGGGCATATCATTTGGGAAGGTAGTATGTCTGGCTCAATGTGCTGGAGCTGAAGTTGAAGCGTTTCGGACTAGTCAAACCACCGTAGATCACTTCCGTCAGTTTGTTAAAAGATGTTCTATTTCAGATAATTGTCATGTGGTCTCATCATATCACAGAGGCTCTTTTAAACAGGTAGGAATATACAAAGAAAAGCATTGTGCTGATTTGTGTTTTGGAATGGGGGCATTGCATCTCTTGAGAGAATTGGTCGATTGATTTATTCTTCACCTTCTAAGGTCTAAGGAGTGAGCTTAGGCTTAAGAAATAAAGAGGGTGATGAAGATGAGAACAGTCTTAATGTGAGTACTTAAGAGATGGGGCAGATACAACTATTTTTGCCCCCTTTTTTGGTTGTTGATCCCTTTGAATGATTAAATTCAGAAAATGAAAATCAGTGGGAATGCATTTTCGTAGAGAGCACAACATTGCTATGGATGCTTTGTTATCATGAGCATGTGTAAATCGAAAGCTAGGGGAATGGGATTTAATTGGAGTCTGAGGTTAGGGAATCCATGCACAAGAAGATTTCAGAAACCATAACAAAGCTCATTTACTTGACAAAGTATCAACATTCATGATGAAGTATTTACATCCCTCAATAGTATACTACTATACCAGAAGTGCAAGGCTTTGGACATGCTTTCAGTAATTATTGAAGTCAGGGGCTACGTTATAGTCTTGAAACTATGATTGGAGCACTGACTCTCAGTCTTGTGCAACAAATTTAAAGTTTTACTAGCTCATATATATAGTCAAATGCTTTAATGATGGTATTTCCCTTTGAAGTGGGACTCAAGTGGGGACCAGTGATATTTCGTGAGGGAATGTCTGCTAGTTTCTTAGCAAACTTTTGCTTAGCTAGGTTGATGTAGGAAGACATTCTGGAATAGTGACCTACCTTTGCATTGGGCTTTGAGATGGAGCTTGTAGATAGTAACTTGTAAAGATTGAAATTTTTTGGTGTGGCTGAAGCTCCTAAAAAACATATTGGAGTATTCCTAAGCATTACACTTAAAACTATAATAGCATCACAAGAGTCTAAAGCAACAATTGCTTAAAGTGAAATGAAATTCAGTCATTCTTTTTCTAACTTCCCAATAGGAAGAACACCATCTTTACAAACTCCACCAACATCCTGCTCCAAGAAGAAAGGCGAGATTCAAGAACCCCACTTCATGTAGAATTTAGAAACTTATTAAAATCCTTTGCATCTCTATTCCTAAAATTATGATTGCTATAAGTAGGTGTCTATATGCACTTTGTCCCTCAAGACTGTGAACTAGTTGCACTGATTCTCTAGGACTTGTTCTAGTTTATTACTTATCTGCTATAAAAGGAGGAGAGTCTTATACCTATTAGGGTTTTCAGATTATGTCCATCTTCAGCGGAACTTTTATAAATTTATTTCATTATTTTCTGTACTATCAACTTGTTTGATCTCTTGTGGGTTACAATTTTTCTCCAAGTTGGAATAAACTTGTCCTTGGCAACATTTCGCCTGGGGTGGTTTTTTTTTTTTTTTTTTGGGGGGGGGGGGGGTTGTGTTTGGCTGAATAGAGCTTTTGAAAGTTTCTGCAGTTAATTTCTTCTTTGGAGGCAATGTAGCTAGTCTCAAATATTGAATATAAAACTCAAGTTCTGGTAGAGAAGTGTGAAATATGTAGATTATGTTAGCATTTACAAAAGTTGGTCAACAGAAGTATCTGGTTGGCCATGTCGTAAGTGCAAGTCTCTTCTTTAATTAGTTGCTGTTTGTGTTTAATAGTGGATATCCTGGATAGTTCATTGAGTAAGTGTATTAAAAAGCACCATGGGGTTTGCCTCCCATTTACAAAATACAGGTTAGAATATATATAAGAAATTCAAAGAAGACTCAGTATCCAAGTGTATATCGATTGCGTTTATTACATGGGAAATGTACCTTGAATTGCTGTTTAATTTACAATTTCACCTTGAATCTTTCTGCTGTATCAGCTGATGCTCAATTTTTAATGAGAGCATGATGCTTGGAGAATTGTTTTTTTTATTTATTTATTTATTTTATACATATGTTTTGTTTTTTTATGATGCTTGGAGAAGTTGATGACAGCTCAACGTTGGAAAAACTTTGTTTGCAGACAGGAACTGGCCATTTTTCACCTATTGGTGGTTATCATGTGGGAAGTGACATGGTACTGATATTGGATGTTGCACGTTTCAAGTATCCTCCTCATTGGGTTCCACTTACTCTTCTCTGGGAAGCTATGGATACCGTTGATGAGACAACAGGACAAAGAAGAGGGTATGTGAACAATTTGACATTCTATTATTTTTGGAGGGTTATTACCTATATGACATGGGTTCTTGTGGGTATTTGAGCGTGTCTATGCATATGTTTATGCTGACCTAACCACTCTTAGTTTCTATGATGACGTGCTACAAAGATAAATTGACGAAGTAAATAAGTAGCATACCTGATGCTATCTCATGCCTTATTAGAAGTTGAGGAAAGATCCTTGAAATTTTGGTTTGGCATTATTGATATCTTTCTCAATATCTTGAAAGAACCAAATTAGTTTTGCTTTGACAAGTTACAAATGGAAGTTAGTTTGAACTGCCCTAGCACGAATTATCTAGACAAGAGAGTGTATAGACAAGCTTGATATTCCTTAAACTGCAAATCAGATAGACACTAAATTCCAGAATGTCAGAAGACAAAGGAAATGTAAAATATACACCTTTAACCTTGTAAGTTCGTAATCTAAGATCCAATTATTGAATTTCCCCCAGGTTCATGCTTATATCCAGGCCACAGAGAGAGCCCGGGCTGCTTTACACCCTGGTATGGGCAATGTCATGCTAATTTATAACGCATTGGTATTAAATAAATCTAGTGCAGTAGTGCAAGATGTGCTATAATTGCATATGTTGTGTATTTCTTTGTTTCTCTCTTTTCCCAATTTATTTTTTCAGTCCCATTTGTTGAAAATATTTAGCACCACTTCAGCAGTTACTGTGATAGATGCCTTCATTACAGTATCAAACAGCTCAATATGTTATTGTGAGGTCTATGCAAAAAGGAGCCAAACTTGGTACTTTGGCTTTAATATACTATAAGCACGGACTCCCATGTCACTAATATGTTATTAGAATCCCTGATGCCAATATGTACTTATCCTGTTGTCCTGGATCCAATTTTTTGCCTCCCTGCTGCTGCAGACTAAATCTTGATGGGCATAATCATTTTAGCAGTTGGTAATTTTCTTATTTTTTGTGGAACTTCGTTAATAAGCTTCAGAGTATTACTTTATATTAACCTCATGTTAAAAAAGTGCAGTTTCATATTTTGGTTATGGTTTAGTTGATGGGATTTGTTTTGATCATGTATAAACTGATCAGAATTTTCCATATTTGTGTTTGAGGACACGATTTTCAGAAAGCAGAAGAGAATAGTTTTGTCTTTCTGTATTTTAGTGTACCTTGTGTTCAGACTCCCAGAGATGGCATATTGAAGAAAAGAATATGTCTTCTTATATTTCATAGAGTGATTACAATGTGTATAAATACATGAACAGAGAACCTAAATTAGGTAACAAACCTATTTAGGTAAAGTCCTAATTAGCCTCTAATCTCTATCAATAGCTAATTTACAACTAACAAAATCAAATCAAATCACATAATATCACGTAATATAATCCCTTGGTCAGAATATCAGCAGCCTGATCATCACTTGAAATATATGGCATACAAATTAGTCCGCTATCAAGTTTTTCTTTGATGAAGTGTTTATCAACTCCCACATGCTTTGTCCGTTCATGTAACACAGGATTATGAGCAATTGCGATTGCTGCCTTATTATTGCAATACACTTTCATTGGTATGGAACTGGGGATCTGTAGTTCATCGAAGATACCTTTAATCCACATAACTTCGCATACACTATGTGCTACTGACCGAAATTCAGCTTCAGCACTGCTTCTTGTCACCACACTTGCTTTTTACTCTTCCAATTTGCTAGATTACCACCAACAAATGTGCAGTAGCCTGAAGTAGATCTATCCATATTGCTTCCAGCCCAATCTGCATCAGTGAACATCTCAATTTCCAGATGTCCATGTTTTTCATACATTAGACCCTTACCAGGACTTCCCTTCAAGTAGCGTAGAATTCTATATACTGCTTTAAAATGCCTTGACCCTAGTGAGTGCATGAACTGGCTCACCATACTTACAGCAAACGATATATTAGGTCACATATGAGACAAGTAAATAAGTCGACCGACAAGCCTTTGATACATTTCTCGGTCTATCACTTCTTCAGTCTTGGCAAGTTCAAGCTTCATATTTGGTTCCACGGGTGTCTTTGCCGCTTTACATCTTAATAGACCTGTCTCTTTGAGCAGATCAAGAACATATTTGCGTTGATTTATAAAAATTCCCTTGTTGGATCTCGCAAATTCTATTCCAAGAAAATATTTCAAGACACCCAAATCCTTAACCTCAAACTCTTCATCTAGCTTCTCTCGCAAGCTTTCCAACTCAGCTTTGTCATCACCAGTCAATATTATATCATCAACATAGACAATTAGAATTGCACGCTTACCTTCCTTTGAGTGTTTATAGCATAGAGTGTGATCTCCTTGACTTTGGTGATAGCCGAACCTTTTAACCATCTTCCCGAACTGTTCAAATCACGTTCTTGGAGATTGTTTAAGTCTATACAGCGACTTTTTTAATCTGCAAACTTTGCCTTCAGTTTCTGCAAAACCTGGTGGTAAAACTCATAAACACTTCCTCCTCCAAGTCACCATTTAAGAATGCATTCTTTACGTCTAACTGGTGTAAGGGCCAATCAAATACAGCAGCCAAAGATAGTAAAATCCAAACAGAATTTATCTTGGCAACTGGGGCAAAAGTCTCCTGATAGTCCACTCCATAAGTTTGAGTGAACCCCTTCGCCACTAACATTGCTTTATACCGCTCAACACTCCCATTAGGTTTACATTTTACAGTAAATACCCATTTATAGCCAACAATCTTTTTTCCTTCTGGTGCATCAACCAATTTCCATGTGCCATTCTTCTTAAGTGCAAGCATTTCATCCTCAACTGCCATCTTCCACTTTGGATCCTTCAAAGCTTCTTGGATATTTCTAGGAATAGATATGTGAGGCAAGTTTGACACAAATGCTTTATGATGATGAAACAACTTTTGGAATGACACATGTTTTGATTTAAAATACTGAGTACATGATCTAACTCATTTTCTAAGAGCTATAGGCATATCAAGATTAGAAGTATTAGTATCAGAATTTGAGATAGGAATGGAGGGAAAATGAGTATTACTAGGATCACCTGATGGCGAAGGCAAGAGATCATCTCTTGGGGTTAGAGACAGATGAGGCTCCAAAATAAAGTTTTGATCTACAACCTTTTGAAGAGTTTTTCTTCTAGTATAAACCTGAAGCTCGGGCTTGTTGATCACATTGTGATCTTGAACTTTTTCTCCCCCTATCCTTGACACATCAAGATTCGGCAGAGGTGTTTTCGAAAATTCAAACAAAAGAGTAGGAAGGACAGAAGAGTTAATCTCTTCACTAACTTCGGCATTCTCCCCTGAAGAGATTTGTTAGAAAAAAAGGTTGTGACTCTACAAAGGTTACATCCATAGTGATGAGTTTTGCTAGTATGTGGATTGTAACACTTGTAACCTCTTTAATTAGGTGCACACTTTTCAGCCCAACGTTCTAATTTGGATCAACATTGAATTGGGAGATGGACAAATGTAGTGCAACCAAACACCCTTAGAGGAATATCATAAGAAATATGAGTTGTGGGGTACACTTTTTTGAAACAATCTAAGGGAGTAGTGTAGTTTAATACCCGAGTAGGCAACTTATTAATTAGATAAGATGTTGTTAGCACAGCTTCCCCCCATAAGTATTTAGGTATATGCATTGAAAAACAGAGGGCACACGATACTTCAAGAAGATGGCGATTTTTGCGTTTCACAATGCCATTTTGTTGGGGTGTAGTTTGGTAAGTTTACTAGTGAAGGATGCCTTTTTCTTTCAAAAAACTTCCCAAAAATTGGTTATAATATTCAGTACCATTATTAGTACGAAGAATATTAATAGTAGTACGGAATTGAGTCATAACCATTTGATAAAAAATTTTGAACAAGAACTTAACTTCAGACTTGACGCTCATTAAGTATGTTCAACATAAACGGGTATGATCATCTATAAAGGTAACAAACCATTGTTTCCCGGTTTTTGTTGGCACGGGTGAAGGATCTCAAACATCACTATGGATTAAGTAAAAAGGTGATGATGAACGATACTATTTTGGACTATAATGAGTATGATGACTTTTAGAAAAAAGGCAATTGTCATAATGTAGTGAAGAAACATCTATATCTTTAAACAAATGAGAAAACAAATGTTTTAAATTTTTAAAGCTAGGATGGCCTAATCTATGGTGCAAAACCATTATTTTTTCTTGAATAGGGGAAGAACTAAAAGTTCCATATGCCTGAGTTTTTTTATCAAAGACAAACTCTTCAAAATAGTAGAGGCCATCCCTCATCCTAGCATTGTCAATCGTCTTCCTCAAGATCTGATCCTGAAACTCATAATGGGAAGCAAAAAAGACAACACGACAGTTAGATTCTTTAGAAAGTTTACTAAGGGCCTGCATGTTTTTGTTCCTTATTTCTGTTTCTGAACATTTTTTTTTTTTTTTTTTTTTTTGTTCGGAACAAAAAAAAAAGAAACGCGTTTTGTTCCAGGAACACAAAAAGAACAGAAATGAGAAATAAAAAAAGTTGTTTTTATTTTGAAACGATTTTGAAGAAACGTTTTTCCTCTCTCTCTTCTCTTTTCTTCTTCTTTTTTTCTTCTTTTTCTTTGGCCGGTCGCCGGCCTCGGCCATGGCCGGCGACGTGTATCGAGGGCCGGCGACCGGCCGAAAAAAGAAATAATAAAAAAGAAAGGAAAAAATGAAAAATAAAATAAAAATATTAAAAAATTAAAAGAAACAAAATAAGAATAAAATTTATCAAACGTGTTTCTGTTCAATTTTATTCAGGAAAAGTTTACCAAACACATTTTTTTATTCAAAAATTGTTCTCCGAAATAGAAACACTTTTTTTCTTTGCATTGAACAGAAAAAGAACTAAACGTTCCATCTAATAGACAATAGACTAGGTTGCAGGCTAACTTAGGAACATGCAGTACATTATAAAGTGTAATAGAATCAGAAAGTGAAACTAATCCTTTGCCTGCAATAGAGAAAAACTCCCATTGGCAATCTGAGTTTTTGGTTGCCGGGACAAGGAATATAGAATTTGAACAAATATGGAATATTAGTCATATGATCGGATGCCCCTAAATCAATGATCCAAGGTATAGATTGTGAACAACACGAGAGGGCATTTAGATTTCTACCTTGGTGGGCAATCGAAGCAGTAGGATTACTCGATACGGACCCGGCCTGAAGTAGCTGCAGAAGATGGTTAGTTGTTCTTTGCTAAAAAGGAATGCAGTGGCCTCATTAGCTATAGGAGGCGTACGCTAAGATAACTTATTATCACAGCTGAATGAAGTTGGTCTCTTTGCCTCACTAGTTGTAGAAGCTGGACGGCCATGAATCCTCCAACAGATCTCCCGTGTATGACGGGGTTTGTTGCAGAAATGACACCAAATACAGGGTTTCCCATCTGATCTTCTTAAGTTAATGGGGATCTTGCTTACATTTGCCTTGGAGACTATTGTTGTAGGAACATGGCTCTTCTTGTCTTCGAAGATAGTCAATGTTGAACCTTCCAATGATCCATCTTTTCCGCCGGTAGCTGCCTTGCCCAGCATTATTCCCCGTCTACTTTCTTCTCTCCGAATCTCTAAGAAGACCTCTCTAATAGGTGGAAGAGGCTGTTTCTCAAGTATTCTGCCGCGTACCTCATCAAACTCATCTCTAAGCCTTGCTAGGAAAGCATAGATACGTTTTACTTATACAATTTTCCTGTACCGATTACCATCTTCAATACACGTCCACTCATGATCACTGAACACATCCAACTCCTGCCACAAACGTTTCAAAGAGTGAAAGTATTTTGTTACATTTTCTTCTCCTTGTCGCATCTTCCCCAACTTCAAGGTTAACTCGTAGATTTGAGATTGATTACCCAAATTTGAATACATCTCACACATCGCATCTTAGAGTTCCTTTGCGGTATAATAGCTCAGATAATTTGCACCAATATCTTCTTCCATGGAGTTGGTCAACGGCGTCATAATTGCTTAACTCTTTGCATCCCAGACAGCCTAGGTGGGGTCACTTGTCTCTAGTTCTGCGTTATCTCCAGTCAGATGGCCAATTTTTCCTCTACCCCGTATATACATTCGAACGGATTGAGACCACCAAAAAAAATTATCACCATTCATCTTTATGGAAGTGATCTGAATGGGATGAGGTTCGGTGGACTTTGTGAGAAGTGATGGGGGTTAGACTGGGTGGTTGATGATTCGTCCGACATAGTGATCGAACGATCAAAAAGAAAAAAAAATTACTCGAGGTAAATAGATAAAGGACCTTTGGGCTTTGACACCATGAAGAAAAGAATCTGTCTTCTTATATTTCATAGAGTGATTACAATGTGTATAAATACATGAACAGAGAACCTAAATTAGGTAACAAACTTATTTAGGTAAAGATCCTAATGAGCCTCTAATCTCTATCAATAGCTAATTTACAGCTACCAAAATCAAATCAAATTACATAATATCACGTAATATAATTAGGGAGAAAATATAAAAGATTTTCCAATACATTCCAACACATATACATATCTTATCTCCCACTAGAGGGATTGTTTGTTTTAACTTCTAGAAAGTGTGTGTATATACATCTGCTTTTCGACCAAAACAATGATTACTTTCTTCAAAATGTTTTACATGACTTTATTATCTTGAATGTCAATACTAGTATTTGGACATCCTAGTTTGTTTGACGGAAAGTGAGTAAGGCAGATGACACTGTAGACCTTTAATTTGCAGGTTGCATTTAAAGACTTGAAGAGTTCAACTTTGACAGAATTAATGGACTTCATAGTTAGTAACTTAAATCCATAATTATGTGTTTTCTTTCTAATAGTGATCAAATGCGCCAGTGAGCTAGTGAGCTGCCAATCATATAACTGACATGATCTCAAGTTATTGTCTGGTTCCAGTAAGACTTAGGACTGACAATATGTGTTGTGTTATTATGAATGTTAATTTGTGTCAATATCATTGTCATTATTAAAATAGTTCATATTTTTGTCAATGTGATCAAATATAAGTTTTTATAGGAAAATGTTAGAATGTGTCAAGGTGTATCAATTGGATTGATTGTGTCCATATCATGTTAGGTTTGAGTTTCTATCAGTAACTTCTCTATTATTTCCACTGTGAATGACTCTGTTCTTGTTTGACCCATCACAATTCATTGGTAGCTGAAAGTTATTAGGCTCGTGGCATGTGTATTTGTTTATTGCTCCACTGAAATAGTCTCTGAAATCTAGATTGCAAATATTACTTAGATGTAAAAGTTTCCTTTTTAGCAAAGGTCCTGCCTAGGGTAGTTGTGGATGTTTGTCGCTGTAGATTCCCCCCTTTTTTTTTGTGGTCACTGTAGATTCAAGGAGACAAAATGTCAGTGGAAACAACCAGGAAATGCTAGTTTAAGTGAAGGATAAATATAATCAGCATTTCTTTTGTTCCCCTTATGCTATGCATACCCTTGTTTGTAGTTTAAATGACTAGTGCAAGATTTACTTTCCCCTTCTGTTCTTATCCATTAATCAGATTTTTTGCTCCGTGTCTTGAATGCATGTTACTGCCACTGTGAGTTTTAACAGTTAATGTTAAAAATGTATGCAGAGCTGCAAACATGAAAGTTGGATTGGTGTTGCAAAGTACTTAATGGATGATGTTCCGCATCTGTTGAAATCTGAGGATGTGAAAGATATGGATAGCGTTCTCAGTATTCTTTGCACATCACTCCCATCTGATTTCGGGAAATTTATCCAGTGGTTTGCTGAAGTTAGGAGGGAACAGGATGGTGGTATAGGGATAAGTGAAGAAGAAAAAGGAAGACTTGTGATCAAGGTATGGTGCAGCGTGTTCATTTTCATTTGTTGTTTCATGAGCTTGAAATGGACTTTTGTTCTACTAAGACCGAGAGTCTGTTCTTTTTCTTTTGCAGGAAGAACTGTTAAAGCAAGTTCAGGATACTGGTCTTTTCAAGCACATAGTTCATTTTTTGTCTTCAACTTCATGCAGCAGAAGAGAACCGGTTTTTGGTGGCAATGAAAATCTTCATGAAATTGCAGCCAGCGTCTGTTGCCAGGGATTAGAAATATTGAGCGGAAGGTCTGGCACCTCAAACTGCTCTTGCTGTCGTGAAACTTGCCTTAAATGTGTGAACGGGAGCACTGACAAACCTTTGACTGTGCTAAGTGCAACAATTGTGAATGGTAAAAATGAGGAAAAGGTCGACATGCTGGTCCCACAATCCATGATGAAACTCTGTTGTGGTGCCCCTGATCCCAATAACTGTATTAGAACTCAACCGGCTGGAAGCAATATCTTAACAGCACTTCTCTTGGCATTGCCACCTGAAACCTGGTCTGGTATCAAAGATAAGAAACTTCTGGAGGAAGTGCAGAGCCTTGTTTTGACGGGTAATCTTCCCGCCATGCTTCAGGAAGAGGTATTTATATCCCTTTTTGAAATCTTATCTGTAATGCCATTGCCCATTTATGCTATCTTTTTATTGCTGATGGGAAGTGTCTTTGGGAGAAGAGGTCCTTTTATTCCTTCTAATATATATTCTTCTCTATTTTGCTTGCTTTGTTCTTTTCCTTGGGTTGGGGTTGGGCTAGATCTTGAACTGATCAGATTCCTTAGTAGATTATAAAATTACTGCTAGTTGATACTTGCTTTAGTAAGGAGAACTACTCAGTGAAATGTCATGCTGTTTAAGTATGGTGTGCAAATAATCAATGTCAAAAGGTCAAATCTACCAACTGAAGAATATACATTTTTGGGGTTTCCAGTAAGTATTTTCCTTGACAGAAAACATTTTTCAACAATGTTTTTTAGTGAGAATATAGAGCAGCGTTCTAATTAAGCCTTGACATGGCAGGTTTTGCACTTGCGGAGACAGCTTTACCTTTTGAAGAAGTGTCAAGAGAACAAGGTGGACGAGGATCTCTCTGCCCCTCACTTATAGGGTTCCCTCTGGGAGTAGTATGAGTGTTGTGTATGTATTTCTTAAGTCTGATAAGCACGGCAATTCTAATTTTTCCCTGTTTTAGGAAAGTACAATGCATCCAGCATGTACCACTTCAGTATGTTAATCAGGGAAGCAGTTTCCACTTTCCGGAATTGTCTCTCTCGTCGTAAGATAACCTAATCATGACGTTGCAATGGAAGTCACTTCAGACGGCGTACAGGCTGTTCAGGAGTAAACATAGGCAGTGGAGGTTTTTTTTTATTCAGGTCAAAACCCGGGAATTTCAGGCCAATACTACTGTAGGGAAAAGAAGATTTAAAGTATCCGACAGGGCATGTGTCTGAGGCATAAAATGCAGTTACTCCACTTAGCTAGTTCTTATAGAATTCTTCCGTCGATATATGTTAACACAGCCTGTGTTGACAAGGGAATATGTATTGAGACTTGACATTATATTTTCTTTTGCTAAAAAGTTTTGGTTGCTTCAGTTCATGGTACGAAAAAGGCATGGCAAATGAATTTTTTTTTTTGTGGAAGGGAACCTGTGCTTGCGTTTTTGGGTTTTTTTTTTTGCGTGTTCAGAATATTGGCTAGCTTGTTTCTTCCTGCTTATCGTGTTTTTAATGCCACAGCCGTTAATAGTATGCTTTATTTTCTTTCAGAACTTTTGCTTTTAGTCTCTGTCAATATGGTGGTTTTTATAGTGGCGGCGGAAACAAACATGAATCTGAGCATAGTTTCCCGATAAGTGATAATAATTTTGAAATGATTAAGCAATTGTGCAATTGGAAGATTATTTATACGGCAAACAGCTTAGTCGATTACTTGTTATTGAGTTACCGAGTTATATTTGAATATATGCAAATTGGTGAAAATTACACCGGAGTAACATGTAAATTTAAAGTCTATTAGAGGTTATGAACACGCGTCAGTTTGGAAATTACCGACCTCCACGATGGACATCCTACCATTACAACAGTCAAACTTGTAATTTTTATGAAAATGGCCTTGTCACTGGTTGGGGGGGAATTTCTTTGATCAGGTTTCTGATTGGTGGGATAAAATGTGCAAACTTAGCTAAATTAAATCTGTGTAATTTCAAATGTCATAGTCTATCAATCAAAATCGAGAGATTTCGTTATCCTAGTCGTGATCCGCAAATCCAAGAAAATTGATGTATTCCCCTCAAATCAAACTGGCCAACCAAGAAAATTGAATATTCCCCTCAAATCAAATTGGCCAACTTAAATAAATATGTATTAAAAAAAAAAAAAAAAAAGAGATGACCAACTTGCATGGAGGCACTAGAATATCAATTGAACATGTACGATTCTCTTGTCCCTTGCTTCACTAGAATATCAATTGAACATGTACGATTCTCTTGTCCCTTGCTTCAAAGTTCAACATGCACATATATCTATGGACAGGAACACATACAGGAAATGAAGAAAAAGCACAGATAAATCCAACGCAATCCTGTTGCTTTCATCCTTTTTCTCTGTCCAGCTTTCGAGGTGACTTTAAGTGCTCGGAGAAACTACGAAAACAACGAACCAAGAACCAATAAATGAAAGTTATGGGACTATCGTTGGAGACAATCTTAGTTGAATTCATTCATTGGTCGTATGTTGATTTAGTCATATTTTGCTGCTGCTGGGTGTAAACCATGTCGACAACACTGCACAACAGCACTGCACTTACTGCAAAGCAAATGCCTTTCTCGCAGAAGAAATTATGAAGGTTCTTGTGTTTCTTCCCCCACGTGTATAGACCTACGAAACGCAACGGGTACGTGGCATTTATATAGACTTTATCTTGTAATTATTTTATAAAACTTTCCATCTGACATGCTGCTTAGGCTTTAGGAGACAAAGATGACTGTTCGCACCCTTTCTTAAACATCTAATAATGACTAAAAATATAGTTTGTGGACTTTTTTTTCCTTTTTGTGGACTTTAATGATGCAAGTGCTGGAAACTTTTGCTTTGAGAAGAATAATGGGTTTTAACTTGGATTTGCAATCACCCCTTTCACTGTGGGAATTGTTTAGATCCTCCTATCTTAGAATATGGCAGTTCTAGAACTCACATTTTCTTTTGTTTTATTGGAGATTTTTTTTTTTTTGGGTGTTTTTGAAGTGCAATGATTCGAATAGGCCTCACGTGCAAAGGTATATTACTTAGGAAGAAAATTATAAAGGATTTCACGAATTGAAACCATAAAGAAAAAAATCATTTCTTTTATTAGATATTTAAAGATTTACACATTTACATATTTAGTTTTGGCAAATAAATTCATTCTTTGAGTGCAATTGCATAGAGTACCTTCACGATGAATGAATTTTACACTAAAAAATTTGAGATAAAAAAATATATATCAGAATTTATTGCAATTAAACTGACAAATTAATGGACTTTTTTTTTTTTTTTTTTACCATTGTTCGAAATAAACTTTCTTTCATTACTTCAAGTAGTTCCATGATTACAGCTAACTAGTTCGCGTCTCTCCTGTAGTGGGCTAATCGGATGCTCTGGTATCGGGCCAGTAGGTTTTTGTCTTTAGAAATAAAAGGCTGGATGCTCCACGTTGGCAGTTCTTGATCTGAAAATGCACTTGTCGTTGACCAACCATCTGACTCTAGAGAATACTCGAGTTCAAAAGTAGAATAGAAGAAGCGTAGGCAAGGAGGGCACATGGCTTCACCGTTTTTGGGTGTCGCCAATAATGAGGGCGCATAGGTTCAGATAAGATTTTCCTCTTCCATAAGTTCTTGGCTGTTGGGAGAGCGTTCTGGCATAAGCTGTACATGAATTTTTTGACCTTGAGGGTTATTTAGATTCCATATCCTATTTCATAGATCTTTTGGGGGTTGATATGCCGACAATGCTGAATAAAATTTCATTTCTTAAAACAAATTTTTCTTTTTTTTTTGGAGCAAATGAGATGTCCATTTTACAAATTTCATATGCTTATGAAACCACAAATACAAAGTATGACTTTTTTTTTTTTGTAAACTTTTGCAAAAAAAAAATACAAAGTAAAGATGTTATATCAAATTTTCATAATTTACACAAATTCTTTAGCACCGTAGATAGGTTGTCTTATTTGTCCTAGAAAAAAAGGATCAATTGCTAGTATTTCATCAACAATCTTCTCTTCAAAATAACTTTAACTAATTGTAGAAAGAAACACAAAGAAGTGTCCCAACGAAGTTGAACATCACATTACAAGAATTCAAATACATTATCACAATACAAAAGCAAAATTTATCAGCTTAGCCACTTTTTTAGTTATGGTTGCAATTACCATGTGCTTGCTTTTGCAAATATGTGTTTTGTCTCTCCTTCCATAATACCCAACGACATCCACTGGTCTTCGAGTTCTTATGACAAATCATAAATGATCATATCACAAAGACTAATGTCATAGAGTGAAATTAAACAAAATTTATAAATCCATAGCATACTACTCAACATATGTTTAAAGAGATTCAAGAAATCCACGTTTCCTTTCTTACCCATCTCTTATTCATACCCACGAGCAGCAAACCCAACTCCAATGTCTTATTCATATCCACATGCAGCAAACCCAGTTTCAATCCTAAGGAGCGGCTCTGTGTGTCCGCTGCAATGACATTTATATGATGGTTAGAATTATACCCATAGACCAGTCACAATTTGATGTGAATTAAATATTACAACAAAGAAAGCTGATGGCAAAAAGTGAGCTAAATAGGGTTTTAAGCCATTCCAAGAGGCTACACCCATCAACTCCCGCAAACAAGTAAAGCAAGCCAGATCATTCCAAAATTTCCAAAAACTCCGATAATGAAATCGCCGAACCTAAAAACAAGAGACAAGACTCGAGCTATTCATATCTTGGTTCGCATCCACAAAATCGAAACCAAATGCTTCGAATCAAGAAAATGAAGCGAAGCATTCTGGCTTGAAGAAGAATGACTATTTTGCGAAGTGGGCCATGCCGTGGGAGGTGGGCTGAGATCGGACGGACTTTGCAACGGACGGTGTTTTTGATATAGTGAAAGAGCCTAATTTGGAAGGGATACCATAAAACAAGATTGAAATTAGATTCCATATCCTATTTCATAGATCATGCGGAATTGTCGAGAGTCTTCATCAAATTTTACAATTTTCTGTGAAGGATTCATCTTACATACCTTGTCTTTTTATTGATATCCCATTTGCATTCTTCCTAATTTATCAGCTTAGCCACTTTTTTAGGTTCCCCTTGTATTGTCGGAATCTCCTTCCTATACGGAACCAACGACATCCACTTTTGGTCTTATATTCATTGTTGCCCATTTTCCATCTTATCTTTTAGATATGCCCATTTTCCATCTTATCGCTTTAGATATGTTTTCTCCGCCTATCAATATATTCCATCCCCAAGAAGAATGAGAGCTCTTTCTCGCACTTCAAAAACTGTGGTTAGGGAAATAGAAACCTTTTAAAACCTAAACCCATATGTTAGAGGGTTTATGGAAAATTTGCCAAGTTTGTTTGTCTAACATTGCCTTATTGTACTTTATCAAATCCCATTCCTCCACCATCTTTTCTTCTTTTTAGCATGTCCATTTCTTCTGTTGAATTCTTGCTTTGTTTTGCTATTTTTCCATCAAAAGGTTTCAATTTTCTTTTCAATCACTCGGAAAATAGAGATCGGCACTTTGAAAATTGACATGTGTATTGTAGGAGGGTCCACGCTACAACATTTATAAGAGTTTCTTTCCCTGCCTTTGACATCACTTTCTCATTCCACCCTTCAAGCTTCATATTTATCCTTGCCAATATCCATGCAAACATTTGCTTTTTAGTTTGATCCCAATTTGGGGGAATCCCTATATATTTTCCTGTTTTCTCTAGTTCAGGTACTCTTAATTCCATGCACCATCTTCCTTCTCAAACTCCGTGGACAATCACCACTAAAGAAAATGCCAGACTTGTTAAAAATTTGTGGCTTGTCTCGAAGCAAAATGATACCGATTCAGAATCTCGCTCTCCCTCTGAAATATTTGCATAGATTTGCAACATTTTATTTAAAAAAAAAAAAAAGAAAAGAAAGAGAAATATCAAGACTGATGCGCAACTTAAACTCCTATGGAATTCAAATTAGTGGATTTCACAATCTTTCAAATGCTTTAATGGAGTCCACACGTAACTTATCTTTGTCAGCTTCCACAACCTATCAAGAATCAAATGTCGGTAGTGAAATAATTTTTGAACGGCATATCATAATAGTTAAGAACAAGTCAAGGAGTAGTTGTCTCAGCAGTGACTTTTGTAATAGTGAACATGTCAAAAGATTCGAAGTTAGCTAGGTGTGCATTTGCATGGCCCCTTTTATAAAAGTTTAAATTGACAGATACATAAATATATAATATTATATATATATATATATATATATATATATATATATGTACTTACGATTTACCATTTCATATCAATATGTTTGAGATTGAGTCCCTCCCTAGCAAAACAAAGTAATAAACATATTTATAGGAAAATTATCTAAAAAGTCCTAAACTTATTGCATGGCAACCAATTTAGTCATAAATCTTTTAATTGTGTCAATTTAATCATAAACCTTTTGACATCTTGCCAATTTAGTCCTACACTCGTCTGCCCGGTGAGGCGACCCTCGCTCGATCCAACAAGGTGGCCCTCACTAGCCTAGGCCCAATGTCTCTCGTTCGAGACCAATGAGGGCGGCCCTCGCCTAAGGCCAAAGTGATTGTTGGCCATCAACGAGGTCTGGCGAAGGGAATAAAAAATAAAATAAAAGGAAAGGAAAGGAAAGGAAAGAAAGGAAAAAAAAGAAAAAAAAATTGTAAAAATTGTCAACACGAATGCTAGTCATACTATGTAGGATGGTCGATGTTGACTACACTACCATGTCAGCAATTTCCTATCAAAATTGATTGAAATGACTAAATTGGAAAATCATTAAAAGTTTAAGGACTAAATTAGTATAGTTGAAATGTTTATGACTAAATTGGCAAGTTGTCAAAAAATTTAGAACTAAATTGACACAATAAAAAGATTTATGATTGAATTGGCATCGTACAATAGGTTTAAAACTTTTTGGACAATTTTTTCAATCTCTATATATTGTCCTTTCATGATATAATTCTTTGATGAAAATTTCTCTAGTTTTGCAAGTGCTACAACAAATATGGTAGTTGCATTTTTGGGAGCATTGAATTTTACGGGAGATAATAGATATCATAAAAAGTTGATCGTTGTTCTAAGACTTTGATCAATGGTAGGGAAATGGGTGCAATGACAAATTTGTATAGACTTGGGAAATGACATTTGATTAGAAAGTCCAATTTGATCTTGATTGAGCCAGAACCAAATTCACATGGCCTAATCAGATAGATAGTTTCTTTTAAGAATTGATGCCACAAAAAGTCCTACATCAGTGCTACTTGAACAAGTTCATCGCAAACTTTTTTTGACCATATGAAACCTAAAGTGTCGCTGGTGTTCCAATCATGTCACTTGTCGCAATTCCATCCGATTTGGCCATTAACTTTCCCAGGTGTCATCCAACATAGCAAACTCATGTTTTGACGAGTCCGACGTTGCAAACCTAGACAACAAGGTGTACTAAAGCCATTGGATAAAATTTTGGCTTGTAAGATTAGGGGTGTGCAAAAAAATCAGAATTGTTCGGAACCGGACCGAACCGGCTTGAAACCGGCGGTTTCATTGAGAACCAATCCGATTCCTAGTTTCAACACTAGAACCATTGAGTATCAGTTTGTCTCCTAATTCTAAGTGTGAAACCACTCACTTGCCATTCTAAATCGGGCCGGTATATATATAATTTTTTTAAATTTTTAAGTTTTAGTCTATGTATAGTCTCTCTCCGTCTCTTGTCTTACTCATTTTGCAGCCTCACATCCCTCCCTCACTCTCGTTCTTAGTGGCTTCCGACATTGTTGATCCCTCTCTCGTTCTCATTCTAGATTGCCTTCAACCTTGTTGTTTCCTCTTTCATTCTTGCTCTTGGTTGTCTCTAGTCTCCAACCTCATCTTTTGCTTTCAAGTCTCATGCCTTTTCCGAAGTGGGGACATTTCAACCGGTTCCATGGATCCATATGAAAACCGCCGTTTCTGGATGGGTTCATAAAACGAACGGACTATTTCCGATTTCATTTAAAATTGATCACCTCAGATAAGATATAACATTTTTCACATGCAACAAGAACTTGTTCCGACCGTCAAGATTTAAGCATCTTGTTACCTGCACTTTCTCGGCCGAAAAGTGGCTGAAATAGCTATTCCTAGTCTAAAGTGACTCAATCATTTGGATATAGAATCTCGTCTTCTTTTACAATAGAGTTTGCAAGTTCAATTATTTTAGTTTGAAGAAAAATCATTCATGAGATCGTGGCAGATCCTCCTAATCCAGCTCAAAAAGTTGACAAGGCTATCAAAAATGTCTTAATCAATAGATTTGTGCTAAACCATTTTGATTAATTTATTGGGTTTATGGCCGGAAATTCATTAGACTATTGACTTATATGAAAGAAAAAGTTTTGAAGCATACTTAACTATGCTCTAATCACAGCCACCATTTCAACAGTGCTTGAAGGAAAATTAATTCATATAATTATGATATTCAGAAAACACCATTCACTTAGTCCAAGTCAAGCAAAAGATATGGGAGTTGGGGCACACGATATTGTTACGTGGCCACTCTTTCTAATTAAGTAGTTGACGAATTCAACTTGTAATATGATGAGTCAATTGAAAGGTCACACTGATAATCTCAGTTCACATATTGGAGAAAGATTCAGTATACATCATCAAGACTTCACACAATTTCGTTTGAAAAATATAATCGCCGCTGTTTGGTTTTGTGTTCGCCAACACGACACTATAATACAAAAATGAAAATCAATGAAGATGGAACTCTTTTAATAGTGCCATCAAGGGGAGCATGTACTGAGCACATAGAAAGATTTAGTATACATTATTGGGACTTCACACGATTTCGTTTGAAAAGTTATGATCGCCGTTGTTTGATTTTGTGTTCGTTGACACGAAATCATATATTAAAAACGAAAATCGAGGGAGATGAACTCTTTTAATACTGTCTCTCAAGGGAAGCATGGTCCTAAACAAATCATGGATGTGACTTTTTCCATTTTTTTTAAGCTAATTAATGATCTCTCAATTTTAATAATGATTCACAAGCATCCCAATGAAGATTGGAAAGTGTGAAATCACGTTGAGGGGCTGGCAATTAATCTTAATAATTCTGGGGTTCCCCAGATTTGGGAGAATCGATTGGCCAGAGATTGATTGGTGATTTATTGGGTATGCAACTTCATTTGTTAATTGCTAATTTTATCTTCATCTTCTTCTTTTTCTTTTTTTTTTTTTTTTTTTACAAAATCAATCATTATTGTCTAGTGTTTCCAAAGAAGACGAAGAAGAAAAAAAAGAGTCGACACTCAACAGTACCGTTGACAACTTCCAATCCAACTAGATCTTCCCTAACCTAGTTGAAGCGGACCGACTAAAGAGACGTGACTGAGTCGGAAACATGGAAAATGGGTGAAAAAAGCATCCATGGAATCTAGACGGCCATTTTAAGGCATTTGAGCGGATAATATCATATTAGTGGCGGTTTCGAGTGAAGCTGCCTTCATTGATATCAAAATCAGGGTGGGGATGTTTGGCGTCATGTATTTCTGGGCTTCCTACGAAGATCATGGTGTTGTCCCAAAATCTTTTCAAATAAGAGAGTGAAAAAAGCGTTTTGATAATTAAGAGATATGGTGTGGAGAACCAGCTGTCTAGAGATCCATGAAATACCCTCAAGCTCATCAACCGGTTAAATTCTTGTTTTTGACACTTGTAGATAGCCCTAACCCAGAGTAATTTGCTTATAGTTGGTGAAATTCGAACATGTGAAATTTTAAACTAGAATTCTCCTATTGCCTTAATCGATTGTGCCAACACTAAGAGGTTAAAAATATATTTATAGAAAATACATAAATAAATTCCAATATATGCCCATGCAGCATGGCAAAAAAAAAAACAAAAAAAAAACAAAAAAAACAAAATCAACTTATCCTTGAGAATCATGATATAGGTCATTTGGAGATATAGCTTGGTGATTCCGCTATGTTTTATACGTGATGTATTTTAAAGATGCCATTGAGAAACGCACTTTTCGATAGGCTAATTGAGTCGAGTTTAAGTTGAAACAAGTTGAGACGTGAAGCGTGAAAATATACAGAAGCTTGGCTCTAATATCAATTTGAAGTTATATGTGCAACTGCTTACTCCAAAGCTCAAGCTGTTAGAGTGTGGTGAGAAATATATTTATATCTTGATACTCCGTTTCACATGAAGTTTCGATTTGATGATAGAGTCCTCAGGTGTGCAAACTCGATGCTTGCCGGCAAAAGAATCTTGGAAGCTCATTGTCAATGAAACGGGAATCGATAAATAAGAGAGAGAGAGAGAGGGGGGAGGATCAGACCTCTAGCTCTAATATCACTTGTTGTGTTGTATAATATAAGTATAATGTGTTGTACAATAGAAGTATAACATCTCCATTGGAGGAGTTTATTAATAAAGAGCCAAAATCCGAATCCATCCATATATCTAGTTAGATCACCTTCGCTTTAAATTTAAGCTAATTGGTAGGGGGAGACCACTATATAGAACTAAAGCGAATTGGTAGGGGAATCAAACCTCTAACTTTGATACTAGTTGTTGTGTTGTACAATAGACGTATAGTACCTTCACTTGGAGAGTTTATTAAGAAAGAGCCAAATTCCTAATCTGTCAATATATCTAGTTGGATCATATTTACTCTACAATTTAAGCTAATTGGTAAAGGGAGACCAATATACTTTTAACACTCAATGTTATGAAGTATTGCAATGAGTTGAGCCATAGCTTAAAAATCAAGCCTATTTGAGCATAAATCGAGCATGCAGGTTTGCATAATCAAGTCTTCGATGGAAAGTTCTTCCGACTAGGTTCTGTTCAATTGGGTCACTTCCTACTTAAAGTCGAGCGATAAAATTTCCCAATCGGATGCTAATGGTAGGAAGGGGAAAACCATTATTTAGAAAAAAAATTCAAAAAAAAAAAAAAAAGCACAAACTTTGGGTGGATAAATTTTGGCCCGACTTTAAAGTGTTGAAAAGGCATTAACTTTCCCATTGGGAACAAAGTCGGACGCGATATGCAATTATTGTATTTAAAATACATTAACTTTCATTCGAGACACATAGCCAAGACATGTGGGGAAAAGTGTCAAAAAAGTCATAAACCTTTTTTTTTGCCCGATTTAGTCATAAACATTTTTTTTTGGTGTCGATTTAATCCTAAGTCATTTTCGTTGTGCCAATTTTTTGCCAATTTTCTTGATTGATTGGACACCGGCCAGGCTAACGTGGCTCGATCGCGCTAACGCGTTGACAACTTTTAATAATATTTTAATATTTTTGAATTTTTTTTTTTTTTTATTTTTTTTCTTTTTTTTTTTTCTTCTCCTCCTTCTCCAACCCTTGACCTCGGCGAGCAACTAGAGGCGATGGTGGCGAGGCTCACCAGCCACCTCGCCGGTGGTCGCGAGGGCAGCCTCGCGGCCGGGCGGCAAGGTCGAGCCTCGCCCGGGCGCCGCCTAGGCCGTGAGGGCGACCTAGTGTCGAGCTAGTGAGGTTGAGCCTCACCAAATCCGGCAAGGGTGAGCCTCGCTAGCCCGGCAGGAGGCCACCTCGCGCCAGGTTGGCGAGGGTCGAGCCTCACCCTCGAGCCTCGCCCATGGCCGGCGAGGCTCGCCTGCCGAATCGTGGCTTGGGCGACCGGCTGGCTCACCCTCAGCCCAAGAAGGAGGAGAAGCCGGTCACCGAAAAAAAAAATGGAGGAGGGAAAAAAATAAAAAATAAAAAATAAAAATTCAAAATATTAAAATATTATTAAAAGTTGTCAACGTCAGCACCAATCAGGCCACGTTAGCTGACCGGCGTCCAGTCAGCAAAATCCGGCCAAAATTGGTCGGAAAGGACTGAATCGGCACTAAGTAAAAAAGTTTAGGACTAAATTAGCACCAAAAAAAATGATTAGGATTTTTTCAATTGGGTCACATCCTACTTAAAGTCGAGCGATAAAATTTCCCAATCGGATGCTAATGGTAGGAAGGGGCCACCATTATTTAGAAAAAGGCCGTCTGTCCAAATTCAAAGGGATTTTAAAAAAAAAAAGGCACAAACTTTGGGTGGACAATTTTGGCCCGACTTTAAAGTGTCACCTGAAAAGGCATTAACTTTCCCATTGGGAACAAACTTGGACACAATATGCAATTATTGTATTTAAAATACATTAACTTTCATTCAAGACACATAGCCAAGACACGTGTATGTGGCATCTCAACTGACAAACAAAAGCTAACATTAATGGCAAGTGTCATGTCTGTAGATGATGTTTTCTTAAATAATCAAAATTATTTTATCTTCATATCGTGTCTGTAGATGATGTTTCCATAAATAATCAAAATTAGTTTATCTTCTACATATAATGAAGATTACGTCTTTTTGACGCGAATATTACAGCTTCAAACCTGATTGAGAGGAGGCTTGGGACGGGGAGGGGGGCTATCCGAATTGAGGCTTGAGGTTCTTCACAAAATCAAAACACATTCATCAAATATCCTCAAAGTTCCCACCTTTGATAAGATTTTACGACGAATCCTAGCCCTCAACCCCGATTCATCTCTCTCTCTCTCTCTCTCATTTTTTAAACTCCTTTTGGCTAAGGATGATGTCGCTTTGCTTGTTTAGTGGGAATAATGTGATTTCATGCAGTTCCAAGTTATCATCTGTAGCTGGAAACGACGTTGTTTCCATTGTATATAAAAGACATATGTCATTATGATTATTTGTGGAAGCTAAGTTTGCTGACATGACACTTGGGAATAAGGATACCACAATGTCATAGGTTTTGTACGACACTCATTTGAGTACCATAATTTTTTTTTGATCACTTGAGTATCGTTACTTCTAAAAAATATTCATTTGAGTACCATAACTTACATTTGATCACTTAAGCGTCATAATTATTTAAAAATGTTCACCTAATTGCCAGAAATTCCCCTAACATGGCATTTATGGTAAATGTTTTGTATAATAGAAGCATACTGTGTTTTACAATAGAGGTATGATATCTCCACTGGAGGAGTTTATTAATAAAGAGCCAAAATCTGAATCCATCCATATATCTAGTTAGACCACCTTCCCTTTAAATTTAAGCTAACCGGAAGGGGGAGACCACTATACTGAATTAGACCTCTAGCTCTGATATTAGTTGTTGTGTTTTACAATAGACATATAGTACCTTCACTTGGGGAGTTTATTAAGAAAGAGCCAAATTCCTAATCTATCAATATATCTAGTTAGATCATATTCACTCTAGAATTTAAGCTAATTGATAAAGGGAGACCAATATACTTTTAACACTCAATGTTATGAAGTATTGCAATGAGTTGAGCCATAGCTTAAAAAATCAAGCCTATTTGAGCTTAAATCGAGCATGCAGGTTTGCATAATCAAGTCTTCGATGGAAAGTTCCTCCGACTAGGTTTTGTTCAAAAGTCGAGCAATAAAATTTCCCAATCGGATGCTAATGATAGGAAGGGGAAAACCATTATTTAGAAAAAGGCCGTCCGCACAAATTCAAAGGGATTTTTTTTTTTTTTTTTTTTAAAAAAAAAGACATAAACTTTGGATGGACAATTTCTGCCCGATTTTAAAGTGTCACCTGAAAAGGCAGTAACTTTCCCATCAAGAACAAAGTTGGACGCAATATACGATTATCATATTTAAAATACACTAATTTTCATTCGAGACACATAGCTAAGACACGTGTAAGTGGCATCTCATCTGACAAACAAAAGCTGACATTAACGGCAAGTGTCGTGTCTGTAGATGATGTTTCCTTAAATAATCAAAATAAGGTAATCTTCATGTTGTGTCTGTAGATGATGTTTCCTTAAATAATCAAAATTAATTTATCTTCATGTCGTGTCATGTTTCCATAAATAATCAAAATTAGTTTATCTTCCGCATATAATGAAGATTACGTCTTTTTGACGCGAATATTACAGCTTCAAACCTGATTGAGAGGAGGCTGGGGGTGGGGAGGGGGCTATCCGAATTGAGGCTTGAGGTTCTTCACAAAATCAAAACACATTCATCAAATATCCTCAAAGTTCCCATCTTTGATAAGATTTTATGACGAACCCTAGCCCTCAACCCCGATTCATCTCTCTCTCTCTCTCTCTCTCTCCTCTCTCTCTCTCTCTCTCATTTTTTAAACTCCGTTTGGCTAAGGATTATGTCGCTTTGCTTGTTCAATGGGAATAATGTGATTTCATGCGGATCCAAGTTATCATCTGTAGTTGGAAACGATGTTGTTTCCATTGTATATCAAAGACAGATGTCGTTGTAATTATTTGTTGGAAGCCAAGTTTGCTGACATGACACTTGGGAATAAGGACACCACAATGTCATAGGTTTTGTACGGCAATCATTTGAGTACCATAATTTTTTTTCGATCATTTAAGTACCATAACTTTTTTTCGACCACTTGAATATCGTTACTTCTAAAAAATATTCATTTGAGTACCGTAACTTACATTTGATAGCTTAAGCACCATAATTATCAAAAAATGTTCACCCAATTGCCAGAAATTCGCCCTGACATGGCATTTACGGCAAATGTTTTGTATAATAGAAGTATAATGTGTTTTACAATAGAAGTATAATATCTCCACTGGAGGAGTTTATTAATAAAGAGCCAAAATCCAAATCTATCCATATATCTAGTTAGACCACCTTCTCTTTAAATTTAAGCTAATCGGTAGGGGGAGACCACTATACTGAATCAACCTCTAACTCCGATATCAATTGTTGTGTTGTAAAATAGACATATAGAACCTTCACTTGAAGAGTTTATTAAGAAAGAGTCAAATTCCTAATCTATCAATATATCTAGTTGGATCATATTCACACTAGAATTTAAGCTAATTGGTAAAGGGAGACCAATATACTTTTAACACTCAATGTTATGAAGTATTGCAATGAGTTGAGCCATAGCTTAAAAAATCAAGCCTATTTGAGCTTAAATCGAGCGTGCAGGTTTGCATAATCAAGTCTTCGATGGAAAGTTCCTCCGACTAGGTTCTGTTCAAAAGTCGAGCAATAAATTTCCCAATCGGATGCTAATGATAGGAAGGGGAAAACCATTATTTAGAAAAAGGCCGTCCATCCAAATTCAAAGGGATTTAACAAAAAAAAAAAAGAAAAAGGCATAAACTTTGGGTGAACAATTTTGGCCCGACTTTAAAGTGTCACCTGAAAAGGCATTAACTTTCCCATCGGGAACAAAGTTGGACTCGATATGCAATTATCATATTTAAAATACACTAATTTTCATTCGAGACACATAGCTAAGACACGTGTAAGCGGCATCTCATCTGATAAACAGAAGCTGACATTAATGGCAGATGATGTTTCCTTAAATAATCAAAATAAGGTAATCTTCTTGTTGTGTCTGTAGATGATGTTTCCTTAAATAATCAAAATTAATTTATCTTCATATCGTGTCATGTTTCCATAAATAATCAAAATTAGTTTATCTTCCGCATATAATGAAGATTACGTCTTTTTGACGCGAATATTACAACTTCAAACCTGATTGAGAGGAGGCTGGGGGTAGGGAGGGGGGCTATCCGAATTGAGGCTTGAGGTTCTTCACAAAATCAAAACATATTCATTAAATATCCTCAAAGTTCCCACCTTTGATAAGATTTTATGACGAACCCTAGCCCTCAGACTCGATTCATCTCTCTCTCTCTCTCTCTCTCTCTCTCTCTCTCTCTCTCTCATTTTTTAAACTCCGTTTGGCTAAGGATGATGTCGCTTTGCTTGTTTAGTGGGAATAATGTGATTTCACGCAGATCCAAGTTATAATCTGTACTTGGAAACGATGTTGTTTCCATTGTATATCAAAGACAGATGTCATTATTATTATTTGTGGAAGTCAAGTTTGCTGACATAACACTTGGGAATAAGGATACCATAATGTCATAAGTTCTGTACGGCACTCCTTTGAATACCATAATTTTTTTTCTACCATTTAAGTACCATAACTTTTTTTCAACCACTTGAGTATCGTTACTTCTAAAAAATATTCATTTGAGTACCGTAAATTACATTTGATCACTTAAGCACCATAATTATTTTAAAATGTTCACCCATTTGCCAGAAATTCACCTTGACATGGCATTTACAATAAATGTTTTTAAAAAAGTTATCGCACTCAAGTTGTTCATTGAAAAGTTATATAACATTAAGGTAATCGAAAAAAAAAATTATGACACTTAATTAAGCATTGCACGTAAATTATAACATACAACTAGTCAAAAAAAGTTATGAGAATTATGACACTTGTAGTATCATTTAACTTGACACTTGCCTTGCCATGTCACTATTCGTTTGCTATCTCAAACACCAAGTATATTTTGATGGTAATTTTAATGGTGCCCAAATTTTCCCCTCCAATAAAAGTTGGTTCCTCGTGACTTTTGAAAAATTAGACTAAAATTGTCTCCTAGAAAAAAAAAAAATAGATGCCTTTTTTAGCGACACTTTAAAAGATGGGGCTCATAATTCTCCCTCGGCCAAATATTGGTGGCTGTTTTTTTCCACGAGAAATTCCAAGTTTCAGTCACAAAAAGGGTTATCTCTCTATTTTTCAAACAGTCGCATACAAGCCTTTCCTCTCCGATTTTCTTGGTGATTTTGGCTCCTTGATTCAAAGCAAGACCGAGAGCAGAAGATCAAATAAATCCGCCAACTGCTCTGCGACCAACGTGATGAATGCCAACCACGCAAGAGGCGGGGAGAGGCGAGGCCAGGCATGGCGAGGCACGGGACGCGCCTAAAACGCGACACGACGTTTCTGCAGTATGATGTTATTATGACTTTCCTGGCGTGGCCCTCATTCTACTTAAAACTCTCTGACCTTGACCAATCATCGCATAATAATGACAATGATGTCAACAGTCAAATGAGGAAGAGAGAGAGAGAGAGTTTAATTTCACGTGAAACATTCTCGTTTTATGGTCGGTTATGACTAGTAGTTATACCTTGAATGCGGCGCGGTCCGGGAGTCTCGATCGAGAGAGAAAGAGAGATAAAAATAATAATTTCATTCGGTCTACTTTTCACCATAGCATATGAAAGGAACAAACCCATGTAAAATGACGGACGCGTGGGAGATGAAATCTGCATGGGTGGCCCATTCTCTTAGATTCTCTCTAGTGCAAATGTCAATCCCCTATTGCCATTTGTTAAAAGAGTTTTACTTTCATTTTCTAATTCAATTGCCAACGGCCAACATTCATGCACATACTAGCCGACTTAATTTCTACCACGAGCATCCAATTTCAACATGGGGGGCATTAGTCGCAATATAAGAAATTCTATTCCCAAAAAAAGGAGGTACTATCTATAAAGGGATCGTTAAAACCTCATATTTGAGTGATACTAAATATATTCCAACGCATTCTTTTGCATTAGAGCCATTCTAGAAAATCCAATTCATGAATTTAAGTTAATAAGTATATACATGATGGAGCGAAATTGTGTAATCATTTTTAAACTTATTGTATGAATGTTAATTCAATTCGAAACCCGTTATATGATGTCAATTCACTTATAAACTTTTCAATTTTGGGAATTGAGTATTAAACTTTTATGCAAAATTCCCATGTAGTTATTATGTTCAATTTTCATATGGCGATCCAGATGAAAATTAACTAAAAGAACTATACTTTCGCACAAAGGTTTAAGACTCAATTGAGAAAATTAGAAAGTTTAAGATTTAATTGATATCCATAAATAGGTTTATGAGTGGTGGGATAATTTTCTTTAGATATCATCTATTCCTTATGGAGTGCTCATTGGTGTGTTGACAAATCTAAATTGTTAATGCCCTTTTTTTAGCAAATTCACAATCACCTTCATTCGTATAGATCGATATTTGAGATGATCGAAATATCACATAAAGCACATATGGGGATAGAAAAGTTACCTCCGGTAGGTGGAGATTACGTGCATGTACATGACACCTTGAGGTCTCCTATTGAAGCGACGTCTATTTTTAAAAAAACAAAAAACAAAAGTGAGGATGTCAAACAGTAAGATTCCAAGGATGCTGGGGTCACTTCCCAAGCTTTTGAAAAGGAAAAGAGAAAGAAAAGCCATCGTCAACCGTACGAGCGTAGAGATAAAGAAACGACATCTTTCGCTCCGTGCCATGTTTATGTCATTTCAGTTTCAATTGTCAGTTGCAGCCTGCCCAGGAGCGATCATATTCATTGGTTTCCCTTGGACAAACGCACGCCGTCCACTTCCAGTCATGTAACGCAACTAGTAAAGTCATAGTATTTGGCCGGAATTTGGGTAAAACCTCTAAGCAATTGCATATGGATGTGATGTTACTAATTACTACCGTTGATTCCAAAAATTGTCCAAGTGCTCAGTCGACACTTCGACCGGCAGAGGCCAGTAAGGAAGGTGACAAAGACAGAAAATCGCCGAGTGATGGGAGCATTGTGGTCTGTTAACAGAAAATAGATCCAATTCGAGGTGACGGAGATGTCGTTTAGTTGATAAATAATGGCCAACTTAGTCAATTAATGAGATTTGCTTGGTAGAACCACAAAGGAAGTGAAGACAATGTAACTGTCACTAGCCAATAGACTCGGAACGCAACAATCAAAGTCCAAAACTTTATAGAGGATCATTCACAACCTTTGTCGGTTCGAATTGATTGATCTATATATTGAAAAGGTCAACTATTATAGATATGAAAATAAAAAGCCGGGAACAATTTGCTTATTTTTGGAATGACTTCAAATGTGAGGATAACAGAGTCCAACAAGTTCCACCTGATTGCCACGAGAAACACAGAGGCGAGGCAAGCACTTTCCACTAAGACATTATCAGTGGTCATTTCTTAATTGGTTCTTGATTTTGTCAAGAAATTAAGTACATTGGTCGAATAATGCTGTTATTTTCCTGCTTGCTTTGGGGGATCGTCACACTTTCCAAAGCATCTCTCAACAGAAATATATTCGATTAATAAATAACGTTAGACACACCAAAATTCATGTAATCAGCTAGACTTTACACTGCCAAACATGACCCTAAAACAAGGCTAAGCTGGATATAGGATTCGACTATAGATTTAGTCATGATGTCCACACGTCACGATGATCTTCCACATATGTGTAATGGCAATCTAAACCAGTATGTGTGCACACATTGTTTGTTTTTCAAATGTGAATGTGAACACTAACGTTAGAAATTTGTGGGCGCTACGTAATTTGACAATCTCAGTCTAACGTAGTAGTTTTTCTTCTTCTATTTCCAAGTCAAACATTTATTTGTATTTTTCAAGCATGATTGACATAAATGAGTTGCTTGCACCATTCCCCAATTGCATAATATGAGAGAGATTTTCCAATTGTGTGACACACACGCAAGAAACAATAAAATCTAAGTACATATTTCTCGTGTCTCCCCCAATGTCAATGGGTGGTGGGAGAAATTATAGTGCAAGTTGTTCCCTAGTGTATCAAGAACAAGATTTAATTCCTAGTTGCTTAAGATATTTACCAATGACACCACCATAAGTTATCGTTGTGCAAGACTTCCGAACATTCTGTTCTACATCTGCCTCGTGGAAATAATGACAAGTTAGGCAACGCTTCACAAGCAATGTGTGATCCTCGGACTTGTTGTTTTATGGTGTAAGAAAAGAAATTGTAATACGAGTTGTCTTTGATCTCCAATATATAGAGTAGTATCTAATTCTATTGCACTGCAATTTGAGTCAACATGATGATTTTTTTAGGAATTTGGAACCAGCCAATTTGACAAAGTTGGAGCTCCCTCGTTCAAGCAATGATTCAAAGTTATAGACAGGTGTTTACATGAGCGAGTCATATACAATCGCTCGACGGAAGTAGATCCGAATCACTTTATAACTTAATATTGCAAACCCATTTTGGTATCTCCAATTTATTGAATAGGTGAGATATAGATAAGTCTCTAGAGAATTGGCCTCATCATGTAAGAGGCTAACAACTAAGATTTGTTGCTATATCGAAGTAGCAAGCAACAAGCTGGCTTGGCCCTTAAGGAATAAAAGAATTGCATCTTTCCTTCTAAACATTGGTAGCATATGATCTGAAGAATATCTTATTTGATACTTGTAATAATATTTCAAGTGTTTTGATGCTCATTCTATGCTTTTTTAATGCGCTGGTCAGAAAACAAAATCCAAGCGAGGTGCATGCGTGCCTCGGAAACTACTTAGGTTCTTGGGAACTTCCAACCATTGGTTGCATAACACCTTAGAATGATAAATTAAACTAATGCCTCATTGTACTGCTAAAAACACTCCTTGAATATCATCTGTGATTATCTAACTCTCATTCTTTTAGGTCACCAAAATGATCTTCGTCCTCCTTACGATTCACGGGGCCACAAAATATTTATATCATGTGATCCCTGAGATACATTTGGGTGATATAATTAGACATTCTCCTATGTGTATTCAATATTCTAAGCAGATTTCCTCACTCAATCTTTAGAGGGGACCTAAGAAAAGAAAGTGGGAAGACGAATTAAAAGGCTAAAGAATCAAATGAAGATCGGAAACTTATCTGGAAATACGAGAGAGAGAGAGAGAGAGAGAGAGAGAGAGAGAGAGAGAGAGAGAGAGGAAAATACAGGAAAAAAAGGAGATAATGTAGATGATTCTCCAAATCTTAATAATATTAGAAATTTAGACAAATGGTGGGAAAGTATTATGTGGATCAGATTATTAAAGTTTAAGAAAAGAATGCAAATTATTGCAAGACTGAAAATTTTCTATAAATCTATAAAAAAATTTTAAGGGATTATAATGTTGAGGAAAATTGTCCAGTCAATCATAAACCTATTGTATGAATGTCAATTCAATCCTAAAGTTTTTATTTTTGCTAATTTGGTCTTAAATTTTTATGCGAAATTCCAATGTAGGTCAATATTCGCGAAATAGCATGACATGGTAGTTTAGTTATTGTTGGCCAACATATTTGACACATCATCACATTTGTGATTTCTAGCAAAAATTGATTGAAAGAATTACATTAGAATTTCGCGCAAAACTTTGATATTAAATTGACAAAATTGAAAAGTTTCAGATTAAATTTTCTAAGGATCTAAGACAAATTGGACAATTTCCCCCATCATGTTGTAATGTTGACCATTAAAACACTATTTTGGGGGAAATAACACTACAAATGTCAAAATATAACAAGCACGAGCATTGGGGAGAATTTACGATAAATTTGAATTTTGAAATTGTTTGGAAGTAGAATAGAGAAATCATTTTTTTTCCCAAAATTCCGCCTCTTGATAACTCACTTTTACCCTGAAATTCTTCTTTTATCACTTCACCACCTAAGGGGTGCATGACAACCAGTAATTTCTGTTCCAGAAACAATTTTTCTATTCCAAACTTGTTTTTGGAATAGAAATCCGTTTAGTAAAATATTTCAATTTTTCTATTTTTGAAATATATTTTTGTTCCAGAAATAGGTTTAGAATAGAAATCAGAAGTAAAAATTTTCTACTTCTCAATTTCTAAAATAGAAATCATAAATAAAATTTCTTCTTATCGTGTCCTCCATCCATCGCCGTCGACCACCATCCGCCGATCGTTGGCCGCCGCCACCGGTCACCGGTCACCGGCCGCCGCCGCCCATCGACCGCCAATCCATCGCCGCCGATCGCTGGTCCACCGCCATCCGCCAATCCGCCGCCGTACGAAAAGAAGAAATTTTTTTTCGTTATCAAACGAATTTCTATTTTTGGAGTAGAAATTTTATATCGTTATCAAACGGTTATTTTTGCTTAGAAACTCATCTAGAAATAGAAATAGAAAAATTTATTTCTCTTCCATAAATCAATTTCTGACCAAAATAATTATCATTCGCGCCCTAAACTTTCACAAACTAAGTTAATTGCCTCCATGCCCTTACTGCTAATGCGCATTTTACCACAAAATGCATATGCTTTAGTTCGTGTCAAATGTTACGAAATTGCTTGCATTAGATTGGCTATAACTTTTTAAAAAGACCTATAAGTTTTTAAAAAGAACTGTCATTTTGAGCCACAAGATCAAATTTAATATCCATCAATAGGATAGTTGCTTCCTCAACTACCTCCACATTTTTGATCCGATCAAAGGCAAACCATTGACTTCGGGATCAAGAGTTTCACATGGAATTACTTTCTGTTTGCCTAACTCGAGAGATTTAGTCAAGTTAAAATAATATTTCAGGATGTTGCTAGATAGCATTATGTGTAATATATGTGTCCGATAATTCAGCCTTCAATCCCATCTTTTAGTGACATTCATTGCTATCTTCTCGCCCTAGACAAGGAAAATTTTGCATCTACTAAAGTCTAAAGTTTCTTTTTCTTTCGTTTTCCTTTTCTGGACGGAGCAGGTGCTGGTGGTTCCAAACACATACAGACGGGAAAAAAAAAAAAAAAAAAACCACTTAGGATGTCCCAACTAGTGCGTGGACAACACTTACAACCAAAAAAATAAACATTAAGTTACTTTTGATCAAAGATTAGACAATGGAGCAACCCCCACATCATGTGGATAAAACAAATAAACTACATATATATAAATGAAGTAGCCTAAGCAAAAAGGTTATGATGCGAGAACACAAACCCCCCACTACTATTTTAATATCTTTTTTTTTTTTTAATGGCATGAGCTAGTTCGTGAAAAATATGAAGAAAATGAACAGAAAGATTCGTCAATTCAGTACTGAGAATCATTTGAGCCCCCCAAAAGAAAAGAACAACTTTCCCCCCTCAAGTGAAACGAACAGTAACGAGGAATGAGCAAAGCACCCGCCAGTTCAGACCAAAACGCGTCGTGTTCTTCCTTGTTGCTCATGCCTTGACGACATTAAAGAGTGTAATCTCTGTGGAAAGATACATATATATCGTAGGAGTCGAAACTGGGTGAAAGATAACTGTCGAAATCGAACGGCTCGTGCCAGAAGCTGCATACGCACCAACATCTGAATCAGAGATTGGAGCGTGAGGGTTAGAATAATTAGATTTGACTGAGCAAATTATGGTATTATCGCTAAATGCTGGGATCAATACTAGCTTCTGATTGTCTCGTTAGTTTTCATGTTTGCCTCGGTTTCACTATCAAGAATTAGACTTATTTCCATTCAGATAACACTGGCTGATCGCAATGGCTACTTTGAGCACCTCCCTAGGTCTTAGGTCAAAGATTTGAGTGCAGTTTTGGTCGTCTCGAAAAGTGACAGTTCGAATGAACCAGAAGACGGGGCGAGCATGCTTTTCGTGGAGAGGTGGTTTTGGAGCTGCTCCCCCAGATTTGATCTACAACTTAACTAGAGTTTCCTTCCCCCACGAACCCTCTCTGATTGGTCTACATTGAATATAGGCAAGCATGTCTCTTGAATGGGTCAAAGGCATAATTAAGAAGAGAAAATCTCATGATGTGGTCGGTGAGTCTTGTGGCCCTCACACAAAGGGCAAACGTATGACTCGATCTTGCGTCTTGCCTGACCCGAGAACCGTATGGCAACATGATTAAATCTCCTAGTGAAAGTAGGAAACATAATATGATAATTGCATGTTATAATTGCTCCCAAGATCTCTCTCCCTATCCAGCCATTGTGTTCGCCACATTCTTAGAAGCACTATCTGTCCTAAGCATGCCGAGATGACAAATATCTAGAGTGCGTCACAAATATATGCAGCGATCAGATGTTTCAATGGCCATATGATGCCAGCTCCTATAATTAATTGTTCTCAACGAGCGTTATTGCCAAATTTGGTGGTCATAATCATTATTTCCTTTCCCCTTCATCTTCTTCACCTCATAATGCCCGAATTTTTTTTTGTAAAACTAAAGTCGGGTCCCTTTTCATGGTGAAGCACCGAGTTTGTTGGAAGGTTGAGCTTCCCACTTCAAATCACATAATAGCTGGTTTGATCAAGAAAAGGGTGTATTTGCTTTGTGATCTGGATCCATATATTTCATTTTATGTAGATATATTTCTTGTTATATATGAATTGCCAATTGGGAGCCCCTTTGCTTGCTAATGAAGTATCTTAGGGAAACGGTAAGAGATTGAGAAGTAGAAGTACATAATGGAAGATACGCATGTATATGAAGTGATGTAGGAGCTCAGAAAAACACATCTTCGTGAACAAATCAAATGAAAGACGAGACGTTGATAATGACTTATGGGAAATTGGAGGAACGAGAGGAGCTGACTAAACGAGGATTTATGTATGCGCCAAAAATGACTAACATAGGTTGTCCACAAATCAATCACATAGTAATAAATCGTTTTACTGAGGATCTCGTGGTAGAATTTTCTGCCTCTTCTTTTCACATTGATTGGTCAATAAATATATGGAAATGTCCTACTTAGGTAACTATTCTTTCTTAGAAATATGTACTCTTTCAAATTCCCCCTAGCTACCATGGACCTAACAAACTTCTTCTTAAAGTAAATCGATTTGTCAGCTTCAGCTTTTAGGTAGGAGAAGATATAAGGCACACAAACGCGCACAAGTTATGCCCCAATGTGTCAGGCACGCATATGTGCATATGCACGCTTCTGTCCACTTGAAGATAGAAAATAGATTTAAAACCCTATATTAGGATCGATGATCAAAGCCTAATAGGACAAAAAGAAATTAGTAGTACCATAAACGCATTTTGCCCATTTCCACTCAATATTTTCTAGTATTAATAATGTCTATCATCAATTCCAGCCGAAAAAACAAGAAAAAAAGTAAATTATGAGAGAAAGGTATTGATTTTATGTCTAAACTTGGTCTGATCTCTAATGCCATAATTTTCTGGGGAGAGGCCTTGAGAAGGCATCAAGAGATTCCTGGAGAAACATGTTTCAACCATTGAAGGAGTTCAGTAATTCAGTAGTGAAAAATCTGACCTATGTCTTTACCAATACAGCTCGGCCCTAATTTTTGCTGATCAGGATTTTCTCTCTTTTTGTTCAAAGCATAGAATCACAGAATTTAGGTGGAGCAAAATATGTGTTGAGAATTCAAGAATATTCTAAACATAATAAGATATGGTTGAGGCATTGAAAAAGGCCAAAAAGAGAGGGAATCAGAAGGTTTTTGTCATTAATCATATGCTGCATTCATACAAACTGACCAGATGTAGATAACTTGGCCTGGAATACCATCTCAATTTCTGAGATGTACATATACAATGAACGATAATTCTTGCCCCTTCTGATTGGAGGAAACATAACTACAACTATACTGCTGGCAAAAATCACCTCCAAAAATCCTCTTCATCCGCAGTGGGACATCAACATATATACCTATATCTACAATTACTTACATTATATCTTATGTTTACACTAGATCGATCTCTTCCACTGTTAAAAAAAAAAAGATGTACACGGTGGAAGGAGAAGATCCGCTGGCCTGGCCGAACACTCCTCATCGAACTGATGGTAGCAGGGTTCTGATCAAGTTCTTTGAGAAGGAATGAAGCTCACCATATTAGTAGCAACGTTCCTCCACGCTGGAAGCTGCATGTTGAGGTTTTGTGCACTTAGAAGCAAATCTCTTGCCTTGTGGATAAAATCATCGATCCTCAAATGAGCCTCCCTTTCGATTTGGATTTTATTGGGGAATTTGAGCAAGCTTAGATAGGTCTCTAGGTCATGGACACAAGAAGGGTTCTGGACATTGAAGAAGTCAGGGCAAGCTCAATACCGACATGTGCATAGCATGAGCAACTCCATGGGAATTCAAATTTTCCACCCAAAACCCTAAAATGTTCATTGAACACCATGCCAGGAAGCTTTGTGATTGGGTCATTCACATTCGCTATCCTCAAGACCTTGATCCCGAGCTCATCACACCTCTCTTTGAATGCCGAATTGCCGACTCGCGGTCCTCCGAACGAGAACACCGTGATGGGTATGTCTCGAATTGAATCATTTTTGGAGGTGACCTTGTTGAGGCCGATCTCCGAGATGTCGTAGGCAAGGAGGAGGGCCAGAGAGCTCCCCATGCTATGGCCAGCGAGTGTGATGCTCATCTCCTCGCCCTTGTGCTTCTTGATCAGCCGTGAAACCTCAGAAAGAAGCTGCTCGCGGCAGCTCTTAATCCCGAACTTGCTCGAGGCCGCCTCATCAGCAGTGTAGAGGTTCAGGAACCCAGACTCGACTTTCACATCTTCACGACAGTTGTGTGGGTCAAGGCGCGCCGGGGTGAGAGAGCTCATGAAGTTGGCGATCCACTCGGGGCTTGTGACCGTCCCACGGAAGCTAATCACAATATCCCGCCTCCCAAGCCGCCTTGCCATGTCGTCTGAGGCGACCGCCACATACCCAATCCATCGGCCGCAGCACGGCGCTGCCCCGTTAGGCATCGGGATGCTCACGTCCGGCGTGGCATAAATGTACTTGGTGACCTCATACCCAGAGTCACTCATCCCGACGTCTTCGAGCAACCTCCTCTTACCGTACTTGCAGTTCAAGTAGCGCTTGGATGCAGGGTCGAGGTCGAACGCAAGATAGCACGCAGTCACGAACTCGCCGTAGCGAACGATCTCTCGCCGGAGAACAGGGTGCAAGGGCTCCAAGAGGTGCTCCCAGTTGGCGCAACCTTGGATCTCTCGCCAAGAAGGGCACAAAACCGAGGTGGTGGTGGCGGCCTTTAAGGGACAACAGGTTGATGATGATGGTGATGATGAAATGGGTGTTGCTAAAACTGAAGCAACGACATCCTGTCTTGGTGGTGAAGAAGAAGAAGAAGAAGAAGAGGAGGAGGTGTCGCTTTTACTGTGCAAGCGAACTTGCTTCATTGAGCGAGACAGGGGCTTGATGTCCCCATAAGAACAAGCAGAGCCCATGTTTGGGCTTGCAATGTATGCTGTGCAGGCCATTGCTGTTAATTTTCAGGCCAGCCGGCACACGGAGTGAGAGAGAAGAGAGAGAGGAGAGAGAGAGGGGGGGAGACAATGGAGGAGAGAGTGAGAGTGGTGGGTTATATAGAGGAGAAGAAGGAAAGGGAGGAAGAGAGAGAGAGAGAGATTGTAAAGGAGCGTACGGGAAGCTGGCTGGGGGGTGAGAGGTCTGAGAAAATAAAGAGAGAGAAAAAGCATGTTTGGCGAGGATTTGACCTGGATTTTTCAAATGGAGAGCGTTCATTATTATACATGGTCGGTAGAGCAGAAAGGTCGCTCTCATTGGATCGCCCCTGTTGCGGCTAAATTGTTGATATAAAAAATAAACGCAAACGAACGAAAAATACATTGAAAAAAGTGACTTAATGCTCTCTCTCTCTCTCTCTCTCTCTCTCTCTCTCTCTCTCCCATATAAACTTCAAAGTAACGACGTAGGGTTTTTTAGGGTAAGAAAAATGCATACTGTGGTAAGTAATCTCCAATGGCTCACATATTCTTGCCCTAGAAATAGCGTAAAAAGAAGAAGATATCTAAAACAACCTCTCTACGAGTTCATAACTCGAGAAGGAAGCATGACACGCTCGCTTCACTCGTCAAAGAAAGGATGCCTTTTCAACTCATCCGGATCGAGGAAAGAATAAAATAACAATGTTCGAGGAAATATCGGAGACATTACCCCCCGAAAAGGTCAATAGAACACTCAATTACATACAAAGTTACAACCCATAAGGAAAGTAGTGGCTAAAGGGAAATCTCCATCTGATAATAAATCAATTTATGCATGCAGAGACTTTCGAATATATTGATAAAAAGTTCTCTAGGAACTCTTTAGGAGAAGGGATTACTAAGAAATTGCGAAATGCCCGTGCCTAAATTATAAGCAAGATATACTATAACCCAACCGGTAGACATGAAAAGATCTCAAAAATTATATAGATGTCAATACAAAAATGGGATTTTATATCCGTCGTCATTATGATAATTGTTATGCAGTTGTACCTTTGAAAACCTACTTTCATCTAGCCAAAAACAAGATACATACTTTGATGTTGATTTCACTTTGGAACCTTGCATCATGCAAATTACAGAGCACAAAAGCAAAACCCATTAAGTAGATAGAGCTTACTAGCATGTAGGAGTTATCGATGAGTTTCGTATGCAAACTCATACATGCGCACACTAAAATTGCATTCGTTTCATTCAAAATTTCGTGATAAAAATTATTTTCCATGAAAATTATTTTAAAGAAAAATTATTAATTTTGATTTGATTTGAGGTTTAGAGTAAATGGTTTTTTTCTTGCCAGAAGGGGAAGTTGTGTTCGGCCAATCTAAGCTCGTTGCTTTTAGTCTACGGATAATATTTTCCATAGATCGATTAATTTTTTCGTTATCTAAATAATGGAAAGTTGGAAAACAGATTCCCGACAACAATTTTTCTTCAAGTAAACTAGACGCAAGATTGTTGTTGTTGCCGATTTATTGGAGACCTGAGACCATCAAGAATGAAATAGAATGTGGACCGACCAGTTTGAATACGATCGGGCGAACCATGTACAGTGCAACCCCTAATATTGAAGCGACAGATTATCAACCCTTATTATTACTTTCAAACTTTGACTACCTTTTAGGATGTGTATGATGGTAGCATTAGTATTTCCTTACTTCAGGCGTGGAAATGTTCCCCGTCCTCAAGGACTTGAGCTGAAAATGTGATGATTGAAGCTTTGAAGTGTCGTCCTCATCTGCCGTATGCGGAATCTCTACATGTTTATGTGTGTGAGGTAGGTTGTGCATGCAGTTACATCGTGCTCTAGCTTTCATGCTTTCATTTGCATTGGCGCATCTAATTAGAGAATAACGTGGCATCGCTCGCCAAATATTTACATGGTCCAATCTGAACATCGACGTATTTACTCTACATAGAGAGTTAACCATATAGGGATACACCATGAATTCAAAGAAACTATAGACTTCATACTCACACTCAAGTATTTTTCGGGTCTAATATTACACCCAAAATGAACCCACAAGTGTTGTCTGACAATCTCTCACGGAGAATTCGTCTAAGAGAGTCTCTCAAAGAGAAAATCCCTAACACTCCTCTTGTTTGCTTTATATGTAATGACCAAGCAAAATAACCCACGCGGATTCGGATGTTTCACCGCAAGTTTATGCACAACCGATGCACATAAACAACGCTTACGAGGGACACGTACAATCCAAAACACATATATCCATCCTACGACTTGCGGACTCAAACATAGACTTTGATTTTCTTCCCCTTTTTACTATGAAGAATTTGGACCACACCAGATTTTGTTTGGAGATGAAGTTCAAGTCAGTTGATATTCAAACATCAATGCCTGGCATCTACCGAGAGCTGGGTTTGTTACGATGAATTCAAAGTCGAGAAATCATTCTATCCGAATTGTCGTGTAGTCTTACATTGATAAGCATGTCCTGTCAAATTTAAACTTATGCACGAATTTTATGAGCTGTTTCCCTACAAGTGAACATAGTAAACCGAACCTGTAATGATCTTACAAGTACCAAGTTTAGTTTAGTTCTTTTGAAATGGTGTAATTCCTATAAAATGAAGGGAATCGGTAGCACTGACATTATCAAAAGTCAAATTAACCTATCAAGCCAACTCTTTTAGGCTGTCCTCGGGTGTACATCATTGACATTTTGAATTGTTCCCTTTTCTAGCACTACAAAAATACAAAAATAAAAATGATAATAAAAAATAATAAAAATGAACATTATGTAAGTGGAACATCATACGAGGCTAATAATGCGACGAAATTTAAAATTGGGTTTCCTTCTATTAGCAAGTGTCCTTTTTTCCCATACTCATAGGATCTTAATTTTTAAAAAAATACATTTATAGCTCGATCGTCCACTTCATGGAAGATTTACCAAACAAACTAATCTCCTAATCAATTTAAAAATTCAGAAATAGAAATTTATGGGGACGTAGCTCCGTGCACATCATATACGATATGATTGCAACACACGGGCATGCATATCATTCCTCAACCAATTTTAAAAAAAAAAAAATGGCATCGCGACCTAAATAAATCACCAAATTGGGTGAATTAAAATATAGGGTTGCGGGTGTGAATTTGGATATCCCCACAAAATAAAATGGTATCTTCCAAGATTGGAGGAAAGATACTGTGATATTGCTACGATATGATGAAATGCTTAGCGGTGTTCATACTCAATTACAATATTATTTTTATAATTACCGTGAGGAGAGAAAAAAAAAAAAAGGGTTACACATAAATTATTAATTATAAGTAGAAAGTTATAATGATCATACACGTCCGATTTGTCAAAATGAAGGCGTGGGCCAGTTCATATTTCAGTCGTGTCAAAAGGGGAGAATCCAAGAGGTTGCGCCCTCCCTTTTTTGGGGCCGCCGACTATTTTTCATTTGCGGTCCCCGAACTGTTTGTAATTTGCAGAAGTGCCCCTGGATTGGGCGGTACGGTCGCCCTCTCGCGCGTCTCAATGGAAGGCCAGATCGAGGACCCCGCCGGCCATTCAACGCCGCGAGCTGCTACCATCGTCTTTACAAGTCCCGCCCGGGGACCAAATCAGCCGACCAAATCTACCCCGGCCCTGTACAGATCGTCATCGTCCACCGCGCGAGCATCACGCCGTTTGACCGGAGGTCCGGATCTCACGGGACCGATGGGTGCCGTGCGTTAGGGTGGGCTCGAGACAAGGCCCGCAAAAATATGATTGATCAAAGTCATTGGACATAGAATTTCCATACGTCTCATGAAATTTTCACTTCTATCTTCAAGCACAAGACTTGTGGACTTGGGTCTCGATAAAAAGTATTTTGATTGAAGAGATTAGCAAATACATCGAATTGAGTACACCGGATATATTATTGATTTCAAATTCCATTCATGTTATATCAGATTAAGATGTTGTACTGACAAATGTCATGTATGTCGACAGAAAGGTTTCGCGATATATCAGTGTCAAAAAAGAAAAAGAAGAAGAAAGAAATCTATTGACAAAGTGATTTCTTTGCTTTTGGGAGGGGTATTACGGTAAAATGACGGGGTCCCCTAGTCACCGGCCGAATGAGATGGACCTACGTGTGCTGACGTGGCGCTCGAATATGCACAGTCAGGTTCCCATGCAAGGGGGAGGTATGTTTCAGGAAAACCATATGCGTGGGTTAAGGGAGAAGGAAGGGGCGTTGGATTTTTGACCGCCACGTGGGCAGAGGACGCGGTCAAAGGGTCTCTCCTCCCTATTCCTTCAGTTTGGACGGAACGCGCCAGAGCTTCATCATCATCGCGATCGATCCTTGAAAGCTGACGATCGCCGTGCCCCACCACAACACCAAAGGTGCGAGGAGGTGCGAATCCCATCAGCAGCTCAAAGTGAAGGAAAATCCATTAATTAAAACCAATTCGCTTCTTTGCTCAAAAAAAAAAAAAAAAAAAACCATTCGCTTCCCATTATGATCTGTGGACATATCTCATCAAGACATCTTTAAATCGATGTGAGACTGAAGACGTCGCATTCTCTGATGGGGCGATATCGCCTGGAGCTTTGTCTAGATTTGCATCCGTTTGAATCCCGTGACACAACAATCAACTTCCCGAGTCCTCAATCTACCGAGAGAGTCTTAATTAGATCGAGCCCATAAAAGGGGTACTCAAATATGACATGTCGGGTTGATGATTGCTTTGGGCGAATTTCGCTTATGCATGATCATTTTTTTTTTTTTTTTTGCAAGGCTCAATCTGATGCTGACACACGAATATAGCTATTATGATCCTCTCGTTTTCACCTCGCCAACATCTACATACGAACTTTCGCCGAAAGATTGAGAAAAGTACACTTGTGAACTAATGCATATGAATCTTCTGGAGTACTAACGCAATTAGTGGGTCCCACCATAACCCCACTTTTTTCTCCTTTACTTTCTTCCTATGCTTTTCTCTCGGCCATCCACCCATTTCCATTCTACTTTTTCGGAAAATGACACCGAATATCCTTGAACTTTAACACGGCATGTAAAGGAATCCCCACGATTTTAATTTACTCAACGTGATTCATTAATTTTAACCTAATATGTAATATAGTTCCTTAAAAATTATCAAAAAAGTCCCAAATGTATTCAATTCAATTCTAAGCATCTTTACGTTTCGTTAATGGAGTCTATCCTGTCAATTTGGGTCGGAAATCACCGATGTGGATGTCGATTGTCCTACACAACACATATGGCGTTGACATGAATATTTTTAATAATTTTACGATTTCTTTTCTTTTATTAACTTTATCTTTTTCTCCATGGATTTAGGGTCGACGAGGGCCACGGCACCCTTGTGAGATTTAGGTAAGGGGTCGCAGGCTCTTGCCCTAGTCAATGAGGAAGTCCCCGCCCTTGCTGGCCTAGGGTTAGAGAAATAAAAAGAAAAGGTGGAGAGAGAAAGGGGGGGTGAGAGGGTGTCCAAGCCTTTGCCTATGGACAATGACATCGTCGACCTAGGGTTAGGAAAAAAGAAAAAGAAAAAAGAAAAATAAGTAAATAAATAAATTGAAAAATATTAAAAATCCTTGACATTAATACTAGTGGTGTCACATAGGACGATTGCCATTCACGTTAGTTATATCCGATCAAAATTAGTTGAATTGACTCAATTAGTACAATTGCAATGAATTTAGAATTTTTTTGGTAATTCTCTAGATTGTTAATTTGCTATGAACTTTTGGTATATGTTCAATATAATCTCTAAATTATATAAAAATACTCAATGTTGTTCTGATTTTTTTTTTTTTTTTTTATTTAATGTTGTTCTTGAATTTGAATTAATGAAATGATAATATTAAAAGTTTCATATAATTAAGGGAGTAACTTGAACATGTATCAAAAGTACATGAGCACATTCAACAATTGTAGATTGGATTACAGTTTAGGGATTGTACTAAATAAATTAAAAGTTCATGGATTATAATGTACATTAAGTTAAGTTTAAGAACTATTAGTGTCATTATTCTTCTTTTTCCTTTTTTTTAAAGGGGGAGGGGGGTGTCAAGCACGCGGCATTTGTGCTCCTATAGTGGTAGTTATAATGTCTTGAAAAGTCAGCTAAATTCTTCGAGAACATCGTTGTATTGGCATTTCGCAAGCTTGCATAAAAAAGGGGGTCATAAACCAGAGCCATCAGGATAACATTATTATTCTTTCCACTAAGGAGACATGTGATGTACGAATACAAGGAGATTTGAAGCAGCCCTCCTTCCATAAATGATGCAGCATTATCCATCCATGGTCAATGGGGTAATTAAGGTGCGTGACTTAGTGATCCATCCACTGATGTTCCAAAAATGATAGATGAGCATCGGCTTACCTAATGCTACTTTAGAAGGATTGGATGGTATGAATTTTGATTGCATTTGATCATCCAGATTTTTATATAGAGTAGTATTGGATGGGATAGGATAATTTGGTGAACTACGGATTTAAAGTCGAATATATTTACATTATATTATTTACATTATTCGGTATAATAGCACATTAGTGTAAATAAATATAAAATTTTTGGATAGTGGTAAAAATCTTTTGCAACACTCATGCCTACTTTATTTTTATTTTCCCCCTCTTTCTTTAATTAGTTTCCATTTTATTTCTTTTTTCCCTTTCCATCGTTCTCTAATAAAATTTTATCAAATAATAAGCACCACTAATATACCTAAAATACTACAATACCTAGAATATGTAATAAATAAATAAATATTTATATATTGAATTTATATTATAAGATAGAATTAACTTTGAATATATGAATAAAAATAACATTAAATTAAAAAAACTGAATTATTAATTTTTGTTATTTTAAATTTCTTATACTAAATTAAAATATTATTTATATTGAAACATAATTTTAATTTTATTAATTTAAGAAGCTTGTTATTTGAGAAAAATAACTTTCATATTATGAATAATATAAATCTTATCCATTTTTATTCCATATCTCTCATAACATAATTTAATCCGAGTTATATCCCTCTTATATTTGATTTTATCCTATCTTGAGCAGGCACCAACGTAGGATAGGATAAATTTTGTCCTAATTGTCAAATGCAGTCTTTTAGTTTTATGGCATCATTGATTGGACAAGCAACATTTTTTCGTATATTTTTTTGGGAATGTATAGTTTCAAATAAATTCATATGAGGTTAACAATTCCTCAGGCATCATGCCTAAACGAGGAAACATATGTAGTTCAATCCAAAAATACCAAACAAAAGGAAGAGGTCCTCGTTATGAAAATGGGTGCTCCCAGTACTTCCAGATGCCATGCAGGAATGTAGATGTGCAATCATCGTAAATAAAATGCAAGGTTCTAAACATTTATCACTCTCGTATGGCATGTGTGACACAAAATTGGGCAAATGTTTTCCTTTGATCAATCATAAAATGTCACCTAAACATGCATAGCGGAGAGACTTGTACAAACTTTAAAATATAGAAAGACACTAGAAAAATGGCACACACGATTGCCTGCGAAAAGAAACAGTGAAAAGATTCAAATTAATATAGAATAAAAATAGTATGTAAAGAATTTTTTCCATTTCTTAATACAATTGGAATTATGGTAAAAGGAAAGAAGAGAGATTTGATGGATACTCTACAACTATTGTGAAGTTTGGTGAGGGATTTATTGATTACTTGCCAATAATCTTGGTTATCATATATAATGGTTTTATCCTTGTATCGTTTTTTTTTTTTTTTTTTTTTGAGGGGGTCAGATTTGTCCGTGTAAAGTTCAGTGTGCTCATAGGGTATAAAATATACGTGGGTTTTCATGGATTTTTTTTTTTTTTTTTTTGAAAAAGCCACCAATAATTCTAAATTATGTCAATAGTTATATATTTACCCAAAACTTTAAGACAAAAATCCAAACTTATACCCAAATGACACATTTACCTTCCATAAGATACTATTAAAAAATAATGTTAAAAATCTGACATGACATTTTTAATTTTTTTTTTCAAGGACAAGTAGCGCTACTGTGGTGCCATGGAGCACCACACATGAAAAAGATTAAAAAGAAAAAACCTAAAAAAAAAATAAAAGACAATTCAAAGTTACTATTCATCATCTTCTAAATTATTGTTCATCATCTTCAAACTCGCTAACACTCAACCAAAGCTCGTCCATCACTGCCCTCTACCACCTAAACCTCCAAGGATTTTCAATTTTATTTATTTTTTGGTAAAACCGAGGACATTCATTGTATTACAATATATAATAAATCACATATTAATTTAATAACTTAAGTTTTTAAAATAGTTGGTGCACAAAATCCACATGGTATCGGAGTATAAGTAATTAAATTTAAATCTTTCCAAACCTCTATCTGCATCCCTAATTACTTAATTTCACGCATAGTACTAGGCAAAAAGACCAAACTACTAGACTAATCGGGAGGAGGAATGTTAGAATATTAATTGTAAACCACACATTCATCTAATAGCCTTGCTTTACTGCCCATGAGGTGTTTGTCGCTTGCCTTCAGATATGAGATTTCAAATCTATACAAGTTTATTAGGAGGAGTGAGACAAAGAAGAGGGTGAGTCTCTTGAAGACAATGATCTGGCTATGGTGAGCTTCAATTGGCAAACATGATCATCAAGGTTAGATCTAGCTTAAGTTTCTAGAACAGTTGGTAGTGATCTCATAAAATCTCACATATTGACCCTTGCTTGACTACTCGTGAGTTATTTATCATTTGCTCTCAGTTATGAGATTTCAGCACACAAGTGTATTAGGAGGAGTGAGATGGAGAGGAGGGGTGAGTCTCTTGAAGACAATGATCTTAATCACCCCTATTTACAAGTACCCTTTTGCTACTTAAATTTGAATTGATTTGCTTAAGCCAAAGCAAGGATATGAACTATCAACGGCTAGATATAGCCATCGAGTCCTCGTTTGCTTGTGGAGCATTTAAAAGTCTAGAAAACTAGGTACGTTAGTCCTTTTTTCATGTCAAAAACAGAAAAAAAAAAAAAAACAAACCACAAATTAGGCTTAACAAAAAATGAAAAAAAAAAATTAGGAAGAAGAAGAAGAAGAAGAGAAATTGGTTGATTTTCGGGTAAATCCGAAACCTCTGACAGGGTAGGTTATAAGTTCTAAGGTTTAACCTCTGATAGGGTAGGTTCTAAGTTCTAAAGTTTGTAGGATAGATTCTACGTTCTAAAGAATGAAGAACCTATTTCAAATGGTAGGTTTTAGGTTCTTGATTGAACTTGGATAGAACTTGAAAATGCTTACCCTTAATGAAAATATTGGTGTTGAAGACAATCTCTAAGCTCAGCCCATGTTGGGATTATTGCTCGAGTAGATAATGAAGAAGAAGCATTTCTAGTGTTGTTGATGCTGCTGCTCAGACTAGATCTAGGCAAGCTTGGTCATGCCGCTCAGCTCGATGCCATCTAGGCCAAGCTCCGCTTGCTCATGGCATTTGACAACCCACAGTGGTCGATGGCCCTCACTGGCAAAGTCGAAATGGCAATGGTCCCGCTAACCATCTACAATCTCTCTCTTTCAATGAATGGTAATTTCATTTTTTTTTTTTTCTTATGTGGTGCTTGTGTGAAACCATATCAGCGCCACTTATTTTTTAAAAACATTAATAATGCCACATTAGATATTTAACAATGATATTTAACAGAATCCTAATGGAGGATAAATGTATTATTTGAATATAAATTTGAGATTTTTGGTGTCACAGAAAAAAGTTTAAAGTAAATTTATCACAATAAATATACTTTGGATCTTTTGGGTTTTTTTTTTCTTCTTTCTTTTTTTGTAAAAATTTTATATTGGAGTGGCCATTGGGTTTGTTTAATTAATAGTATGCACTAACAATGACAAAAAAAGTAACAAAAGGAAACTTGTTGATAAATATAATGATGCGCTATGTTTACTTTCAATTTTTATTGATTGTGTTTGAGATTTTGTACTGAACTAAAATGAGTTTATTTCACTAAAAAAAATGCTAGAAACACATGCAATAGGTTAAGAACGGAGTTAGGAAGATATTTAAAATTTTACTTTCTTAATATGACATGCGGCCAAGTAAAACCTGAGCCATTTTTTTTTTTTTTTTAATCAATCATAAAATGCACCACTTGTTAGCAAAAAAAAAAAAAGGATTAATACCACCGAAAAACTCTGAATTAGTACACATGTGATAAATTTATCACAAACTAATTATTTGACCACAAAAAAAAAACCCCCCAAACTGGTTTACTTATGATATATTTATCTTCCATTAACTTTCGTTAAATTTTACCATCAAATGCTAAGTTGGATGACATGTGGCAATTAACATATATACCAGTTTGAGGTTTTACCCTATAGGTGTACCAATTTTTTTTTTCATGATATTAATCCAATTTGATGAAAACTAATGGAAGTAAATTTGTCATAAATATACTAATTTGGGGTTTAAAAATTAATTTGTAATAAATTTATCACATACATACCAGTTTGGAATTTTTTTATGGTCAAAATATTAGTTTCGCATAAATTTATCTTAGGTGTACTAGTTTAGGACTTTTCGTGATATTAATAAAAAAAAAAATATGAGGAGATACTATCATTACTTCAATCTTCTGTTATTATAAAAATAAAAAATTTGTGGGACTTCTATGATTTATCCTATTACAAATTGAGGTCTTCCGTTCCAGTTAAAAGGAAATATAGGTCTCTAATATACCTCCCTGTAAAAATCACTTCTCCACATTGAGGCAAAATTATCTAATCAGTCATAAATTTAGTATATAAATATCAATTCAATTTTATCAATTTACTCATGAACCTATTATCCGGCCAAGTTTTGCTTGAAATCATTAATGTAGTAGTATGCTAGGTAGGACTCCCATTAATGACTAGACCATCACATCAATGATTTCAATCGAAAATTAACCAAAAAGACTACATTGGAATTTTGTATAAAAAATTAAGACTGAATTAGCATAATTGAGAAGTTTATAATGGAATTAGTATCCATAGAATAAGTTTATGACTGATTAGATAATTTTCCGTATATCGCAGCTCTTCGTGAACATGAAGCCTTTGATGGAGGTATTGAAATACTTGGAACATTTAGATGTTCGAGCTATATCGTACGTCTCCAAATTATTTCTAATTTTGTTTTTCAAGAAAAACAGAGGGGAAGATAATTGGTATAATGATATCTCAAATATTCTAACTAACCTCACACGTTTCTACGCCCAAATCCGATAGTTCCACTCTAATTAAGGCTTCATTCGTTGTATCCTAAATATCAACAGGGCCCTAATCTAGTAAGATTTTTGTGGGTACGGAAAGTTACATGCACCATCAAAACACCACATCGCCATCAGTTCCAACATGATGTGTCTACTTCGAACCTCGAGGAAAAAATATTGCATGATTTGTGGATCATTTAAATCGAGCCTATTAAGACAGCCGAACATGTAGGACGATGGTGAAACCCATACTATTAATGGTTCAAATGATCTTAATCCACATGGTTCATAGACTATACATACAATTAACCCTCCTCCTGTTTGTTCCCCCGAGGGGACCGGATTCACCTACTTAGTTTCCTATTCCATCATGTTAGACAAAAAAAAGATAATATTCATCTCAGAATTAAAAAATAAATGAACCATGGAGAACCTAAAAATATTATGCGATTGCAAGGATAAGAGTGCAACTTGTGACCCAACCGTAAAGGCGAAGATCCCTCCTGGCTTCGTGCCTCATGTTCAAACAGTGTTTCCTAAAGAATGACCACGGTGTTGTTTTCATGGAAGAACGTTCATGCATCTCCCGGAACCTCAAATGTACTTAGCTAAATACGAGGGAATGAATCTGGCTGACGATGTTGAATGAACATAGTTTCTCGATGACTAAGAAAGCTCGGTTGGTCATTTTTACAAGTATGAACTCCTCTCTACTTTTTTTTGTTCTGGCAAGAATTGAAAAAAGTTGTGAATCCTTTTCGAGGAATAATAGTATCGACCCACTTTCTTTCTACCGGTGGAAAGACTAGCAAAAGCCGACATTTGCTTACGAGGTCGTGGCTATATGTGCACGCTTGTGGGCACTTACTTAGCTTTATCTCGTGACTTTGCGAAAAACTATTAGCGCAAAGTAGACTCGCCCAATTGCAATGTCATTAGAGGACAAAAATGGAGTCCAAGGCGCATGGAATCATCAGCACCTTCTGCAAATTAGGGTTCAATGAGTCTACTTAGAATACTCAAAGATATACCCCCTCCAACGTCCCCCATTACTGGCTCGTTCTAGAGTTTGGCAAGGGTACGCTTTTGTTAAGTATATTGACTAATAGTAACTTGTGGACACCATGTTGGGAAAGCAAAATGCAAATTTGCTCTATTGGTCCCCTTCTGTCTCCCTCTCTCCTCAAAGTGAAATCAATCTCATCACTGATGACAAAGGGGGAGCATCAATTTCATCACTGATGACAAAGTGGCGGCATTTGCATGCTCCCTAACTTTGAAACCCTCCAAAAGAGAAATGGACCAAAACCATCGAAAATCAAAAGGAGACATATAATAGTCAAGTACAAATGCCAATTCCCAACCCAACTAATCAAAAGTTCATAAAGGCCAAGGTACGAAATTGTTTTTTGCAATGTCGCTTTTTTAGGCTGAGGTTTGAAGGATGGAGCTTCCGGGAAGGACCGAATGTATTTTTGGAAGGCATGCAAGCATTTCAAGAGTTTTCAAAAGTTTTCTGAGGATGACGAGTTGACTAGGCTAGATACATTGCAATGTTAGACCGCAAACCCTGAAAAAGCAGACTTGGTTTTATTTTCCTTTCGCCTTTGAAAAGGCAGGAAAAGGATTTTAAAGAATTCAATGAAGGATGACACACTTTCTTTTTGCCGTATAAAATATCTGGACCAAATATTTCCGGTTCAAATCACACCGGACGACGTAGCGAGCAAGATTCCCTTTTGAACTCCATTTTAGTTAGCCGGCTTTGTCTCATTCTAATCAATACAACCGTGACCATATGACAGGATTTAGAGCAATTAGTAGTAGCAGCCTCATTAAATAAATATTTGATGGGCTTAGTGGGGCCTCACCTCTTTCTGCTTTGAATTGTAAGGACTAGCAAATCATCAGGATCTATTTTAATAGAATTCCTCAATAGTTTCGACAAAGATGGAAGAGAAACGCATCCCAAGTGCATGAAACTGCAAGGTCAAGTCAATATGAAGTTCAATGCATTCGGCTGAAAAATTTCAAATTCTGATAATTGAAAGCAAGCCAGCTTCAATTTACAACAGCTGCAATTGAATTTTGCATAACCCGGCTCACCTTAGAATCGATTTTCATTTGAGTACGATGAGTCTAGACCTAGAATGTTTACATCAATCCAATTCCAAATTCAAAGTTTCGATGCAAACGCGAGAAGTCAAGCATTACTGTGGGAAGATTGATGAATGATGTCGCTCATTCGTGGGCTTGTACTTCGAGTCCACCGGCCCATTGGAAAACATTTTGCCCCATGTGTATGTTGCCCTCGAAATCCATAAAAGCAAATGGATAGTTCATAATGTCTTCCAGAAAAAATAAAACATTCACATGGGGCAATGCAACCAAGGCTACCCAATATGGAAAAATTAGGTGACGGATACTTTTCACCGTGCTGATGGATTTATGACTGTTTGGTGAGAAAAAATTAAAAAATCGATATTTTTATGAAATTACTAGCTTTTTTTTTAGAGTTGCAAATTAGCAACTCCCGTGTGAATTTACCAATTTTTATTTGAATTATTTACCAATTTTTTTTTTCTGATTAAACTACCAATTAGTTTTGAGTTAACTACTCTTATGTGAGTTCTTACTGCGTCTATGTAGTTTTTTTTTTTAATATAAAAACTGTTTGGTGATTTAAAAATTATCCGCCACCTGATTTTGCCATAACTTATTGCTCACCAACATTTTTTTCCTTAACAAAGCTTTAAATTTACCAATTATTGTGTCAAATACCAACCTTTATGCAAGTGACTTTTTTTCTCCGATTAAGTTACTAACTAGTTTTGGGTTATCAATTCTTATTTAATTGCTTATTACCACTGCTTTTTTTTTTTTGCCAATTTTTTTTATTTGTCTTGCTTGCTAACATTTTAAATTTACCTACTTTTAAAAAAAAATTATCAATCTCAATTAGAGTGATTACTGACTTTTCTTTGATTAAGATAGCAACTAATTTTGCACTACCAACTCCTAGTGACTAGTGTTTATGTGCTTTTCTTTTAAAACGCCCATTTCTCTTTTGACCACAAAAAAAAAATTACCATATTTTTTTACCAATTTCTATATACCCATTTCACCAATGCCTTAATTTTACTGAATTATTATATAAAATCACCAACCTTTATTTGTGACTTACAAAATTTTCTTCAATTAAACTACAAATTATTTGTGGGTCGCCAACTATCATTTGAGTTGCTTACTAATGTTTATTTTTTTAATTAATCAATTCTTCTATTGAATTGTCACTTTATTTGTCTTACTTATGAATCCTTTTTCTATGATTAAATTAGCAACTGATTTTTGTTACTAACTCTTGTTTGAGTTAAATGAAACATTCATTTATTTATTCTAAATCTATCAACTTCTCTTATCAATTAAATACCCCGACAGAGAAGTTGGTAATTTAAAAAACACAAATAAACTTTGGTAACCAGCTCGAATGAGAATTAAAAACCCATAAATAGTTGGTAGTGTAATTGAAAAAATTGATAAATCACTTGAATTAAAGTTCATAATTCATAATAGAGTTCGTAAATTTGACATGTAACTAAAAAATTAAGATAAAGTTGGTAAAAGATTAGAAAATTTGCCATTTAAAAGAAAATTATACTTGGAAATTAACTTTAATGTGAATTGATAAACCAAAACTAGTTTGTAACTTAATCAAAGAATAGGTAGTAATTCATGCTAATTAAGGTTAGTAATTAAAAAAAAAAAAAAAAAAATTGCTAAAGTTCAGGCGTTGCTAGAAACTTAGATAAATGTTTCTAAACTATGAAAAGTTTGCAAGTAAAGTAAAGAAGAAGAAGAAGAAGAAGTCAAATTAATTTCTGTAAGTAAATCAAATGAGAGTTAAAAATCCAATATTATGAAGTAATTTAATGAGAGAAGAGTCGGTGAGTCACGCCAATTTAAATTGGTAATCTCTATAAAGGGTTTGTAAATGCAATGAGTTTCTAAATCTAGGTAAAATAAACATGGGTAACTAATAGAAAAAGTTGGTAAAATAAAATAATAATAATTAAAAGTGGGCTAGCATATTGATTGAGAATTGGTAAACTAAAAGCACTAGATATTTTAATATGACAAAAGTTGATAAATCACTTTAATTTAAGTTGGTCATTACACATAAAAGTTAGTTAAATTTGAAACGTGGGTACATCATGCAAATGATAGTGCGTCGGGACGGAGGAAAACTTGGCATACTGAAGGCACAACATCATGGGAGATCCCACGGATGTCTCTACATTTTGTCGTCTTCCAGTGGAATGTAATGTCCAGATCAGCTTGGATGCATCTAGACCTATCCAATTCTTCGATAACTCTCAACTTCACCTCTCAAGTCAATCCGAGGGATCGTACAAAGTCTCCCTCGCTCCCTCTTTTTCCAAGCCACTCATTGTCTCTAAGTCATATTCTAGATTTGAGTCCTTAATCAGTGTTCTGACTTTTCCTAGTGCTCACTCGCGCAAGGAAAAACACAGTGACACGGTCGTTTCCATATTGGACACTCAGGACACAAAGATTCCTCAGCCGTGCACTACAAAAGAGCCAAGCTGGAGTTCGCTATATCCTTCTTCACGTGTGTACAATAAGAAGCCACTACTCTCTCTCTCTCTCTCTCTCTCTCTCTCTCTCTCTCTCTCTGTGGCAACGTCTTTTGCTTTAATATTACAAAAGATAAACTGGGATTTGTCATGGGGCTTTTTGACTAATTAGTCCCCAAAGAAAATGACTTAAGACTCCATACATGGTGCATGAACTGGAGGCGGGAAACAAGAGGCGTTTTAATTATGTTGCAACCGATTAAGATGATGTTAGGTAGGGAAAATCTTTTCCATTCTGGATGGTGCTTTGGATTTACAGAGATCGGAGACAGTTGTCTTCTATTACATGACTCCGCGTGTTTGAAAACAACTGTACTCAGCAGAACATGAGTGACCATAGAAAACGTTTTCCACGTGAAACATACCCTAGATTTCAACAAGACCTGTACCAGGAAACAATGGAAAGAAAAAGTAGAGAGCCGAAATCTTTTGGAAGAAAGAATTCGTGTAAAGGACAAGGATGGGGCAGGCAAGAGTATCTTTGTGGCCTTGAGAAGTTGACAGTGTGAAAAATCCCACCATTGACAGTCCAAGAAGAAGACAGAACTTGTTTCCCCTTCTCTGTATGTGCTTTTATCGATGCACGTACGCAACACCGATCTGGCAGGGGCAGAGAATAAGGCCATGCCCGAAAAAGGAAAAAAAAAATTATACGAAAGTGCGAGTTGACACATTTTCGTCTTACTTCATTCATTCATTTGGATTGCTCGACACGAAAATCGTGAGTTAAATGCTGATCTGCATTGGCACTGGTTACGGATTGTCAGCCTTTACTTGGAAGCAAAGATGTTGTGCCAACTACCAACCAACCAAATTTCAAGCACGAGAGAATTGCACGACAGTTGAAATTTATCGATCTTTGTCATCATACTAATTTAGACTCAGATAATATTCCATCAGAAATTATATAGTTTTCGGGCTATTATTTGAAGTTTTAATGTGAATTCTCAATCAATAAGTTTTCAACGGCATCATAAAAATAAGGGAAAAAGTGTCAGCAAAATCATAAATTTATTACATTTATGATAATTTAGTCATAAATCTTTTAATATTGCCGATTTAGCCTAAATATTTTGATTTAGTGTTAATTCAATTCTAAACATTTTAATGGTGTCAATTTAGTCATAAACATTTTGAACTAGTGTCAATTTACTTATAAACCTTTTGATTTTTGTGTCGATTTAATCTTTCTAGCTAATTTTGGCCTAATTTTGCTAATGGGTTTGCGTGGCACTATCGATCTTGACGTAGACAATTTTTAATAATATATTTAATTTTTTTTTTTTTATGATTTTTTTCCTTCTTTTTTTTTCTCTCTCTCCTTCCTTTCTTCTTCCTTTAGGGAGGCAGCCAATCGAAGTGATGGTGGCGACTGGCCATGCCCAAGCGGGTTGGCCTCCCCTAGCTAAGGCGAGGCCAAGCCTTGATGAGGGTTGATCTCGCCCGATTTGGCCAGGGCCTAGCGAGAGCCAACCTCGCTAGGCCTACCTTAGCCCAAGTGAGGGTTCGCCTTGCCCAAGCCAAATCTAGCTAAAGTTGACACTCGACGAGGTAAGGCCAACCCACTCGGCCATTGCCTGCCAACTAGCCATCACCTTGAGGTAGAAGAAAGGAAGTAGAGAAAGAAAAAGGAAGAAAACAGAAAACAGAAAAAAAAAAAAAATCAGAAAAATGATAAAAATTGAAAAACTAATAAATATATTTAAAATTTGTTAAAATGTTATCTAAAATTATTCATGTTAGCATTGACAATACCACGTAAGCCAACTAGTAAAATCCGGTCAAAATTTTAGGACTAAATTGACATAATTAAAATGTTTATGATTGAATTGACACTAAATCAAAAGGTTTATGACTAAATTGGCATCAATACAATAGATTTAGGACTTTTCTAACATTTTTCCCTAAAAATGAGAATCACGAAGGAGACATTGCATGATGAACTAGGAAGTTATGCACTCATATGCGTGGCCAAATTTCTGTTACTACAAAGAACAGAGATTTATTCAATAAAAGAAAACTATAAACAAAAAATTTCCTAAAGCCCCCTTGAATTGTCATTGCGTTATGTACTCATTGAAAAATTGTAATTATTCTTTGTTTTTTAGTCAAATCACTCTTTTGCCACCAAATGAGTTAAACATATAATGAGTACAGCAAGTGAAAAGAAAATGTCATGATCTTTATTATAAAATTACCACAAAATCGAATAATAATAATATTAGTAATATTATCATTGTTATTGTTATTGTAGTTATTGGATGTTGTCGATGTCGTTATTGCTATTGATAATATCATATCTCATTATTACTTATATTATTTTTGTATTTATTTGTATGAATGTAAATTCGTTTTACATATTTGGCGGAAAAGAGTGATTTGACTATTAAAAGTCATAGAATAACAATTTTGCCCATAAAAATCACATGGTAGTCATGTATAAATGGAAAAATAGACTAGGGGTTGGTAAAGGCTACAAAGTGAAAGTTCGGGATGATTTTGTTAATGATCGAAAGTTTGGTGGCAAACATGCACTGTGCAAAATTTTGCTGTGAAAAAGTTGTTTGTTATGGAAAAAAAAAAAAAATTGTCAATTCAATCATAAACTTATTATACAAATATTAATTCAATCCTAATTCTAAATTCTTATGCCCATTCAAAAAAAAAAAAAACCAACTAAAAAGCCAAATCACTCATTACCAAGCAAGATGATAAAATTAGTTTGCAAGAAGGGGGTAACTTGATCTTTTCATTGTGAAATTTTACTTAGAGATATATGAATAATATTGATAAAAATAGCGATATCTAGGCAATCCTTGTGGATTTCGTTCTCCTCAACTTAAGCCTAGTTTTGCGGTCCAATATATTGGATCCCTTTTGGATTGATTGATGTGTCTTGTACCTCTATGTTTCTCTAAGGCGACTCCTTTATTATTCATTGGTATATCCTCCAAAAAGCTCTTATCACCATTTTGGCTGTCGTCTAGGTTAATTTTTTTGCATAACATTCACAAGCAAATATAAGCAATCATTGAGTGAAAGGTGAGGTGCATATTTGGAATCTTCACTTTATCTTTTGGTGGCAAACGTGCACCGAGCAAAATTTTCACCTGAAAAAATTGTTTGCTATGGAAAAGGGGAAATTACTAATTCAATCATAAATTTATTGTACATATATTTATTCAGTCCTTAAGTTTTTAATTTTGTCAACGTAACCCCAAACATTGGTGTAAAATTCAAATACGACCCTTCCAGCCAATTCCTTAATTCGGATGGTTGAAAGCAAGTGTACTCTACAAAACATAAGTGACCATAAAAAGCGTCTTCCACAATAACCCCTAGGTTTTCAACAAGACATATGCCATGAAATTATGGAAAGAGGAAGGGGCAACAGAGGAAAGAGTCGAAATCTTTTGGAAGATACAATTCATTTGCTTGACAAGGGCGGGGCGTGCAAAAGCATGTCTGGGCCTTGAGAAGTTGACAATGTGAAGATTCCACCATTGACAGTCCAAAAAGAAACCAAATTATTTCCCCATCTCTTTATGTCCTTTTTATCGTTGCACCTACGCAACTCGCAACCTGGCATTGGCAGAGAAGAAAGTCATGCCATGAAAGGAAGCATATTAGATGCGTGGGAAATCATCTTTTTTGGGAATTGAGCACGGATCTTATCGTTTCTTTATAAATGATTAGTTTAGTCGCCAAAGGAGCTCATGATCTCGTAAAAGAAGCAAAGTTTGGTGCCAACTTTAGCAAAGAAACCAAATTTCAAGCACGAGGGAATTGCTCGGTGATTAAAATTTATCAATCTTTGTTGGATAATATTTCATCACAGAGATATTACATTATTCTAGGCTATCATCTGACTTTGAAGTTTTAACCCCACTTCAAATAAATTCAAGCAATTACGTTTCAGCACTATTATGAGAATAATGAAAAGGGAGATTGTATGAGGAGCTATTGTATGAGGAGCTAGGAAGTTATGCACTCGTATGTGTAGTCAAATTTCTATGATCACAAAGAGTGGAGAATTATTGAATAAAGCATAATTTGTACGATATAATAATAAAGGATCTTTCAAATGTAAAATTTATTATTCATAAATCCTCCTTTCAAATGCTTTAAAAATTATAAAAATAAACTATGTTTTTCATTTTATTTTTCTTTGATCATAATTATTTTTTAATTCATAAGTTATTTTTCTCGTTCTCTATATGTTCATCAAGAAATCACCACCACCCTCAGCAAAGTTGGTGTTTCTCACCATAGTCACCACAAGAGGTTTTCATCTCGGTCGTGTATATTTATTCCTATAATTGAAGACTGCATTAAATGTGAATTTTCCCCCAAAATGGGCATATCTTTATGGTTATAAACTTTTGCATGTTTTATATTAATTTAATCTTAAACATTTTAATTTAATCAATTTAGTCATAAATCTTTAAACAACTTGTCAATTAAGTCCTTTTGATCAATTTTAGTTGAAAATTGTTGACATAGATGCTAGTTGCTTAGGTCTGGGGAGAACCTTCATGCCCTTGCTCCTAGTTGGCAAGGTTATGATGGCATCATCCAAAGCCTTCACGGCCTTGCTGATTGCAAGTGAGGGCACAAAGGCTCTCACTAGATTTAGTGCAAGGCCAACCTCGTCTGTGGGCAATGATGGTCTCAGGCCTTTGCAGCCCCACCATTCACAAACAAGGCCTTTGCAACCGGCAAGGGCCTCACTAGTGAAGGAAAAAATAAAGAAAATAAAAATATATAAAATTAACAAATTGAAAAAATTATCCATGTCATTGCTAGCTAGGCTACATGAAACAACTAACATCCATGTCAATGATTTCTAGCCAAATTGGCTTGAATGACTCAATTGGTGAATTATCAAAAGATATAGGACTAAGTTACCCAAATTAAAAGGTTTAAAAAAATTGGTACAAGTACTATAAATTTAGGACTTTTTTCTTAATTTTCCCTATCATGTTGTATAGTGCTGAAAATTAGAATAGTGCATAACTTTGCCATGCCAAGTTGCCAACTGCTATGGTCCTACAGCTAACAAATGAAGGATACATATAAATAAAGTACCAAATTTACACATTTTGATGGCAATTTTCTGAATAAGTAGTAAATTATTTTGCTATAAAGTACACCATTCTTACAATAATCGTCATCGTCATAGTGAATTTTAGCCTCAATAGGGAGGGCATTTTGTGTCCTATCATCATATTCGTGTTATTCCTTGTCTCTATATTTTTTATGTGATTATAAAGTATTGTTCAACCAAAAAAAAAAAAAAGAGTCAAAAACAAGTCAATTCGTACCAACGTTTATTTATGTCATGAGATGCCGAGCTTGGGCTTCTAACTTATTAGTGTTTGAGTTGTGCTCCTGTGTCTTGCTAGGAATTGTCACTCCTAATGCCTCAAGCATGGACCCAAGATGTGCATATGATGCTGTGGGGATTAACATTGAGATGATTTCTTATCAAAACATACATTAATTGTCCGCATGTCTCCATTTTTAAAACATCAGTTTCTTTCCAATCATGCTTATCCCCCAATTCTAAATTCTCATACCCATTCAAAACATTCAAAACCAACTAAAGGCCAAATCACTAGACATAAGTAAAATGATAAAATTAGTTTGCAAGAAGGGTGACTTGGTCTTTTCACTGTGAAATTTTACTTAGAGATAGGTGAATAATATTTGTAAAAATAGAGATATCTAAGTGATCCTTGTGGGATTTCATTCTCTTCAACTCGAGCCTACTTCTGCAGTCCAATGGGTTGGATCCCTTTTGGATTGACGAGTCTTGTACCTCTATGTATCTCTTCGGCAACTCCTTTGTCATTCATTTGTGTATCCTCCAACAAGCTCTCATCACCTTTTTGATACTGTTCACAGGCAAATGTAAGCTATGGTTGCGTGAAAAGTGAGGCATGTACTTGTAATCTTCCCTTTTTTATCTTTCGGCCAAATAGCTTCAAGAGGATATCAAGCACGGTCAAGTTTTGGCATAAAACTCTGACAACTCATTAAGACTTCAAAAATTGCTCATTATGATTGCAATTGCTCAGTTGGCTCTATGGGTCGAATGAAATGTCCCTAATGGAATGAACAAAATATTGCTCTAGTTAAAAATCCTTGATAACCCTTCCTCCCATTATTTCGACATTTGGGCAGCGATATAGGTAAATTTTCACAAATTCAACTAACTCTTTTCAATGCCATGGTCGACTTACAAACAGAAACAAGAAATTTCAGATATAGAAATTGATTATATACAAATGGAAAGAACCAAGAAATCCATACCTTGAGAATAAGATCAAACAGAGCTCTAGTGAAGTGGAAAGTTAGTTTATTACGAAGGAAACTCTCTAATAAGCTAAGTAGAGATGAAATTGTTAGCAAGAACATGCAATTACTAGTTGTTACCACACAAAGATACATAGCAGAAACTAGCAATTCAACCCAACCCACAACTTCGAATTTCTCTCGATCACAAATCAATTTTTCACGACATTGTGCACCGACATGCAACCTGTCAAACAGCATAACACACAGTACATACACCTGAATTGTGTTGGTTATAAATTTAATAGTCTAGTGACTCCACTCCACTCCACTTCCACACTCCTCTACAGGTTTAATCACTAATCCAGCATGAAAATCCTATCAGTGAGAACAAACCTCTTGCATTCATGGTATGCACAGAAAATACTGAGCTGCTATATTTCCCATCATCGCCCCAGACAGCAAGCAAACAAATCTCCAGGCTCAAGATTTGCCCAAAACTTCATTTCCTGTTGCTCAGCTTCAGATTCCGAGAAATGAATCAAGCATTTTGTTAGTGGACATCATGAAAGCCGCCCCCCTAATCAGCTTGCAGCAGGTGTTATCTGCCGGAAGCCACCTCCCAAACGACCAAGAAGCTGCAATTGAAAATAGCATGCCACTAATGAGAGATTCAACCACAGGTTCCTAATTATGCATAAGTACTATTTAAAATGAGAAGTTAACAAATAACTAATATTAATTTCCATATAGTTTTATACAGCGTATCCAAGGATTGTATGAAACATGAACTAAGCCTGGTTGAATGCACCAAGAGAGCAACCATCAACAAAAACCATTCACACATCCCGACAATCTTCCCACAAATTCTAGACCGAATGCTTCTTGAATGGTCCTTGTTAGTATCTTTTGAAACTTTTTGACGTCCCCAGTTATACGAAAGCAAGTGCTTATGCATGCAAACATGGATTGCTGGCAATGGCAATGATAAGCACATCAACAACACAGTATGCATGTTCTCTTATCAAAAGAAATACATTGCCAACATAGAGAACAAATGAATTATACCAGAATCACTCAATTCTGCCATCAATCTGCCAAAATAAGAAGGACATAAAAGGAAGACTCAGCTATCTTGCAGAAGAGAATACTAGTGTAATGACATCAAAACTCTTGAGTCAAGATTAGCAGTCTGCACAATCTGCAGAGATATCAGGCCCATTATACAGGCTGTGCACCACCTTAATAACGTGAGAACCATCTCATGCATCTAAAAGCTGCCATGTACAGTACACTAGTATATATAAAATGTGTACCCACTGCCTCCTCAAAGGGCTTCCATACAATGAACATGTCAATTAGTGACCTAGTACCATAGGTGTAGAGTTCAAAATGTCACAAATCATGGTACCAAAATTTTATGAGGCCTGGACATACACAAACAAGCAACCACAATCATCTGTTAGGCCTAGATCACCTCATAGAAATGGTAGATTAAATGGGTTCCAGGACTCGCTCTCTAAGTCTAGTCAAGTGGGCATTAGAAAATAATGTTCTCTAACAGCTTTTCTGCTAAGGACTTACCAAAATATTGAGCAATGCGAAAGAACTGCTAAAATAAGTATGATGGTCCAAAAGTGGTCATGACCATGAATATATGTGGGGCGAGTGTGTGTGTGTTTGTGTGGAAGAAGAGTTACCAAAATTGGATATTGAATAATCCATCCCAGAACTGGAATCTGATAAAGGAACACTTCCACCGACGGCCAAAAACCACTGCATCGAAATAGAGCAAAATGAGAACTCCATGGCTTCTAAATGACTTATTGATAACCTCACTTATGAGTGGGTTTGAAAACCAACCCAAAGAGAACAATGCAGCCGTATAGTTCAAAGATGATTCCCAGTATTGGCCAACGAACAAATATAAAGAAGAGCCCCAGAAGGAAAGATGCTGAACCCTGCAAATACAGAAGGAGAAATCATAATAATACCAAATGGCCATGAGAAAAAGATAACGACAACAACACAAGATGTAGCCAGGCATACCTTGTAGTTTGCTCTGTTTGAAAAAATTTTCCATGTAGAATACAAACCAAGCAGAAAGGCAACCCCAGCCAACCAGAGGATCTAAATCCAAGAAAAACAAATGTGAAAATGAATTATATCTTCAACATGATAAGGCCAAAAATTAATATTAAAGAAGATGAAGCCTCACATTCCCAAGAGCAAGTAAGCCCCTGTCAAAGAAAAGAAGCACTCCGAGAAAGGAGAAGAAGATGCCAAAACCTATAAGTCCGAGCCCAATTTCTGAATTTGAAAACAAACAAAATCACACCTTTAGTCTAACTAAACCAAGAAACAACTAGAACAATGCCTGCAAGTGCACACATTAATTTTTCGCACACGGAAAGAGAGATAGATCCAGAATTAGCCTTGAACTTATCGAAATGCAGGGCGCATCGCTACGTAACTGTCCATCAAATAGGCCAATCATCTAGATGACAGATGACCATCACAAATTGTTTAACTTGGGATGTTTACTCCGGTCAACTTTCATCACTAATTTCTACCAAAACTCCACATCGAGAATCATGTCATTAACTTTATGAAACCATCGCAAGCAATTAGTAACATAAATGACAGGGCAAAGAGGGCCACCGACCCAAAAGCCAGCATGCCAGAAGAAAGCTCCAAATTTGCGTAGCTCTACGCACACTTTTCACGACGCGAGTACCTAAAACTCTCTAACAATTAGAAAGAAAGCAGCATCTCATCAAGCAGCGACGGCTTCAGGCAAAGCACGATCGATCGAAACAAGACTTGCGGATCTGCAGATCGACGCTGCAACACCGCATCCAAGAAGCCTCGCGGATCAACGCAACCACAACAACCTAGCAGCAACACGACACCCAGAACTCTAATCATCACCACACAGACCCAAAGGGTCCTCAAGTCGATGGAAAACTTACTCTTCTGCTCGTCCATTTCGAACGCCATCGGTGACGACCTCGAACAGCGACGGGAAAATCCGACAAGAACGAGAGGCGACGACCGGGTTTTGTGTCGGGTCTGCAAAACTGGGCCTCTCTCTTACAATTGGGCCTGGGCCCACAGTTGACTTCAATGGGCTAGCTTCATCACTCAAAACCCCCGATATCGGGTAAGAAAATTACATATCGGGCTGAGCTCGGGGTACATTATGGCGGGCCGGGCTTGACTAACATGTCCATATGCACCTAACTGGTAATTCGCCGTTTGAATGAGCTTTCGGACATTTCGAGTTCAATAAAAGTAGAAGTTAAAAGTAAAAGGGACTCCGAAGAAGCCATCCATCCCGCCTCGAGAGAAATTTAACAATTTTCGAAACATACAAATACATGATGCGACTACAACTTGGAGCATGTTAATTCTAAGAGCAACAATTTTTTATAAATTGACCCATTAAACAGATGAGTCGTGTCGGGTCGATTAAATGATCTGACCCAAAATTAATAATTTGATCCATTTTGACATATTTTCATGCAATACAAATATGATAACCCATATCTAATCCAATCTATATTGTTAAAACATTTTTATATCTAACCAAATCTTAGAAAACTCATATCCAAATTGAGGTAATAGCACAAAGTGAGGGAGCAAGAATAGTGCGTTTGGTTCAGCATTTTAAAAGTCTATTGGAAAAATATAAAGTAGTTTAGTCTAAAGCACTTTAGGCAAATGCAAAGGTCATTTGGTAAACTATATTTTGAAAAACAATTTTGAGAAAATATCGTTTGGTAGATAACACATTTGAAAAGCTCTTTGGGTGATTAATATTAGTTTTTTTAATTTTATTTGTTTAAAATTGAAAAAAAAAAATGTATGCTAGTTTTTAATTTTTTTTTTAAAATACCAAACCTTTATTTAAATTTTTAAATTTTTAATTGTTTAAAATTGAAAAAAATAATGTATGCAAGTTTTTAAATATAAATTTTGACAATAATACTAAAAAAAATCAAATACATGCATACATACATACATACATACATACATACATACATACATACATAAATAAATAAATATATATATATATATATATATATATTAAAAAGACCAAATCATTCGTTGGAATTTTTTAATTTTTATTTTTTAAATTTGAAAAAATAATGTATGCGACTTTTTACATATTAATTTGAAAATAATGCTAAGAAATCAAATACATATGTATATATATATTTTTTTTTTTTTTATAAAAAAAAAAGATCAAACCATTCGTCAGAATTTTTTATTTTTAGTTGACAATAATGCTAAAAAAAATCAAATATATAAATATTTTAATTTTTTAGCATTATTTTGGCATTTAAAAAAATAATAACAAGGGTAAAATCATAAATTTGAAGAATGAGTGATCCTATTTTTGGAAGAAAAAAATAAGTTTCAGCATTTAACCAAATACCGAAAGCTCAAAGTTAGTTCATACTAGTATTGGGTTTTCAGCCTTCCCAATGCTGACTTTCATTTAAAAGCTACTTCAAAATTATTGCCAAACAATCTAGCATTTCCCCAATAAGCTTTGAAGGCTGAAAACCCCATGGGAATACTGAACCAAACGCTATCTTGATGTGAGTTGGGTCTACGTAAGTTACAGAGCCATTTATTACTCATATTATTTTGGGCTTAAGCATTCTAAACCTATTGAATATAACTAACCCTTATAACAATCCCTTCATCAAATATGAATTAGAATCAGAGTACACCACTAATTGCCCCGACGTTAAGTTAACTCCATATCTTTAATGATCTTCCGTTAAGTTGCACGCGAATTGATCCCTTTCTAGATAATCGTTCTCTTTGTTGTCATCTTTGAGTACATGCTCATCTGCGATGCATGTAAAGACAAAATTACATCCGCCCAAGATTCAAATTTCAAAAAGTCCAAAACAGATTCCGGTTGCCCCCAGTTGAGTGCTGCCTAAGTTACGCTAATCAGATTCTTAATTGATTACATCTTGGTCTTGGAATAACGTGAGAGCTACGTCAAAATGCTAGTGTTCTTTTTTTAAAGCTTTTGGTAAAGAAATTTTGCGCATTTGAAGTTGCATTTTGGTTACTGTAGTCGCCACTATAGAATGTGAGCTAGGCAGATACAAGGAGACGTTGGGGAATGAGAAGATTTTGGAAGCATGGCTTAGGCAGGACTTAATTGGGGCAACCCACATCTGTTTTTGCAGACTAAACAAGTCACCTAGTGAAGCACACAAGTGCATAGACATAGGCATAACCATTTCGAATGTAACGTGCACGCGATTGCCAAAGAGCATTTAAAGCGGTCGAATCCTTAAAATCGAGCAGATGGGCTCATGGGAAGAACCTCGCATGGGATTTGACTATATAGAATGGAATGACCAAGCTCTCTTAATATAATGTCGAAAGCTTATTTTGAAATCTATTATATATCTCAAAATAAAAAACTTATTTGATGTGGTTTCAACCCTCGGAAAACACCGTTTTTTATTTTTATTTTTATTTTTATTTTTTGAACTAGTCTTTGGTTTTTGTACTATATCATTTTTTTCGTCAAATGGGCCCGGCTTGCTATCTATTTAAAAGTGCATGATATGTGTTTTCATTACTTTTATAACTTAGCTTGAAAACTAAGCTTGTCCGTGGAAAATACAAAATCAAAACACGTTGCCCTCTCATTTATCTTTTTCGCTTGCCCGACTTCATACGCCATGATTCATATTTATCATCGTTTTCACTGCATCGACTACAAGAACGCACTTCAAATTCCCCGGAATATAGTTCTTCTCGATTGATTAGGGAGTCTCACAAAATGGCATAGTTGACTAATATGCCAACCCAAAGGAAATGATCACTAAAAGTCTGGATAAGATAGTGAACTGTTAACAAACCAGCTATCATCCAATGGGCTGGACGGTGCTGATGTTCTTCCCTAGATGATGCCATAACCTCCCCCAAAACGGTGACATTCGCAACCTAAGTCAAATAGGAATCTTCCACATCTTCTCTTCCGCAACACTCCATGCATATAAATTTTCTACACTCTTTTCTTTCTTTTAATATGGATTTTGAATCGAATCATTTGAGCAATCACGTTCGTCTAGTTCCCACATGGACTGACCTTATTAGCCGCATCACAACAGGCCTTTTGTCTTTGCTAGGCAATTTCTTAAACCCCTCAGCGAAGTTGACAAAGATTGAGTGGACAACAGCAGTCGGTACCTTCATTTCAGTATGATTTATCAAAAGAATGACGATGTTTTGGTCCCCCCCGTCCCAATAATAGTACTATGATGTCAGCGACTTTCTAAGTTATATGGGCACTTGTGCATTAGGAAAATTATGTAGGGGACCAAGCAATATGATCAATTGATTTCGAGAGATGCTCGCTTGAGATATTCATAAAGTAAAGATGAATAAATCTCAGTTGTTCATCCGTTTCGGAATCTCCATGTGGCCTCATTTCATCAATAGGTCATATTCTTAGAATTGCGTGCGATATCTTTGTTTAGTACTCAACAACCCCCTTCACCATTCGTGGATTATAGTTGAGTTTGCTGTGTTTGTAGGTCCTTGGGATTTGTCTAGAAAGCCGTGCTGTACTCATGAGTATTGAAAATGTAGGCTATAAAGAAGAAATTTTTTTGGGGCATTTGACTTGGGAATAGAAATAGGGTTTCTTGGAAAGTTGTTGGATGTTTGTAAAAAATGATTTTGTGGGAGAGTGCATTGGGACACTTGCTCCGTCTCTAAATGAGGTACATCTAGGGTTTGTAATGTTCAGACTAGTGCAGTGTTCTTAAGGCAATTTTTTTTTCAGAGAAAACTAAATTAAGACACGTCAAAACTTACGTACAATACTCGATCTAGTCATGTAACTTTCAGCCTTTATATGGAGTTCCAGTACATTTGGGAAATTCAATCACTCAAGTTATATTAGTCACTTGCCTCATTGACTTGACATTGTTTTAATGTTGAATAATTTGAGATGGCTCGATAAAAAATCATCCTTGATACCGAGACAAAAAGGCGTCATTGAACAATATCAATTTGCACCATATTAAGAAACATGTTCACATTGCTCCCCAAACCAAACCCTAGGCAAGCGGGGCAGCTTGGATCCTACACAACCCCGGCAGCTCGGGCGTCGGGCATTTCAAGCTTGAAGAGCCTCCTAATCAAGGTTAGTTGTTGAGGAGGTGTGAACGGCACGCGGCGGCCATGTCATTTTGAAGTATAATGAAGATGAGGAGGGGAGAGAAGGAGCAGAAGAGGTCGAAAGAGATGCAGAGCTGGGTGATCTTGTTCCGTCCGACATGGCAGAAATTTTGTATGGTCGGAATTTGGAGGATGATGATTTGCTAGGGATATATTAGGATTTGGTCACATTTACCCTTTCTATTTGCCGCAGGGGATCCTCTATCAATTGAGGAATCCATATAAAAATACGTGAAAAATCAAAAGAATATCATGTGAAATTCTCCCGCTAGCCAAGTCATGGACTAACTTAAATGATTGACTTTCAAAAGTTTTAACTAAAATGAGCGTTTGAGAGTTTGAAACAAATTGAGTGTACTACGAAAGTTTTGATATTTTTTAACATGATCTTGGAGAAAAAGACAAAATGTTATTTAAAAATGCAAGTGCCCTTCCGAATTTCTAAAAAGAGCAAGCAAAACTCATGTCTTGAATTTTTATTTTTATTTTTGTTTATTTTACCTTCAATTTGTACCTTTGAATTCATATTTTCGAGTTTAGTGATTAACAATCCTGACTTGTGTAACAAATTGAATATAAAACAGCCAAAGAGCTAGGGAGAGGCAAGCAAGTAGGAGTGAGCAATTTCAAGATAAACTTGGAACCTACTAGCCAAAATAAATTTCTTATTTTTGAAATTTGAACCTACTTTACATACCTTGAAATTTGAAACTTATCTTATCACGGGTTCTAATACCAATTTCAGGTTTTCCCTAGATTCCACCTATATAATTAATTGAATAATTGTAATAAATCATTACCTTTGATGACAACCACTTATGGTGTGAATGATAACCATTTTAACAAGAAATTAATTTTTGGAAGATAAATAGATTTTTTTATTTCTATTCTTGGATGAGTTTCTAAGTAAAAATACGTGTTTGATAACGATATAAAATTTATATTCCCAAAATAGAAATTCATTTGATAACAACACAAAATTTCTCCCTTCTGGTGGCAGTCGACGACTGGTGACCGACGATGGCGGCTGACAACCGATGGCAAAGGTGGGCAATGAGGCGACGGTGGGAAGTGGCAACAATGGATAGCAAATGGCAATCGGTGACAACGGATGAGTAACCAAATAGTGAGGACAAATAATGAGAAGAATTTTTATTTCTCATTTATGTTCCAGAAATAGAAAAGTAAAAAAAAAATTTTACTTATGATTTATATTCCAAACCTATTTCTAAAGTATAAATCTATTTCAAAAATAGAAAAAATGAAATCATTTTACCAAATTTTTGTTCTAAAAACAAGTTTGGAATAAAAAAAAGTTCCGGAATAGAAATAAAATGGTTTCATGTGCACCCTTACTGCTATAATTCACTAATCACAATTTATATTTAGACATATGAAAAATATTGAATATTAACAAAGTAAAAGTCTTACTCATAAAATGAAAATTCTACTAGTGGTTCCAAATTATACATTTATTATCAAACACCATGAAATATCGTAGGATTACACAAAAATGTAACCAAGAAAAATACAAAATCTTGTTCTAGGTTCTAGATTCCAGCTACCTAAAACACGGAACCTACCCATAAAAATAAGTACACCAATTTTTGGAACCTAAAACTAAATAGGTCCCCACTGATCTAGTTCTTCAATTCCAAGTTTTACCTTGAAACTATGCTCACCCTTACATGCAAAGGCTATCATCTGCCCTCTCTCAAGCCTCCACATCTTATTATAATTTATAATGGGCCAAAAAATTAATTATTTGAGTTTCTTTTAGGCTAGGAATAGCCTACCCAAACTTGTGGCGAACTTTTTATGTATCATGTTAAGTTGTGGTCATTCTTTTTTATTTACATTAATGTAAATAAAAAATTCCTTTCGTTTACCTTTTTTTTTGTGATTAATGATGAAAAATGAATAAAATGACAATATCTTATAAGATTCAATTTGTATTATTTTTATCTTAATCAAAATAATTCAAATTTTATATCAACTTTTGCGTCTTAGTTTGATCTATTAGCCATATTTTTCTACATCTAAGAAAATAAAAAACTACATAAATTTTCAAGAAGAGTGCATACATATCCATGTGATAAAATTGTAGTTTTGTCACAGGACACGGATTTGATTTCTTACACTACCAAGAAAAAATAGTTTTGAGTTAACATGAAGGCTTAGGTTCGCACCTTATATATTAGATGGGCTTAGAGGAGTATTGCGTGCACTCAAAATATCTTTTATTTAAGATGGTTCTTCTCGTTATAAAAAGAAAATGCTCTTAGGTTTTTATTTTAATTGCACACACTGTTTGTTCCGTGAGAACGAATTATTTGAAAAATGTTTGAACTTTGACTACTTGTGTGAAATTTTAAATGAAGTATACTTAACAAATGTCTCATGAGACTTGCGATTAGAAGACATAAAAGAGGCAAATTAAATAAGAAGATTAAAACTTAAAGACTTTTATTTGGTACATTGACAATGTAAGAGATAATTATACTAATGAAATTAAGATACCAACGAATATATAATTTTAATTATGGTAAATTGTTTATACTCCATTAGTAGATAAGAGTTTGCATTTCATTATTACTTGTGTAAAAGTATTTCATATTAGCAAAGTACCTTAAAAATAACAGCCGAGCCACCTTTCTCCTTAGTCCATAGAGACAAAATGTCAACTTCACTCCAATCACTAACCCTACCTTCGACATCCCCCTCCCAGTATTTAAGGTAACAATTTTGGGCATGATCAACTCCTATAGTGTGATGGGCAGTTTGTACAAGGCTCGAGAATAAGTTGACCACCATACAGCTAATTAGGGGTGTGCAAAAGAACTGGGATCAGCCCAAACCGCCCGAAACCGGACCGGAACGCCCTGAAAACCGTGGTTCTTGAGAGACCGGTCTAGTTCTCGATTCCAATTTATGGGAACCAGTGGGTACCAGTCTAGTTCACGGTTTCATGGGTGGATCCGTCCACCCACCCATCCAAACTGAACAAATTATATTAAAATAATATATTAATTTTTAATATTAAAAAATTGAAATTACTAATTAATAAACCCAAATCAAATAACTAAAAAAATTAAGTCAAGATTGAAGAAGCAAGGCTGGGTAATCTCTAGTCAAACCAAATGGAGAGGTCCAGAAGCTAAAAATTTCAAAGCGCACCTTAAGTCCTTGACAAAATGCCGAGCACTGAGTGGATTCACCCGGAATCGGACCGGACATAAGTATTTCTTTTTATGGGTTATATTCATTCAATTAATTTCAAATAAGTTGTATCTTGGTCAGATCAATAAAGAGAGCCAAGGATCCTAAAATTTATTGCATGTTCTGAAAATTATTACTGTTCAACTGTTCGATGCAAATCTAAAGCAAATTAAAGAAACGGCCTCACATTAATTAGCTAAAGAACCTTTAAGAAGGGCTCGGTACAATTTCCTGAATGGACCATCTTACGAATCTAAATGTCATCTTTGATGAGCCATTCATGTCCAGAAAAGCTAATGCATCATTTAATAAATTCATGTACTACTTTTCACAATAACCTGTTTTGTAAATGTAGATGGGTTTTGCAATCATTGTACATAAAACGAGGATTATCAATGAAGTCATAAATTTCTTTAATTGGTTGCTCAACCGATGTCTTTAGGACAAAACGAAATCTGCAAGACACTTATATTGAATTTTGTTAGTGAGTGCCCCTAAGACACTTGTTATGCAACCAATTAAGAAAACTTTAAAGTTTCCATTGCGCTAGTTGTCCTCATGTTATTCACAATCAATATATTAAAAATCGAAATATTCTAAATAAAATACACTAGACAAGTGCCTGGGGGCTCTCGTTAACACCCAGATAAATTTGCTTTTCCATAACAAACCTAGTTCAAAAACTTAGGAAGCAAAAATCTGGAACATATCCAAATTGGTGCCACAAATTTCTATTCTATCAGCACTATGCAATTTCCTTTTGCCTTTTTGTCTTGGACCAACATTCACATATCAAATCGAGTTACCTACCCAATTGAAAGGAATGCCATCTATACCGAACATAGAAGAGTCGCACGAAATAACCTCAAGACATCAGGTTGGATGGAACCCGAGACACCACGCTCTTTTGAAATGTGAAATCTCTCTATCGTGTCGTAAATTCTGCCAATCGCTCAAAGCTGTACATATGCTTTGTATGTGGATACCCATGTGACTTTTCTCTTGCTCGTCTACTGTCGTGCATTAATGAAGATAGTGTCATTCAAACTACCTTATTCACGTAATTGACAAGGTCTTAGTCAACAACCAATCAACGTGGAGGACTCTCTAGCTATCGACCTAACCCGCTCTCTTTTTCCCAATCCAGCTTCGTGCCATTATGTCTTCGATCGTCGGCACAACGAACCTGCGCTTAGGGTTTTCCTCCTTGATGCTAAACATTTAGAGCCGTTGGAAAAGGACGTCTGATGCCTCGAGATGGGACCAATTCTCAGCAATAAGATTAGGGTTTCCTTATCTTTAACAATACTAATGTCGGGCTCAAGCCACAAGATTGGGTGAACAAACTAATCAAAACCCATTACACATAAAGAATGAAAAAGCCATAAGTCGGTGGAAGGAGAACATGAGAAATCAAATTATCAGTATCCGTCTCTCTAGCATTACGTTAAAACTGAATGCACAACCATTTCATTTCAAAATTTCGGATTGTAAAAAGATAGCTCGAGATATATGAAATGCACCAGCTTACGGCGTCTTTGGGATGGTGAATTGGTAGGCTAAAGAAAATCCTAATTGTGAAACATTTTTACAGGAGGAACACGAATGGGAAAGAGGGCAAGTTCATGGAACCGACGGGGATATTACTTAAGACGCTTTAGAAATAGAAAGACAGGAGGAGGAATCGGTCTGGCGAATGATATTATATAAGTCCCAGTTCCTTTTGTCGGTTCGCAGAAGAAGAATCATTAGTCAGTAGGCTGCAGGACCGTATCTCTCGGGATAAGGAAGCCGCCGGACGCGCTGTCGTTTCTGGCTCTTGTCGTTTTACGGAGGAAGAATGTCACATGCTGGCCACAGAGCCCCACGTGGAACCTGCTCGCTCGCAAGTTGTTTTACGTCAACCGAACCACCGTCGTTTGCCATGTGACCCGACCCGAGCCCCTAGCTAGTGGGCAAGTACTCGTTCAAATCCGGCTGAGAGACTACTTAGATGAACCCCTCTTGATTGGCTGTACAATACGTAAAGCTAAAAGCAAATGGATGGATGTGTATGGCGATTTGGTCCAACGGAATCCACAATGTGAAAAAGCAAAAGGCCCCTCCGCTTTAGCTTCCAAAATAGAATAATGAAATGGTAGATCGGCTAGGCCAGGTTGAGTCGGGGGGAATGTTATCAAAGGCTTGGCTGGCTAATATTCGAGTGAATTGATTAATCGTGGTCAACCATTTTGAACTTTTACATGATACTAGAATTGTGTAGTCTTTTCATTTTTATTTTTTTTATCATGAGCCACCGTTATGGAAATTATGTGGAATAGTTAGTAAATTTGGAAAAGAGATAGCTGTCTACATCTTCAAGCTACCAACTCCAATATCAATAATTAATTGTGCCATTCTTCCTCTTCCATATTCGAATCCAAGGGGGAGTTCAGAACTATGGGGTCACCCACATTTCCTTTGATAGTCTATAGTGACACTTCAATGTTATGTTCAACTTTTTTAATGGCTAAGTGATAACCACTAATAGAAATGATATAGTATCCGAATTAGATGATGTAGAGTGAGGCATTTCATTTTCTTAAAGATAGTATAAATCATGGTCCACATCAATTAACATTCTTTCATGGATTTCCAGTAATTAGGGTATAAATGATATCATGTGGTAATGTCTACATGACACATTGCATTTTACCCTTAAACCCAATCGAGAAGAAGCCATCCGACTTGGAAATAGAGAATATTCATCAGGAATATCCTTATGATCACATAGCCTACTGGCCATATCCTAATTGTCCATTTTGAAAAGGACAAGTATATTAGATATCGGATCTATGATGAATTGGAGGAAACATGAATAGTCGGTCATCTTAAGGCCACATAACAATGGACAAGATTGAATGTGAATTTCATTAATCTTACACCTTAATCCTATATTCCCATCAATTTCACAAATCATCACTAGTGATAAACATAGAATCCTCTTTTATGACAATTGAAGAGTCTTTTTGACAATTTGCACTCAAGTTTTGGGATTGTACTTGAAGTTAGTCCAGATCTCAAGTGGGTTTAATCCATTCAAAGATATCCTCCCTTGTTATTCAACCAAAGAAAAATGTCGAACTCATGACACATTTCTTTCTCTTGGGGCCTTAAGAAAAATGTCTAGGAACTCATTCGTTGGACACACGTAGTGATGACCCATTGAACCAGCTGATGGGGCATCACCTTTTTTTATAATTTTTTGGCTTATAGAAAAAGTAGGTACATTTAACCTTGTAGTGACTTTTCAATTATACTGCCAAACCAAAGGACAAATGTCAATCCATGAGATTGAACCTTTAGACTTGGAGAGATGAGAGATAGAAAAGATGGATGACATTGCATTGATAGTGATTGGTAGAATTTATCCTCATCCAATGGCCAATTGTCAAGTTTTTAGCTGTGTGTTTAGGTGAGTGTGGTTCGAGTGTCCCTGTCATTAACAGAAGAAAGACATCAATAGACAGTCTTCAGCCTATGAAATTTGTTTCTCTCGTCCTCCCAGACAATTAGAATCGTTAATGACGTACACTCGAGATGCATGTATGAAGAAAAATCAACGTTTGAAATGTCAACTTTCAAGCTCCATGCACTTGGCAAATTCTCATACAACTGCGGCTGTTCATCATACAGACTGGCAAATGTGCACTAGCAATGCGCAATGAACTTGATGCTTGAAAGAATAAACTTGTAATCAAATATTTGAACCACTGGGTCATGAAGAGAATCATTGATAATAATACACAATACAAAGAAATTATATTTGTGGTAAGAGAAAATTAGTTCAAGATCCGAATTTAAGAAGGTTGTTGACAAACAGAAAATATCCGACATAAATCACAAATATATGCATTCGTTGTCTTCAGACAATAAGGTGTTGTTTGACAACTGTCAAATAGTGTTTGTTTCCGTTCTTTTATTCCCGGGAGTAGATTTGAAATAGAATTGTGTTTGGTAAAATTTTATTTTCGAAAATAATTTTCTATGTTTTTATTCCGGAAGTAGATTTGGAACAAAATCGAGAAGTAAAAAAATTTGATTATTTATTCCCATGAACAATTCTAGAGTTAAGTCAACCTATTTTTTTCTTTTTCCTCTCATTTCTTCTTGTTCTTCAAGTGCTACCGCCGCCACCATTGCCATCTACCTTCGCCACCATTGCCCCCCGCCGTCTGCCGCCGATCGCTGATGAGCTCACCAGGCCAAGGTGAGGTCCGGCGAGGCTCGGCGAGCTCGCCGGTGAGGCTAGGCGGGCCTCGACTAGATCTAGCGAGCCCTCCCGGCCACGGAGGCGAGCCTTGCGGGGCACCATGAGGCGAGACTCGCCTCGACCAAATCTAGCGAGGCCGAGCTTGCTTTGAGGGCGGGGACACGCCCAACTAATGCTTAGCTCCCGAGGCACGGTCTCGTTGAGGGAAGAAGAAGAAGAGAAGGGAGAAAGAAAGGAAAAAAAAAAAAATTATTTGAAGTATGAATTGAAATTTTGCTATATATAGAATACATATTTAATTTTGTATTTTAATTTATTATTTAGTATTTATATTTATAGTTTATACTATAGTTTATTATTTACTATTTAATAAAAAATTGATTACTTAATATTTTTATTACTTAGTATAAGTATAATTAATCAATAGAATTTCTATGATTTGATAGAATTTTAGAATGGAATAGAATTCTAAATTCGAATTCTTTTGAAATTGAAAATATAATAAAATATAATATGATTTCTTCACTCATAAAAAGACAATTATATTGGTGAGTGGTTCATGAGAATTCGATATCAAATTTACACTCATCTAAAAAGGTAATTGAAAAAGAATTGGACTAGAAATTTTATATAGTTACAAAATGCAATTATGTTCTTTTTCTATTTCAGAATAAAAAAATTTTGTGCGATTACCAAACGCGTTTTTTTGCTTAGAAATTTTTTCAGGGAACAAAATGGTTACCAAACATACCATAAATAACTAAGGATGATTTGGAAGAAGAAAAAAAATGATTGGGATCTTTTAAAGGGTTTTCTTTACTTTATAAAGTAGGACAGATGATTAATTAAATTATTTATTGATAAGTGACTCTGAGGTATGTAAAGTGTATAAAGGTCAAACAATCCTTCTTTTCCTAAAATAAGTTTGGGGAAGAACAAAGACATGGGCAATTCATTTTACCTCTAAAATAAATTGGCTTACATTATTGATCGAACTAGTCCTTGTGATTTAGGGTATATGAGCTATATGTTCAATAGCCCATATCGTCTAGCGTAAATAATTTTGTGTTTGGTCCAACAAACTACATGTTTTAGCTCAATCTCGCCTAATCTATGGAGACCGTACTTCATACTATTGATGTGTCTTCCAGGTCTAGACAATGTAAAGCTTCTATCATAAAAGGAGGAAACAAAGGTTTTCAAAGACACCTATGGAGAACTTTGGTGACCACCAAAAATACGCAATTGATGAAGGGAGAGATAATTACACAAATGGTCTCGAAACTTTAATTTAATGCATAATGTCATCTTTGAATTTTAAATTTGTTTAATGTGATCCCTGAATTATAATCCAATGTGTAATGATGTTCCTAAACTTTTAATTTATTCGATGTGGTTCTTGTACTTTTGTTATATGTTCAATCTAATTCATAAATTATATGAAAATATTTAATATTATCCTTTCAGTAATTCAAGTTTAGGGATAATATCGAATATTTTTTTATACAATTCATGGACTAAATCGAACATACACCAAAAGTTCGTGGACCATATTAAACAAATTAAAAATTCAAGAATCATACCGATAAATTAAAATTTTAGGGACGCCATTTTATATTAGGCTTAAGTTCATGAACCACATTAAACAAATTAAAAGTACAAAAACGATTTTGTATGTTGGGCCAAAAATTAAGGACTATTTGTCATTTCCTTAGAAAGAAATGATAAAGGCTCTCTAAACAACAAGATGACGTTTTAAATTTCTAGATATGACACGTGCATCATCTAGAAAAATAAATGAGTGATTTAGATACAATTAGAGATACATTGTGTCATAATCTCAATTGAATAAATTAGTTTAGTTTATATACTTTAATTGAGATGTTTGTGCATCCTTGTGACACGGTCCGTGATTCTCCCGTACTCGTGAACCATTGAGAGTGAAGTTTGGGGTTATCGAGTGAAGAGTGAGGGCGCAAAGAGGATGTACACAATTGGTCCGTGGGAGTGGCGTCAGGACGGTTGGTACTTAGAGTTCTAGGATAAAAGGATAATATTATTTAGGAGCTCTTAAAGCAAGATTGGTCTCCCGTGCACAAACTGATTGGGAGCTAATGCCGCTCGCTTAATGAGGCCATGGTAGGTCGAAACCAATTGTGGAGCCTAAAGAGGGTTGCTATCTCGCTCGATGGACTAGATGCCCGAGCCAAGCTAGGCATGGTACGATCTCATATGAAAAGAGTTATTCGCCGTATTGTTCATTAGAACAACTATAGAAGGAAGACTAGGCCTGGTGAATTCCGTTCGCTAGGCGCCGCGCGGGTTAATCCACGGCCAAGAAAACTATCGACCCGTGACAAATGGTATCAAAGCGGGGATCCTTTCAGTAGGTGGGTGATTTTGGGAAAAGCCGGTGGTCTTCCCGATCCTACGAGGGCGAATAGTGATCGCCAGGGCCAAAGGGGCTCGGACAATGTGCAACTCTCGTCTAATTTCTGGGATGGCAATGGGGGCATAGGAAGGAACCGAATTACTCGCTAAGTGGGGATAACGTTCATGGATCAATGGACAAATTTTAAGAAGAGGTCCGCAATCACATTTCCACCAAGGGGAACCCTCTTTTGGCTTGCAGAGATCAAGAGGAGCTTAGTAGGCGAAAGTAGGTGCTACCATAGGGGTGCAGTTGACTAGGGATGCCACACTTGTCAAGGAGTACAAGTGAATGGAGATTCGCGAACAGCTTTGATCGATGGAAGCAAACAATTGAGTAGTGTGACTTGTTCTATTGGGCGAGCGTTGCCATCTATGTAAGTTGGCACTAATGGTTAGGGAAACGCATGGAAACGACAGAACAACCCGCAACGAGGGCGTTGTGGAATTGGGTGGGGGAGTTTGACACAGTCCGTGATTCTCCCGTACTCATGAACCTTTGGGAGTGAAATTTGGGGTTATCGAGTGAAGAGCGAGGGCGCGGAGAGGATGAACAGAATTGGTCCGTGGGAATGGCATTAGGACGGTTGGTGCTTAGAGTTCTAGGATAGAAGGATAATATTACTTAGGAGCTCTAAAAGCGGGGTTGGTTCATGTGTACAAACCGATCGGAAGCTGATACCGCTCTCCTGATGAACCCATGACAGGCCAAAACCAGTTGTTAAGCCTAAATAGGGCTGCTGTCTCGCTGGATGAACTAGACGCCCGAGTCAAGCTGGGCGTGGTACAATCTTGTATGAAAAGAGTTATTCGTCGTATTGTTCATTGGAGCAACTATAGAAGGAAGGCTGGCCTAGTGAATTTTGTTTGCCAGGTGCCGCATGGGTCAATCCATGGCCAAGGAAACTATTGACCCATGACACTTGCCTGTTGTCTCCTGCTACCTATCGATTCACACCCCCTTCCAAAAAAAAAAAAAACAAAAACAAAGTTAGAAGGAGGCGCAATGGCGTTGTTGGCGCAATGTTGTCGAATAGAGAGAGAGAGAGAGAGAGAGGGGCTTGCCGATTAGGAGGCATGAGTAACTAGGGGTGTGCAAAAAAATTGAAACCCGCTCAGACTACCCGGAACTGGACCGGAACCGCCCGGAACTAATGGTTCTTAAGGAAATCGGTCGGATTCCCAGTTCCAATTTATGGGAATCGATGGGTACCGGTCCGGTTCCCAATTCAATGGGCGGATCCACCCACCCACTCACCCGGACCGAACCGGTTATATTATAATAATATATTAATTTTTAATATTTAAAAAATCAAAATTACTCTAGATATGGGAAATTACTCGCATGTATCTAAGCGCATGTGAGTACCTAAGGATAGCGAGGTAGATAAATAGATAGTTGGAGGCTAGAGGACTGGCAATATGTGCGCAAAGAAAAGAAATTCCAAGGCCGTGTCTTCATTACTCTCTGTACAACCATAACATACCGTGAACAAATCTTTAACTTTGATCATATAGCTATTGAACAGATTGAAGAAACTTTTAGGCATTTCCATCTTCCAATGATTGAGCAAACATAACATCTCAATTTTAACGGTAAGACATAACCAACATTGCAAAAGCTTCCTACTGCGTGGAATCAGCCACTACACAATCCTCTTGCAACATTTGACTCTACATAACATCGCCCGACACGGTCCTTTCGGTCCTTTCCAGTAAAACGGTTTCGCAAGACTATTTAAGCAAGCAAAAGGCCCACGAATAATAAATTATAGTGCAAGCAGACATTTATCCTTTTTGACTTATGCCATTTTTATCGCGAAGGTTTGATCGGTTCTATGGATCCACACGGGAACCGGACCGGACCGGCGGCCTGATTCCCGGGTGGATTCATGCAACTAGCGGGCAGTTCCGGTTCCAATTTTTCGGAACCGATTCTTAGCCGGCGGTTCCGATTCTAGGTCGGAAACCGCCCACCCAAATCATGCACACCCCTACAAGCAACACATGTGAGGAGAGGCAACGCTTAGATTCGAGAAATGGAAGGGACAAAGTGGGAAAGAGGAAGAAAGGGGAAAAATTAAAATTATAAAATAAATTCAGATCATTTAAAATTCATTGCGCCCATATGTCGGACCTTTCAAATGAGCGATCCAAAATACTCTGGAATCGTTTATCCCAAACATACAATACAACTCAAAAAAAAAAAAAAAAAACGTACGGTTTGCAGCCATGTCCATCCCCAATTATTGCATGGACCAAAAGTTGAAGAAAAAGAAGGCAAAAATAATCAAAATGCTTGCCCCAATCTAAGGACCAAATCATGCTTGTGAAGTCTCTTTCGCTCTTTAGGATATCCGGAAAAGCCCGAGCAAAGGGACAGAGCATGCACTCGCAGATGCACGATGTAAGTAGTCACTGATTCTGTATTCCAATATCGACGGTGCCAGTCTTACGGACTCTCTCCATCCCCATGATTGAACCTGTTTCAACTTTGGTGATTCGTCCTTTTGAAAAGTCAAATCGACAGTGCCAGTCTTTTTCCTCGCACTAAATGATGATTGCATGTCTTCATCTTGACTACATGCACCACTAGCATGGAGTATCCCATGCACAAACTGTCATGATAATTACATATATACACACACACACACACACATATGTATGTATATATATTATATTTGAGAGCGACCTTGACTTGATTTTGAGCTCATATAAACTTTAAAGGAAGTGTTCCATCAAAAAAATTATCTTGTGTCATCGATTAGAATAGGGAAATTTCAAAATTCAAACAATGGACGTTCTCAATAGCCATTGTTGACTTGATCATTTTTACTAAAGAAGTGATGGTCGGCCTTGCTCTTTCTCTACACGTTGCATTAGAATACTTTCCTCCACTTGATTTGAACGTGATCATATATCTCGGATGTTCCATAATGCGTTTTTCAATTTTGCAAGTCTAGATAGTATACTTCAGTTTACCTCCAACTTGAGTTTTAGATAAATGCATTGCGCATTTCATAGTTTCACTTTAGCAATATAAGCAGTACTCTCGTCTTTTTATGAAAAGTTCCTCAAAGCAATTTATGACCATGTTGTCATGACAAACTATCTATACTTTTAATACTAATTATGGCCCTTCTCATATTTTTGTGATAATCTTTTAGGGGAAAAAACACAATCATAAATAAGTTAGATGATTCAATGCTATTAGTTGACTAAATTTTATAAATTAATCATTTGGCCCTGTTGGGGCTAAACTCTTTCCAAAAGTTGGAAATTTCTTTTCTATTTTTTTTTTCCAGAATGAACAATGGCCCTTGACTTTTATTCCAAACTGCTTGAAGATCTTGAATCAAAATGAATATAATTATAAGTAAATTAAATGTTTTGAAAGGTGTGAAACTCACAAATCATGTGTTTGATCTAGTCAGGTAAAACTTTCCGATGTTATCCTGATTTCTGGGTTTTGTAGGTGAATGCTTAGTGCTAACCACATAAGATATGCGATATCCTTATTGCCAACCATAGAAGATAATAACACAGACTAGAGGAAGATTTCATAAGGCAACCGAGAGTGTGATTTTGTAGGTGGGTTTCGTTTCAAATTAGGGCAAAAATATTGAGTATCATTTACAAGAAGAAAATTGTCTAATCAATCATAAACTTAATATATTGATGACAATTCGATCCTAAATTTTTTAATTTTGTCAATTTAATTTTAAATTTTTATATGAAATACTAATATAGTCCTTCCGGCGACGTCTATGATCAATTGGGTAATTTTTCCTTATACACAACAATAGAATACAATGCTGAATATTGGCGTGTTTCAGCTGGTCTTCCAAGGAATCATTTTTAGTTATTCTTTTGGTTAGGTTCATTCGGTTTTATGTTGGTTATGGCCGATTCTAATTTGGCTTGGCTCATATTATGGACGCCCGGTCGAACTTTTCAAATTTTATGGGTCAAATTTGTGGTGCCAAAAAAGTCGTTGGGTTCGAACTTACGATAGCACGAAAATCCATGAGCATTCTAGAAAATTGAAGGGGGGGCGATGTCTCCCCTCTATTTCCTCTTGCGTGCCGTCTCTGTCTTTTCCATCCGATGCCGGTGATCCCTTTTCACGACGCGATAAAAAGGTAAAATCTCCCGTCCCAAAAGCGATTTGAAAAAGGAAATTTAAGGTGCAATTTGTGAATCGGCAGAAAATTCAAAGAGCGCGTTGGAGACGCCTGCCCGTTTTGTCGCCTGTCGTGACCAGGCACAGCAGCCATCAGTGACCATTTCAATAGCAATAATGCACCAATTGGCAAAGAACCAGGAATAAATAAATAAATATTTCTGGAATTTGATAGTTCAATCTCAACTAACGAACGAAATTAACAAATTTCCCTCTTGACCCGGCTTTCCCATTTAGTGCTCTTCGGTATTTTCTAACTTGCTTTCGCTGGCAAAGAATGATTCTGTAGAACTGCTGGCAAGAATCCCTTGGTTCTCATTGCATTTCCCTTTCTTACATTTTATGATGAGAAAGTCCGCTTTCGGAGCGTCCTCATCACAAATTTATGCAACCATTTGACTTTTTAAATTTAGTTATAAAAATAAATATATTTTTCCACTGGACATATCTTAATCGTTCATCAATAATCAGCTAAAACCCAATAGAAATCGCATTTTCATTTTATTTTTATCATTGTAAGGTGATGAGTTTGAACTTTGCAAGCCATCCAAATTAAATTGGAAAATCACATATTGTGTGTGTTGTGTGTGTGTGTGTGTGTGTGTTTGTAGACTGGTCTAGAAAGAGAGATACATGTAAAAGGATCCAATGCATGATCCAAACGCTGACCCCATTGTACTACTATCATCACCTAAATTAGTAGTAAATTAGTAGTACAGTCAAATTGGCTTATAGCTTAAATTCTAAAAAGATTGTCACGCACCCATCCCATCATGGTTTTAGGGAGAAAAATCGATTCTTTGCTTCTCATGTGGGATATCATTAATTCTATGATTGATTGATGTTGACTTCACAACCTCACAAATTGTAAATTCATGTTTTATTTTTTCTAAGAGCATAGATCAGATCAATGGGACCTGAGTCTTTAATTAACCCCCATTTCTTGTACCATTATTTCGAGATAATTATAATTTATCACTATAAGATAAAGCCATTTTTGTTGGGTTTTGCACTAAATGAATTCTTTAATGTTCCCCTTGGAAATGTCTCTCCTGGTGGTGCGAGTATATCCGGATCGTGGCCGAGTGGAGGACGACATTAAAAACAAAGACAAGGGACAATAATTATTATAAAAATCTAGAAAATATTAAAAAAAAATAATAATTGGGAGACGAGAACTGGATTATATGAGGACGATTCTTCGCTTCTCTCCTTCGCCTTCTGTCACTTCTGTCTTTTTAAAAACATATTTAAAGACATGCGATTTTGGATGATAATGGCTTTGACAGAGCCCTCCATGTGAGCACTCGTGGCCTTCGTTAAGTTGATCATTAACACATCAATCTAGTCTTAATTATTGGTGACTTTTACACGTTTGTATGTAAATGTGTGTATAGGTACCGTGCTAGTTCATCCATATCGCAGAGCACTATTTATTGAAATGTTGAAATTAACTAGATGATCTTCGAGGAAGATGCATATCAAATCAAATCCTTTGACTTTTCGGTGATAACATCAACATGATAATCCTACAAAAAGTTTAAGTGATCAAGCTAAAAAAATAGAAGAAAAAGATAGTACCATATCTTTGATTCTTTCGTCACGAGGAGGAAGGAAAAAATAAAATCAGAGCCGAGCCTAGCCTTGAATAAGGATGATGATTTGTTTTCACTTTTAACCAAGCCAATAGGCCACAACTAAAATTTTTGCCGAAATAAAAATGATCTTTTAGTTAGTAAATTTGAGGGTTTTAAAATGACGCCAGAAGTTGGATTCTCCAAAAGTTGGAGAAAAAGTTATAAATAAAATTTCAAGTGTTGATAAACGATTTTCTTTGTTTTTTTTTTCTCGCTATAATTCGTTCGGGTGACATCCTCTTAATAAGAAATCCATCAAATAGTAAGTATTATTTTTAACCCATCAATGAATTGTAAATATTTTTTTCTTGGGTACTTCGAATCAAAACCTAATCAAAACCTAATTAAAAACATTGATGATCAAATTGGCATGACAAAGAACCGAAAGCAGTGTTACAGCTTCTCTCTGATTTGGATTGCACGAAGAGTCAAAAGGAAAGCATGCCTTATAAAATTGCTTTGTTTTATTTTTCATCACCCTCATAATCTTCATATGATATACGCAAAAATTACATCATCAGTGGATAAAATCTTTTTTTTTTTAAATGTAGTTGTGGTAATGGATACATCTACACAATAATGCAATCAAACCTAATTGTCAAATTTAAAACAATTTACACGTGGCATTATCTTGATTAAGTCCTTAAGACAACTTTGTAAAAACTGTTTCTTAACCTCGCACTGCTATAAATGGTGAACTAAGTAGCTGTCTCATGAATACCTAGGCATCTATTTACAAACATTTTTCACAACTTCCACGATCTGCTAGCGTTCTACTATTAGGGTTTGTCTTCTCATGTATACAGCTAGCTGAAAAATTTCTCTATATAGGTACTTTAGCTAATAAAGTAGGTGCACATTTGCATCTAGTGAAAACAGTAGTTGATATTATAAAGTACAGAGTTAGTCCAATACGTTTCGATATTTGTGCATTTTGATCCTCTTATTTTTCCTTTTTGCAATAAGTCCTCTAGCCTTTTGAATTTATGCAATCAAAATTTTCAATCAATTGCTCTAACTCTATCATATGTGACATTACTTGTCAGGCCACTAGTTTGGCGTCAAACAAGCAAAAAACAAACGGGAAAAACAAGAAAAAAGAAACCTGAATTTGAGTTATCAGTCACAGTGGGTAAATAAAAGCCCTGGATTGCACAATTTTTTTACTAAATTCAGAATATCAAACTGCACAAACATTAAAGCTTAAGAGGAAGAAATCCGCACCTAACACTTTTCTTATCGGCACCGGCAGGCGGAGCCACCAGGAGAGAGGAATATTCGGTAAAAAAACAAGCATATACTTATTAAGCTACTAATCATACTTAAGCCTTAATTAATTACTTCCAGATTGTTTTTCTCTAATTTCTGTCAGGTCAAAAGAGCAGGGGGACTCGGTGGAATTTCTAGCTAAAACAGCTGTTCTCACGATTAACAGAGAAAAAAAGAAAAGTTGCTTTCGTAAAAGAAAAGATAATGCCATCATTTTCATGGTCCCTTCTAGAAGTTGCAGTAAAAGAGTGAATGTCGTGCAAAATCCCCCTTACTTGGCCAAAAATTTTCTGTAACTCCAGTTCTGTCTTTTTTATTAATAATCATTAAATGGGCCTAAATTTGTAATCTTGCATGACTGCAAAATATTCTGAACACCCCTTTTAAGAAGACAAATTCAGAAAACAAATCAAAAGAAATTGAAGAAAAGTGATCTGAAACTTCATATGCCTGCTTTTTGCGGAGTGAAGGAAAGGCAAAAGAAAAGTGAGGGTATAGTTATAGACTATAGTGGCAGGTAAAGATAGAAGCAGCTTTTTCCATATCGAGATTTCTAAAATTAGAGCAGCCCCAAAAAATTCCTTTTTTTATTGATTAAAAAAGGAAAAAGAAAGGTTGGAATTCAAAAAAGAAGAAAAAAGAAGAAAGTGAATAAAAGCAGTGGTCCAGTGCTGACCATAAAAAAAATTAGTATCGCCTTCTTTATGGCCTGCTTCGTTCTTCATATTTGCCTTCCAAATTTGACCCACGATTTCTCAAAATCTCAAGCTTTGGAAAATGACTAGGAACCTTCTCACTCCCTCTTTTTATCCCTTTGTTCCAGTTTTCACTGACCCAATATTCCTAACTTCCCCCCCCAAAAAAACCAAAATAAACAAATAAATAATAATAATAAAATATTTTATTCTTAGGATTACTAAATTTTCATGTAGCGCCAACCGCTCTGCATTATCCTCCAACTCAGGCCTCCAGGCACAACACAACACGGCATTGATTAATTAAAGAAGAGGCTCAACAGTGAGAAGGAAAAAAAGGTTTTTTGTGCGTGCAATTTTAGAAAATTTTATTAATGCCGTGCCTTGGGATGCAATTTCCATGGCATGAATTTGCATAATCAGAATGGCCATGGAAGAATTTCTCTTTTTATAAATATATTATCTAATCATTATTTTCATTATTCTAATTATCGATTGTGGAGGGGAGACACCATGGGGAGATTGTGATTTGTATGCGGTGTTATTAGTATATGAGTGCACATTAGTGCTGTATACAAACCTATGATGACCCAATTGATGCATCATTGATAGCAGGTTTAACACAAATGATCAGACCCTAAACTTGGATAAATTAGAAATTACCAATTACTGAAATTTATGTACAGGAGTGGAAATTTTTTTTGGGGTGGGGTTGGGTCCAAGGATATTACTTCTCCTTTAGACAACCAACTGGGGTCCCAACGAAATAGAACCTTCATCTCCTGTTTTCTAATTTTTGTCAACTTTATGTGTACCTCAATATTCCTGAAAAGGCTGCAACTTTGCCATTGATTGAGCTCCCCAGCACATGCCATTCTCATTATTGAGAAATCACATGCACTTGAAATTCACAAATACAAAACCCTAGAAAAAAAAATTTGGGAAGTCTTCGTTAGTGAAGAGGTAGTGGAGACGGACGTGCGATTGTTTTATTCTGAAAAACCCGATCATGCATCATTTAGGAAATTAAGACATGTTTCAAGTATCAAATCAAGCGTACTAGGCACTCATAGCAGATTCAGAACCGATGGCTCGGGTTTTGTTTAATTTTCAGTTTTTTCTTTCTTTCGCGACGAAAGATGGTCCACAGAGGGATGAAAAAACTAATATATGTCTGCCATATGGTCCAATGCGGTAGCTGATACGAACGTGCCCTGAAGATGAATTTAATTAATCAAATACGATCCAAGCAGTTCTTACAATAAGTTATCACTGCCAGCTAGAGAAACCCCATTTTGATGCATTTGATTAGAGAAGAAAAGATTATTATTTTAATCGAAATTTGAATTTGTCCCCAATGACAGCTCCCCTCCAACGACCGCTTGATCAGCTATTTATAGTCAGTCCGCAAGCAAGCCCTAAAGCCATCACTCCCCCTCCATCTTTCTCTCTGTTCTCCCAACATTTTTCCCGTTGGAGAGAACGCCGGAATTCACTAGGCATTGACCGGAGGCAGCGACCTTCCCGGGTGACCACCGATGATGAGCCCCGGTGGCGGCCCCGATCGGGGTCGCCTTTGGCCGGCACTGGCCATGGCGCTGACCGTGCTCATCGTCTCGAGCAATGTGGGCTCCGCCTCCGCTGATGGGTACGTGTACTCTTCCCCTCCTCCGCCTTACGAGTATAAGTCCCCTCCCCCGCCCTCCCCGTCTCCACCGCCGCCGTACATGTACAAGTCACCCCCGCCACCTTCCCCTTCCCCACCCCCTCCTTATGTTTACAAATCGCCGCCCCCACCGTCCCCATCTCCCCCGCCACCGTACGTTTACAAGTCTCCTCCGCCACCATCGCCATCCCCTCCGCCGCCGTATGTGTACAAGTCTCCTCCACCGCCATCACCGTCCCCACCACCACCGTATATGTACAAGAGTCCCCCGCCACCTTCACCATCTCCACCGCCACCGTACGTCTATAAGTCTCCGCCTCCACCATCCCCGTCTCCGCCCCCACCGTATGTTTACAAGTCTCCTCCACCACCCTCACCATCTCCACCGCCCCCATACTTGTACAAGTCTCCTCCACCACCCTCGCCTTCCCCGCCGCCACCTTATTACTACAAGTCTCCACCGCCACCAAAGAAATCTCCTCCTCCGCCTTACTATTACAAGTCGCCGCCGCCGCCTTCCCCATCTCCGCCACCACCATACTACTACAAATCTCCACCCCCACCATCTCCATCTCCTCCTCCACCTTACCACTACACATCACCACCGCCGCCAAAGAAATCTCCTCCGCCGCCATACTACTACAAATCGCCGCCGCCGCCCTCACCATCTCCTCCGCCACCATACCACTACACCTCACCACCGCCACCGAAACACTCACCTCCACCACCATACTATTACAAATCACCACCACCACCCTCCCCATCTCCTCCGCCGTACTACTACAAGTCTCCGCCTCCTCCGGTGAAGTCCCCTCCTCCACCGACTCCGTACTACTACACATCGCCACCGCCACCTCCGAAGTCTCTTCCTCCTCCTTACTACTACACCTCGCCGCCGCCGCCATCGCCGCACCCTCACCCTCACCCGCATCCCCACCACAAGGTCGTCAAGGTGGTCGGAAAGGTCTACTGCTACAGATGCTACGACTGGGAGTACCCTGTGAAATCCCACGACAAGAAGCACCTCAAAGGTACCCAATGCGTTCCCTCTGACCAACTTCATAATTTTATTATATTCACCAGTTTTTAATAATTATTTGGATCTAAACAAATCGTACTGGGAATAGCGAAAAGACATTTGTTACTTTCTAGCTAACGACATTAATTTCTATAGAGTAGGGTCGGTAATAATTATACGGTCTTAGTGATTGGTCAAATCATGTGACTTTTACTGAACCCTAATTGCATTCGTGCAAGGAGGGTCAGGATCTCGGATCCTCACATGGGTTTCTAATTTCCACAGCTCTTAAGAGACTATTGGGGTAGTTAAAGTGACAAGTGGTGTCCAACTCATCGTGGAAATTCAACATTTTTCTCTTTATTTTCAGATTATACATCATCTACTTTTTCCGGCTTTAGCAATAATTGCAGAAATCCCATTTCTCCTTTTAACATGCTTAGTTATTCTAAAATTTCCCTATATAATAGTCACTCTAATTATCATAAATTAAAAGGGCTCACAGACCTAGTCAGAACATTGTAATCTACCACGTTTAGGCACATGCATTGCGATACAGAGAACCGAGATATTCTCTGCGAGAGCATAATAGGTCAACGGCTTCTGATTTATGCAGAAAAGTATTATTCTATTATATATTCCTATAACTACTCATCCTATGTTTTGTCCTGGGATAGTTGTCCTTTCTTCGGTATAAAAAATGAGAATTACTAATCAATACGGCAAAGACAAGATTAGTTTGGATTATTCGGAGTAGGTGATGACCGTTCAGAGCATTGTACTGTATTTGACTCGTACATCATTGGTTGTTTCTTACGTTTTATCTAATCTTATATTAATTATAATTTGTTTGTGTCATTTGGAACAGGTGCTGTCGTGGAAGTGACCTGTATGGCCGGCGAGAAGGAGATCAAGGCTTACGGCAAGACCAAGATCAACGGCAAGTACAGCATCACGGTTGACGGGTTCGACTATGGTAAGGATGGCAAGGCCAAGGCGTGCAAGGCAAAGCTCCATGCGCCGCCCAAGGACTCGCCGTGCAACATCCCCACTAACTTGCACTGGGGCAAGAAGGGGGCGAAGCTTGGGCTCAAGTCCAAGTCCGATTATGAAGTTGTGCTCTATGCTAAGCCCTTCGCATACGCCCCGAAGACTCCTTACAAGGAGTGTGAGAAGCCCAAGCCCAAGCCCAAGCCCACGCCAGCTCCTTATATCTACAAATCTCCCCCGCCACCACCATATATCTACAAGTCCCCACCCCCGCCTCCACCTACTTATGTGTACAAGTCTCCGCCGCCGCCGCCATATGTTTACAAGTCTCCTCCACCGCCACCACCGACTTACATCTACAAGTCGCCTCCTCCACCACCATATGTCTACAAGTCTCCACCGCCACCCTCATCTCCTTATGTTTATAAGTCACCTCCACCACCACCCTACATCTACAAGTCTCCTCCACCACCACCACCGACTTACATCTACAAGTCGCCTCCTCCTCCGCCATACGTCTACAAGTCTCCACCACCACCCTCGTCTCCTTATGTTTATAAGTCACCTCCACCACCACCCTACATCTACAAGTCGCCTCCTCCTCCGCCATATGTCTACAAGTCTCCACCGCCACCCTCATCTCCTTATGTTTATAAGTCACCTCCACCACCACCCTACATCTACAAGTCGCCTCCTCCTCCGCCATACGTCTACAAGTCACCTCCGCCACCGCCCTACATGTACAAGTCTCCTCCACCACCGCCACCAACTTATATCTACAAGTCGCCTCCTCCTCCACCATACATCTACAAGTCTCCTCCACCCCCACCACCGACTTACATCTACAAGTCGCCTCCACCGCCGCCCTACATTTACAAGTCTCCTCCACCCCCACCGCCGACTTACATCTACAAGTCGCCTCCTCCTCCACCATACATCTACAAGTCCCCTCCACCACCGCCCTACATCTACAAGTCTCCACCGCCACCATCCCCATCCCCTCCACCACCTTATTACTACAAGTCGCCGCCTCCTCCATCGCCATCACCACCACCACCATATTATTACAAATCCCCGCCTCCACCTGTGAAGTCTCCACCACCACCATACTACTACAAGTCCCCACCTCCGCCTTCACCATCCCCGCCTCCACCTTATTATTACAAATCCCCACCACCTCCTTCCCCATCTCCTCCACCACCTTATTACTACAAGTCACCACCTCCTCCATCCCCATCTCCACCACCACCCTACTACTACAAATCCCCACCTCCGCCTGTGAAGTCTCCACCACCACCATACTACTACAAGTCCCCACCTCCGCCTTCACCATCCCCGCCTCCACCTTACTATTACAAATCCCCACCACCTCCTTCCCCATCTCCTCCACCACCTTATTACTACAAGTCACCACCTCCTCCATCCCCATCTCCACCACCACCCTACTACTACAAGTCCCCACCGCCACCGGTGAAATCTCCACCTCCACCATACTACTACAATTCCCCACCACCACCGGTGAAATCTCCGCCACCGCCGTACCATTACATTTCACCACCACCACCATCACCATCTCCACCTCCTCCCTATGTCTACAAGTCGCCACCTCCCCCATCACCATCTCCTCCTCCACTCTACCACTACACCTCGCCTCCACCACCAATGAAGTCTCCACCACCGCCATACCATTACACGTCCCCACCACCACCATCACCATCTCCACCTTCCCCCTACCACTACACATCCCCTCCACCACCGGTGAAATCTCCACCACCGCCATACCACTACATATCTCCACCACCACCATCACCGTCTCCACCTCCTCCTTATCTCTACAAGTCCCCACCTCCCCCTTCACCGTCCCCTCCTCCTCCCTACCACTACACATCGCCGCCGCCACCAGTGAAGTCACCTCCTCCCCCAGCGTACATCTACGCGTCACCGCCGCCTCCAATTTACTAAGCTCAAAAGGCTTAGTCACATACCGACTCCAATCATGTATGTCCACAATCTTTAAGAAACTTGTGCAATTAGCAATTTTTCTTTCACGTGTTCCTAATAACACTCACTGATTTGATCTAATTTTGGTGTTGCAGATGTTATTTTGCAGAATATAATAAAGGGAGGCTTCGAAAAGAAGAGAATTAGACTTCAATCTTCCAATCCTGCTTCGTCGAATAAGGCTCTGGATGCTTCATCAAGACACAACCTTCATCGATCAGACCAGATTTCCTCCACTTCCTTGGTGTCCATGTTTCAAGTTGCGCTGTTGTTATATTCAAGTGGGAAATGGCTTCAAAAGGCTTTCTGATACAGAGGAAAAGAAACAGGGTACGAGATTGGAGAGGCAGAGATAGTACAAGGAAGCCCAATTTGGCATTTTCTTTTCTTTTCCTTTAATTCTTGTCTGATTCTTGTTTAGATCCCACCTAATTTATGGTTGTATAGTCTGTACGTACGGGCTTGTTTGGTAGGCTTCTCTTTATTCAAGGTCAATTGTTTTCTGGGACCCTCTTGTGCTTTGTGCAACAACTACTTTAGAAATAAAGAGAAACCCATTTCCCTCAATTTTAAACTTTCTCATACCTATCTCGATGCCCTTTCGACTCAAAACCAAATTATTCACCTAACATAGCCGAAGAACAGGGAAAAAAAAAACAAAGAAAAAACCACTACTGTATGCTTATATAGTCAACACATGTACCAAAGCAATTGCTCAGTATATTCAGTACTATGAAGGAAACCCTCTGCCTCAATCATCAACTAATTGTAACTACTGATATACTGCCCCGCGAAACATGAGCATTATTTGATGAATGTCGGGTTAAAATTTTGTGCAGAAGAGATTATTAGTTTGATTGAACCACAATGTCTCGATCTTCTCGTCTTCAATTCCACGTGGTCTCTTCTTTGGGAACTTGCAATCAAGGTTTCACACAACAAGAAGAGACAAATTCCACCACTTCTCTTCACCTTTTTATTATTACTTCTCCCCTGCCTGCTTTTTGTCTTCTTCCCTACTCCCAAACTTCTATTTTTATTTGCTTTCAAAACCAACGAGGGCAAGATTGAGTTTTTCTTCTTTTTTCAAAATGGACTTAGATAGCTCGAAAGTATGAGTACAAAAGACTTGAATCTGAACAAAGTAAAGCTCATAAGGATTCCAAGGGGCTGGACAACTAATTCAAAGGGAGTGATCCATTACAATAAGTCTTTGCGAGTCAGTCCGCAACCCGGTTGGATTCCCTACTACAATGGGACAGGTTTAGGTGTTTGAAGCCCATCATCAGATTTTTGGTCTCGTTGATCAGATTCTCCAAATCCCATGAACGGGTGGTCTCTTCTTCAAGTGTTTTGGCCAAAAGTAAACTGTCTAACTTCACCTGAAGTTTCTATTCAAAACGTGCGCGAAGCTACTTTAGGGTTTCAACCATTGCAATAGTCTCCGTCTATTCAGCCGAAGCTAGTCTCACCCATCTTGCAAAACCGTCCACTAATTCTCCATCTTTGTTCCGGCACACGCAACTTAGTGCTCCTATCGGCGAATCCGAGGAGTGAGACCCATCAAAATTGATTTTGAGGACATTTGCAGTCGGGCTTTTCCAAATCTGAGGTAAGGAGCCTTCGTCATCATGCACTTTCTTCTTTAAGTTCCCCTGATTTGTGTAATAGAGATTCTTCACCTTGGCTAAGCTGATGATTTTCTTTGGGTCAATTTCTATTGGTCAAAAATAGCATTGTTCCTTTCTTTCCAAATGTGCTGGAGGACTGTAGCTAGGAGATCGAAACTTGTTGAAGTATGGATGAAATCTTGAAGCCATTCATCTACTCGACGAAGGTCGAAAGGTGAGATGTGGATCTACAGCAGCCAGAAAATTGGTGGATTTCTTGCTATAATTAAAAGACCTATGCAAGAAGGAAGGAATATCAAATTCAATCTCTCAAGATGGATTTTAGTGAATCTTGGATAAATCGATCTACAAAAAGCGAAATATTCTTTCCAAATGAAGCACTCTTCTTAAAGAAACTCTATCCGTTGTATGGGCGACAGAATCGACGAGAGATTTCAATATCGACAATCTTGAAGCTATTAGATCTTTTGACAACGTTCAAATCCAATGGGAGAGCAATCCTTTAAGGAAATGTCTCACGGTCAGCTTGGATACAAAGCATTATATAAGAAGGTCGAGATGTTGAAAGGAATATATAGAGCTAAAAATCCGAAGTCTATGATTCCTAAGCTTTAAGTAATCTTCAATAACATTTGTCTCTAAGAGCTATACTCTATAATCTTTCAGAGGTTGAGAGCGCATGAGGAACTTTTTTCATGAACTCGAGTATTCATTACTTTTAAGTTTTGTAACGTCTGACAAATTGATCTAGTGAAATCTAACCAATCATCGACTATTAGCGCAAGAGAGTGGACATAGGTTTACTGAAGCCAAACCACTATAATTGTTTGTGTGCAATTTTCCATTCCTTACTCTCTTTGTTTTATATGTTTTGAGGATTATTTGCAGACTGATAAGATCTGATAGTTATTTGGGTTTTGGTAGAAAGTTGTTCCGTTGCAAAATCGTTTAAATTATTTTTATTCCACATCATTACCTATTCACTCCCTTCTTCTAGGTGATTCATCTAGCAATTCTATATATTGTGTCGCGTCTCCTCTGTATCTTCCCCACTTTCTCTCACCATGGAGAACGTGAGTCGTCTCTTTCTGTGTGTCAAGAATTGCCCCCTCCTCTTTGCACGTAAAAGTGCAGAGGATTTATACTCCTCCACTCACCGACTCCTTGGTGGATGAGTGCATATTTGCCTTCCTTTTTTTTTTTTTTTCTTTCAATCAAATATTCTCTTCTCTTGCTGACCGAATCCCTCTTCTTTTTATTTGGCAGCTAGTTTTTTCATCTAATATATGCTATTGATATGCCCATGATTATTGACCAAACATTCCTTTTGAAGATTGAAATATTCGTCCACAATCTTGCTTAGTACATCCTTGGACAAATCTTGCACCACTGAATAGGTGACTATGATTCCCTTTCCTAATTCCTAACACAAAGCAATCCCTCAATTTGGCAAATATCCCAATGAATTTAAGGCCATGAAAATTAATGGGCTAGGTCATATTTTCATTACTGCAGGCTTAACTAAAATAAAGCTCATAACCATTTACCCAAGTTCATCTACCGCCGGTCTGATCCAAATACAACTATATGAGCCTATTAGGCTGCGCATAATAAAATTTTTATTTCTCTATTTCTCTATTTTTTCGTTTTAATGCAGGTTTAAAACATAAATCTTTTGATAACGCAATTTGATTTTTAATATATTTTTATTTCGAAAATTGATTTAAAGAAGAAATCAGAAGCTAAAATTTTTAACTCCTCGTTCAAGAAATTTTGTCATACGCACCCTTAACTACTAATGCAAATGCTCATAATAATCATACGTAGTTTTAAATAATATTTTTTTGTTTAAGGGCTAAAATTTAGTCCATAATTTTCTATGTAATTTACAACTAAATGGAATGCCAAAATTTAGGTGTCAACAGAAAGTAACCGTGCCCGAGACGGCTTGAACCAATCTAGATCGAGAAGGGAATTGCGTGTCCAAACTCATCCATTTGCTCTCGCACGGCACATGGGACAACACGCCCCCTCCGTTTCCTAAGCTGGGCTTCAAAATCAAGAAAGGCTCATGAGATACTGGGCCGGAATCAGGACTATTGGGCTGGGCCATGATTGGCGATTGGGCCACTCGGGATCCGCTCCCGCCGCCCGAACTCCGGTTTGAATGTCTTCTTCCTTGGACGGAAAGATTCCTATTTTATTACATCCTCCGCCTGAGAAATCCTCCGATTCTGGAAGCTTCCATCTGAGGTTCTAGGGTTTTCCGGCGGTCGGCTCGCTTCTCGTTCCATCCGCGAATCGAAAGGTCGTAACTTTCGACAGGTCCGGCGCAGATCCTCGTAACCCATCGAAGGAAGGAGATGGTGAGTTCCGGTGACGCTGCTGGAATGTCGAATCTGTCCGTCTTCGGCCTCGGTTCGGTCGAAATTGATTGATCGATTGATCGTGCGTGTGCAGGCGGCGAAAATTCTGGCGAACCTGCTCGTGATGGGCGGTGGTATTATGGCTCGAGCTTTTGTTCAGGCGTATCGTCAAGCCCTTGCCAGTAAGTTTCGTTTTTCTTTCCTCTTTCTTTTGCCAATTCTGGCGGTGGGATCGTTTTCGTTTTGCACCTTTTCATTGGGTGAATGTACCTTGATTAATGAATTGCGTTAGCAGTAATGGGTGGTGAAAGAAAATGTAGTTAGACCCATCTGAGATTGCTATCGATTTTCGGGTGGTGTCTCTTGAATGGAATTTATCAGTTGTGGTAGGTGTGAGGCTATCTAATGGACTCATAAGGGTTTGAACAAAGGAAATGGTCTTTAAATTGCTAGGTGTTGGTTGGTGGCAATGGGTCTTGGATGATTTATTTTCAAAACCCAAAAGGGTTTTCTGTTTTTCCTGTTAATGTAGGATTTTCTTCAGAGAAGCGTTTTTCTTGTTAATGCGCATGTTGTTGCGTTCTAGCGACAAAAAGGAAGCATGGGATGTAGATGGAATTATGGTATCGATGAGAAAATGTCACAAGGAAAACGTTATCAGGGTGTGGTCAGGAGAGATGTTTAAGTGCCGAAAATTGGCTTTTTGAATGCGTGTGATCATGCCTAAATTGTTGCAACTTGTTCAGTCAAGAAAGTTGAGTTCTTTTAAGTAAATTACAGCTACCTAACCATGCATAGCAGAGACTATAGGGCTTTTTGATGCAATTTAGTACTTCCAGTCTTCCAGATGCTATGTAATTGGGTTGTAGCTAATGTAGGTGAAACTCACTTACCAATTAGACAGTTAGATTGATTGTAGCCATCAACATTTATTTTTTAACTCTCCAACCTGATGTTAATTGACTTATGACCCTCTAAAGTATGATCTAATGTCCTCCCTTTTGCGATCCCATCAAACTTAAGACCTCTACCTTAAATTTCGGCCCCTGTGATTCTAGCTTACGGCTAGGATTTGCCTTTTGAGTGTTATAAGACACTTGATTAGCACAGTTCATTTCCGTTGGGGCAGTATCCAATTGTCCCTTTGCCAGCATCTAACTTGTAGTGACTTTTCAAATTCCTACTAATTCTTTGTGCAATTGGTTCCAAATAAAATGGAAGGACCACTTTCCACAGATCAAATTAGATGAGTTGATTGTCAAGAAAGGATTTAGAGGAAATGGGAAAAGAAAAGGAGAGTTAGAAGTTCAGAATTTGAACTTACTTCTTACTTCACCTACTGTTCTTGGATGCCACTGAAAATGAGTTGCCTTCTAGTCCTTCCTCACTGGTCAATTAACTTGAAAGATGTCAAATTAATAATCCTTGACCTAAACACTCAAATTAGGGTTTGTTGCGTTGATTGCCCTTAACCTGATTGATCAGGGTTTTTCATCTCTTCTGCTGAAATTAGTGAGGCTGCTTAGTTCTGCAAAAATGATTTGTGTTCATGGGATTTAGTCTGTACTTCAGATCTATTATTGAGAACAAAGCACGATGTACTTTAATGGTATAGCCTTATATGGGATAAAAAGTAATCGGAGGACTTCTCTCTCTTTGTTCCAGATGCCTCAAAAACTGGTGTTGCCCAAGAAACGCTACAGAACACTGTTCGCCGAGCTAGCAAGGCAATGACAGAGCAAGAAGCAAGGCAGATTCTTGGGGTGACTGAGGAAACTGCCTGGGAAGATATATTGAAGGTATGCAAAATTTTGCATCATAAAAAGCTTTTTGTATGATGCCCGTATGCTTATATCCGTCTGTTCTGAGAAAATCTCTTATGGCCTAGCAGAAATATGATGCTTTGTTCGAGAGGAATGCGAAGAACGGGAGCTTTTACATTCAGTCTAAGGTTCACCGGGCTAAAGAATGTTTAGAGTCTGTATATCAAGGCAAAGGCCAAAGTAACCCAAGTTGATGGTCCAGAGCTTGTGCATAATCTCGTATTTTGTACTTCCATGAAGCGTATTTGTTGGGTGCCTCAAAGGTGGAATGTGTCGACATATTTGCACTGTATGTATTTTTGTCTTGAGTTCATCCCTAATGCCGAATAATGTAATCTTATGGCTGATCTATGTAGCGATTGGCCGGCAAAGTTACGTTGTCTGATAATAATCAGCAAAGATATGAATGGGTTCTGTACAAAGTATGATGAAAATTTATCCGTTTCTCCCTCTTTAAATGAATATCTATTTTCTGGCTCACTTGTGGCTGAGATTGATCTCTCTGGTTTAGTTGATGATGACCTTTCCTGCTTCAATTCCCTTACACCTGAGTTAACAATGTTCCATTCAACGTGACAAAAGAACCTCCAAATTCCTTAAAATTATCCTTGAATTAAGATGATTTTCATGCGCTCGCCGTGTAAACTCTAATCATCAATTGACGGATGCGAAGGGGCAGTGAAACATGTAAATCAATTCCGACAAAGGGAATATGAATTCACATGGTGGTCTGAAAGATGGTAGGAAATGGATTCAAGCAGTTGTAACAATTTTATCAACGAGTGCATGCGGATAAAAGGGAAGTTTGCAATGAACCGTTTTCCATGTTATAGGTAATCAAGTGCCTTGAAACACACATTAATATTAATGAGATCCTGTCGTAATACAGAGAATAGTAGTTTGAGTTCAGAATTGATGGGAGATTTACGAAATAACGTAGTGATTTCGCAGGCCGTTTCCAACAGACAAACCATATTTCTATTAATATACTTTTGTTATTCACCTAATCAAACTTTCATGAAATTTTAAAGGGATTTCTGTTGTTGAGGTTAGTTCTTTCTTTCTTCTTTTTTTGAAGAATTTGCTTAATGATATGAACAAATCATCAGATTGGCAAATCACCTTCAAAAGAGATCGAATACTTTGACAGGGGGATACAATCTGCTTCCAGTTGTACAGAGTCCCTTCTTACCCCTGCGGATATACAGCATATTCTTGGAGCCTTCTGCTTTGACCGGAATCCGACCACCTTCTGTTCTTTTATATGGCCAGATTGGCAGCCTTTTGTTGAAACTTTCAAAGCCCCATGTCTGACTTCTCTGTTGTTGCCTTGCCTGGCTGTACTTTCTGTCAAACGGTGACCCGTTTTCACCTGAAATAACTAAATCCATCCCTTTTTCACTAGTTAGACAAAATTCTTCTAGATGGTCTTCGTTTTTGCCCAATTTCCTTCAATTTAGTTATTTTTCCTATAATGGATTTTCTTCAAATTTAAACTCATTATTATTTAGAGGATACAAATGCACCTCTTCTTCACCACTGGTTTTATTGTGACTTGTCAATTTTTCGGTACCTCTAGCTTCGACGCTCGCTTTTGTGATAAATATGTGTTGAAGTATTATCACATTGATTGACAATGGGTCATAATTCTTTATATTTTTGTAGTTTCCCTCCACCTACAAATTTAAACTTTTGGGTTGAACTTTCTAATATAATATCAAAGCTAGTTATCCCTTACAAGAAAATACGTGGTAAAACATTTCATGTGAATGTGCATAGTCATAATTTCACGTAGAGAGTGTTGAAATATTATCCCATATCGATTGATAACAAATCATAAATGCTCTTTATATACATGTGGTATTTCTCTGCCTATAAGCTTAAACTGTTTGGTTGAACTTTCTAACAATATGTTAGATATTATTGATTAGTCTCATAAAAGAATATCAAGTCTTTTCATTATCGATATCAAATAGTTGATGAATTATTTTACCCTCAATGATACTTCTAACATGTGGCATGTAAGATTATAGGAGTATCCAAAAACACACTAAAAGCAATTATAAAACAGTTATGCACATTGAGACATTTTTCATATATACTCCTATGATGATATTAATTATTGTCAATTCAAAACGAATAAAATTTAATTTTTCTTTTTGATTTTTACTTCCTTTATGCAAAACTATGGTCTAATTGAATATCATATTTTACATTTTTACATTGCTGAATTTTGTTATGGAAAATTTTCAAAGACGGTTTCTTTTGTTTCATCTAGTCATGAGGAACCTATAGCATGATGGAAATAAAAGTTCATAAGTATCTGACCCAGTTATAAAGTTCTTCCTGTTAAATTTTTTCTGGATTCAATTTGATAATTAGTATATTAATTTGCCCGGTAACGTGAAAAAGTATTAGATTTGTTGAAAAATCTTTTGTTGGACAAATTTCCTATATATAAAAAGTAGAATTTAAGAAAAGAAAAAACATAGTGCATTTAACACGCCCGTTAACATATATATTTAAAAAAAACATATATTTTAAAAATTTCCATATTCGTGGTACTGATAATAATGGTAAAAACATCCTACATAGTAATAGAAAAACTTAAAAAATTGAAAAAAGTCAATGTTTGGGATTCACTGCTTTCAATGTCAAATGGTGAGTAAGGATAATCTTAGTAATAATGGATTTTTAACCATTTAGGGATGGGAATAGCCCCACCTTTGTCAAGTTATCATTTAATTAATCCAATTGGTAAAAGATTATGTTTACATTACATTAAACAGAAAACATACATATTCATTACCTTGATCACCAATTGATTTTATTGCTAGAGATGCATCTTCAAGCTATTTTATTATGCACCGCAAACATGAAGATGGAATTTTCATTGAAATTTCTATAATCATATCGGATACCCTATTCATTTGTATTTATAACAAAAACCGTAGGAAATTAAGATGAGAAAAATATGGCATTCTTTCTTTAAATTAGGTGAACACTATAAGTCATGTAATATATCACAAAAATGTCTCGTCAGTTTAGATTCATCTAAATAGCAAAAGAACAAACGCATTAATCCGTAAATATCCATGAAGCAAATTAAAAGTATTAACGTTGTAGAATAGAAAATGGTTTTTTTTTTTTTTTCTTTTTGAGCAAAAGCTTAAAATTGCGGTGCGTGAGCTGGATCGGTGAAGTCCATCTTTAAGGTCAATCCCTTACCTCACCAATCGCCATCCATAATTAATAAAAGTTGTATTGGACATTAAAGAATTATTATTCTTAATCCGTGCACTTCTGATTTGAGAAACCTTCCATTTTGTGGACCAGCTAAGCATGTTGGCTCACCAAAAAAAACAAATCAACACTAATTTTAGGATATGAAAATAAATAACCAAGAAAACAAGGTTGGTGAGTTTAACGATTGACGGGTCCAACGTTCCAGAAAAGATGATGCAGCCTTCTCTTCGGGCAGCTTATCAATGTCTCCGTTCATTGCGGGCCAGAAAAATTCATAGTTACATAAAATATCCATTGAACAATTCAAAGTTCTACATAATGAGAAATTACCACTAAATCTATGATTATAAATATCTTTTCAAGGTCTTCATAAAGCCTAGTACGCGTACTTGTCGGCCATGAAATTATACCATAATTTAATTTGAAAAACATAAAATACTTTCGAAAGATGTCATTCTATTCTAACGATAAAGTCGACGACCATGTCCACGGGGTATGACGTAAATTTTCCTTTTGATTTGTGTTTTTTTTTTATCGCCTATGCTTTGGAGACAGCTAACGAATTAATGTGGCTTTGCAAAGAAAAGCAAGAAGCACCAAAGAGAGGAAAAGAATAGAAAAGCAGAAAACATTAACAAATGTAAAAAAACAAAAAAGAAGGGAAGAAAAAGAAAAGAAAAGAAAAGAGAAGAAAGTAAAAATGATAAAAAAAAAGAAAGAAAAGAAAGAAGGAAAAAGGGGAAAATTCACCTCCCCCTTTGTTTTCTGCGTGGAAGGTGCGCTGTGTCCATCTCCCTCGCTCTGCTTCTCAAAGAGGAGAGAGAGAGAGAGAGAGAGAGAGAACCCAACACCGACCCTTAAGGATTGCAAATCCCTCTCCCTCCTTCCCTGCCGATCCCTTCTCTCTTTCTCTCTCTTTCTGGGTACGGGTCATTTTCGGTTGGCCGTCAACAGTCGCCGGCAGACCCCCGATCGCCGAGGTAACGAAACGATCCCCCCCTCCCTCTGTTCTCTCTTCCCTCCCCTCCCGCCGGGGGTCGGTGGATCTGGGTTTCTGGCGAGCTACTCCCTCGTGGGTCGTCCTCAAAATCGTCCCTTTCCCCCTCGATTCAGCTCGGTCCCGTTGCATTGCCGTGGATGGATGCCTATGCTGGCTGGATCTTCCCGTGCTCCGGCATGCGTTTCGTCGATCTCGCTTCTCGATCTGATGGCGAATTCTCTGTTTTGTGGATTCCTAAATTTGGGCATCTTGCGTGGGTGGTTGTTACGAACGGGAAATGATTGTAAAGTTTTGGGCTTTGGGATTGTCGGTGATCTGTCGCGGTTGTGTGAATGGGGAATGATTGGAAAGTTTTGCGCTTTTGGGTGGTGATGGATCTGTTAGAATTACGGAGGAGATTGAGATGTTGAGCTCGTGTCGGGAATTTGATGTTTTATAGGAGCTGATCTAATGTTGTTTGCAAGGAAAATGAGGGTAGAGTTGAGCTTTTCTTACCTTTGAGGACCAGTGCTGGGGGAGTCAATGAGTTGTAATCTGCGGATCGATAACACAGTACTCGGTAGTTGCCAATCTGTGTTTCGATAAGTCTATGGCATTTGGGAATTGGGAATTTTTTTTTTTGGTTGATTCAATTGATTCGTGCTGCATTGCAGAGAGTATTTCAATTCGGCATCAAGATATAACCCTTTTTTGATCTTGTGTTTTCAATTGCCTATGTTGGAAGTAGTGAAGTTTCTATGCTTGTTTGAATTTCTAGGCCATGCTCTTTGACTTGCACTTTTCACTATCATCAGGCTTCGGAGAATTACTCTAATCTTTTGAAGCAGTCTCCGGCAAAGAGGGCATAAGATCTAAGTTTTCAAGAAGGGGTTCTCTGCCGAAGAAGTCTTTCGATTTAAATATCCACTGCAATGAAGAAGGTCTTTGATCAAACTGTCAGGGACATGTAAGTTATAGTGACTACTGGGAAAAGTTCCATTATTTAAAGTCTTCCTTTCTTTTTTTTCCTTTGCCATGAATTAAGTTAAATTTAGTACCCAGAAAACTACAGAATCAAGATTAATCATGACTATGTTGGTATTATGGAGTCTTGGTTACTTTGAATTTGGAATTACTACTGATTCGAGTTTCCTGTTTTGCAGTAAGAGGGAGGTGAATAAGAAAGTGCTTAAAGTTCCTGGAATAGAACAGAAGGTAATGATTGTTTTGTTTTTGTTCAGTTAATAACTTGATAATTAATCTTTAAGTATTTTTCTGTTAATTAATGTTTGAGTGTGAGTATTGTCTCGATTGTTACTTATTCTTGGAAGAGATTTAAAGCATAAATGATTTGTGTCATAGATCCATGGTACGGTGGTTGATAGGAGCTCTCAGATTTGAGGTGGTTTGGGGCATATATCAATTTGTGTTGCTTCTAATTCTGCAGTAATAGGACTTTCCACATATTTTAAATGAGTTCTCTTTTGGTTTTCCAGGTTCTTGATGCCACGAGTAATGAACCATGGGGTCCCCATGGAACGCTTCTTGCAGATATTGCGCAGGCTTCCAGAAACTAGTAAGCTACACTTTGGTCCTCCTTTACTTGGATTTTGCATCATTGGGCAAGTCAATTTTACTTACTTTTGACTGTATGAACTGTACAGTCATGAGTACCAGATGATAATGGGGGTAATATGGAAGCGGATCAACGATACTGGAAAGAATTGGCGGCATGTCTACAAGGTCATTGTCCTTCTTTGGGCATAAATTCAACTTTTATTTTAATTATTTGAGGCGCTTCTTGGAAGTGGTAGTGTCTTCTCTATTCATTGTCTTACTGCATAACATTACGGATTGTGGTGTTTAGTACATGGTCAGAGTTATGTGTTCTATTTTGTTATACTGCTCAAGTGTTTCTCTTCATGCAGGCATTGACCGTTCTGGAGTACCTGGTTGCCCATGGATCTGAACGCGTCATAGAAGAGATTAGAGAACATGCTTACCAAATATCGGTAATTTTCCATTCTATTTATCTTTGGATTGCTATGTTGGTCTTGATTGTACTTCTTTTTGCTTTTGCTTTTGCTTTTTTATTTGTTGTGGTTATATCCTAGTTGTTTGCTGGTAATAACGTAGTTGTGTTTTAATTGATCTCCTACCAGACATTGTCCGATTTTCAATACATCGACTCTAGTGGAAGGGACCAGGGAAACAATGTTAGGAGGAAATCTCAGGGTCTTGTGATGCTGGTGAATGACAAGGAACGGATTGTTGAAGTTAGACAGAAGGCTGCTGCCAACAGGGACAAGTGAGTTCACCCTCTAAAAGAGTCAACTTTATTATTCTTGCTTTCTTTGCATGTCTCTTTCCATGTATCGTACTTTTTCACTTCGATTACGGATGATGAGTGACTCGTCTTCCTATCTGGACCCTATAATATTATTTCTTGGTTATCTGGTGGCTCAAATTGGCTAGTTCTTTCTTATTTTTCTCCCATTGAATGGGATTGATGATGTATGGTATTGGATAGGATAGCTATGGTACAACCTATAGGATTGTTGGCTTAGAATTTAGTGGTCACCATCTCATAGGATCGTTTGGACACAATTTGGTTCCTTTTTTCAATCACTTGGTAAAGTCAGTTGTTGGTCGTCCTTTTGTTGGCTTTGGAAAATTACAATTTTTTTTTGCTTACTGCATCTAAGTCTGTTTTGCTCGGTTGTATTCAAGTCCTGACCTTCTTCTCAATCCGTGAATGAGGCACAAAAGGGTGCCAAGCTGTATGGAAGGCTTCCAGGTTGATTTTTTAAAAGAACGATGTGTCCTCCCTTCTGTGAACAGAGAATGTGGTCTGCTTGTAAGATAATCTGCATGCAGTTGGATGTCTTCCACTGGTTTAAAAATATACGTGGTTCGATTTGCTGTCTCAACGCAGGTTCCGAAGCGTGTCATCGTCCGGTGGAATGTATAGACCAGGTTCAGGTGATAGATATGATGATGAGCGCTATGAAGGTCGATATGGGAGCAGGGATGAATATAGCTATGGTAGAGAGAGAGACTGGGGCTCCAAGGATGAGGATCGGTACAGTAGAAATGGGGATTCCTATAGTCGTGATGGAGACCGTTATGGCCGAGACTATGAAGAGCGTTATGGAAGAGATGGTTACAGGGATGATGATCACCGAGGAAGAAGTCGAAGCATTGATGATTATCAATATGGCTCATCGAGAAGTAGAAGTCATGATAGAGATAGGGACCGTTCTGTGGATGATGATGGTCAATACTCATCCCGGTATGTGTTTTTTTTTTTTTTTTTTTTTTCAAAGAAGATTGGTCAGACTCTTTTGATTTGAGCATACTAGTTAAAATACATTCTTTCCCTTCTCGTGTGAATTCTATATGCTTTGTCGTCTAGAATAATAATTAATAAGTCTTTTATTTGGATTAGTTGGGTCATATATGTATGGATCTAATGTCTACATTTGCAAGAGGATGCTGTCTATCGCGACTTAAGAACTTATGCATATCCTTGTAAACTTTAATTCCTGCATGCACTTTATGATTTTTTTAATTGTTATAAAATTTTTAACGTTTTTGGTCATCTGCTTCAGAGGCAGTGCTGGCAGAGCTGATGATAATTCTCAAGATGAGAGGTAATCTCTGCTGCTTCTTGCTTGATTTTTTGATGATGGCATGGTCAGCAAAATACTTTTTGAGGGGGTTCCTGCATTGGGATTTATAAATGGAGTTCCTACATCTACAGGCGGCTTGATCGAAAATATTCCGAGCAAAACATTGGTGCACCTCCTAGTTATGAAGAAGCTGTCGTTGACTCTCGAAGTCCCGTTCACAATGAAAGGTACTTCTTTTTCACTATAGGAATATGACAGTTTGTAATGTTTCCCATTTTGCTCTTGGTCAGTCTGTTTTTCATTCTAATTGACTGCAGGGATGTAGAGACTTCAGCAACATCTGCTCCTAAACCTTCTTCACCCCCTGTAGCGCCTGTCAATGATAACACTAGCCCCCCAGCTAATGCTCCCGTGCCTTCTGCATCTCCTGCAAAGCAGGAATTCGAGACTTTTGATGAGTTTGATCCACGTGGTCCACTTTCAGGTAAACATAATTTTAGTTCATGACATCACATATGATTCTTTCCTTAGTGAGGCTTGTGTGCTCATATGCTAAATTGTGTATATGTATATGTATGCTAAATTTGGTTGCACATGTGTGGCATAATCTATGAGCTAATATACAAGTTGACATTTCATATGGCAATTTAGTTACCTGCCTCAACACTGATTCTTTCGTAAAATTGAATGGTTGTTTCTAGATTTCCTTTTTCTAGCATTAATCTTATAGTCTTCACCATTCTTAATCACAAAGTTCTGATTTTGGAATCTACCGGAACTTAATTCTTAATGATATCTGGTGCAAATGGTTAAAACGAAAGCAATTTGCTTCTCTCCCCTGAGGCTGCTAGTTAGTGCTAAGTGACAATTGCGTGAGTATTCCTGGTCCAAAGTTACTAGTTCCTTTTTTTTTTCTCCTTGCATCTTGATATAATGTCCTGAGGCCAATATGAGTTTGGTCTTTCAGGAGCTTAGGTGGAACCTCTTTGTCAATTTTTGCCCCGTAAACAGTGGAACTCATTTTTGTTACTTCCTTTGATCAGCTGCCCCTGCCCCTGCCCCTGCCCCTGCCCCTACTACATCAATGAGTGCAGAAACAGACTTGCTTGGCTCTTTGTCAGATTCATTTTCTGCAAACCCTTTAGCTATCATGCCAGTAACATCTGGAAATTCTGCTCCTGAAGCCGAGGCTGCGGCGAACACTAACTTTGGACCCACATTTGCTGCAGCTCCACCATCAGCGTCTAATGTCATGAACCAGGTGCTATTTAATGTCTTGAACAGAGCAACTTTAATAACTGCTTTCTTCTCAATTAATAATGGTAGTGTAACTGACGGGGCATGATAAATTCTCATTGGTTTCCCTGGATGTGCACGCTGGGGTCTTGGTACCTCATCTCTAAAAGCATTGTGGGCTTATGGTGGTGAATATTTCTTTTGGTGAAAGCTTTTATGAAAAACATGAACTAGGTTGAGATTCAATGCTGCCAGACATGATGAGCCCCTTAAATAATTTGCATATGTTGCTAGGGACTTACTGTTGAAATTCTTATTTGTAGCTAATGTGCATCTTCAAAGGCTCAATGTCCCTCTACCTTTTGAATTGTTCCATCCTGTGTATATCATAGTTATGCCGTGCTTCTGCAGTTCAAGTATTAATTCTCAGCCTCATCCAATGGGAGTGTGATTTATGCCAGATATAAACCATGTATGTGATGTTACTATCTAAAACCCAGGCAGTGAACCGAAACTTGATTTGGGGTCATAATTGCAAGTTGTTGCCCACCTATGCCCCAAGTTAAGGCTTACTTTAAATTTTGGTGGTGAAAATAGAATGAAAATTAGCCTCACGCAGAAATCTGTGGCGAAACTTTTTCAGTCATGCTTATTCCGGAGTTTCTCTCTTCAATTGCCGGCTTGATGTCTTTTCATAGTCCTTTCTGACCTTGATTAGGGTCCACCTCTCGTTCTGGTAATTTACAACTTCTAAAATGTTTTTGTGAATGCAGTCATTTGATGATCCCTTTGGCGATTCACCTTTTAAAGCTACCCCATCTGGAGACGGCGCCCCTGTCCAACCACCAACTGCCACACCTGTAGCAACTATGCAGCCAAATGTGAACCAAAATGTTGAAATGCCTCAAATGGCTGGCTCAAACTTTGGGGATTCATTGTCTGGCTTAACATATGCTCCAGCTAGCACACAGAATTCACAATTTTACTCTGAGCCTAACCCAAACACTGATATTTTGGCGGACATTCTTCCTCCCTCTGGACCTTCAGCCGTCGCTGCACCACAGCCGCCATTTTCTGCTCCAAGTGGTCATCCTGCACACTTGCAAGCTAGTGTGTACGGGAACTTTGGTTCACAGAGTGGTCCCGTGGCTCCAGTAGCTTCACAAGTCCCTCAGCATATGCAAACTGGACTGGTGCCGCAATTTAACTATGGGAACTTCCCACAGCACATGGGAACTTCAGCTCCTAACGGGAATGTCTACACACAGGCAGGAGCTGCTCCACCACCACCTCCACACATGGCTCCACAGAATATGCTACCCTCACACACAACCAATGGAAGCTTTTTACCATCAGGAGGTGCATCTACTGTAACTTCTCATATGCCCCCACAGCAAGCGTCATTTGGAGGAGCTGTCCAACAGAACAATGATATTCTTGGCAACTTACTTCCTCAAACGGGGCAAAATTCTCAGGTGGCTTCACAGCCACCACAGCCACCTCTTTCATCCTCAACTGGTGCACTTGCTATTGTACCTCAACCATCAAAGGACAAGAAGTTCGAGACTAAGTCCACTGTATGGGCTGATACACTGAGCCGAGGGCTCGTCAACTTGAATATATCTGGCCGTGAGTGCTTAGATTCTATTTTTGTTGCCATCTGTTTTTAAATAGTATGCTGCTAGCATGTCTCTGAGATGATGATGCCATTATGTGTTTTTAAATGCAGCAAAGACCAATCCACTAGCAGACATAGGAGTTGATTTCGATGCAATAAATCGGAAGGAGAAGAGGATGGAAAAACAGTCTGCTGCTCCTGTAACATCAACGATCAACATGGGCAAAGCTATGGGATCAGGTTCGGGAATGGGTCGTGCTGGTGCTAGTGCTCTTAGGCCTCCACCTAACCCTGTGGCTGGTTCTGGCATGGGCATGGGAATGGGTGGTGGTCAAGGGTCCGGCATGGGCATGAATCAGCCTATGGGTGGTTATGGAGGCATGAATCAGCCTATGAGCATGGGAATGGGGATGAGTAATATGGGAATGGGTATGAATGGGGGGTATAACATGGGCATGGGGATGAACATGGGAGTTGGGCAAGGAGCTCCGATGCAACGGCCTACTGGCTTACCTCCTGGATCATCGATGCCGGGTGGTTATAACCCCATGATGGGTGGAAATCCATATGCTCAACAGCCATATGGTGGCGGATATCGGTGAGAGGTATTGAAGTGTGCCCCAATGGGGGAATGCAGTAATATAATTACATGATAATTTTGTGAGGTGTGGATGTTGTCATAGCGAAAGGCTTTATTCTTGTCCTTACTCAGCGGTAAGTCTCCTTGAAGATACAAAGGCATAGTTTCTCGTAATGATTACGGGTAATATTCTGTCTGCTCCAAAGTAATTTTGGATGGCCTGGGACTATTGCTCCTTGGACTATAGAGTTGAGATAGGTACCTCTGTATTGGAGTTGCTGCGATATCAAGCAATGGTATAGAACATGCTTCTGGGACTATCAGGATCTCTACCTTTTACAGCTATTCATTTTTTTTTTTTTCCTTTCCCTTTTTTTGTATCAATTGCCTGAGATTTCTTAGTGTGATTGAGCATGAAAAATAAGTACTGTACTTCAATTTTTGTATAAAATTGTGCTCTGCTTATGATTTGGTGGACTGGAGAAGTCATGCTCTTCTTGCTTTGACGTGGCAGTCTAGAATATTAACTATCAATAAGATCCTTATGAGACCGTTGAAGAGTCTGGATGAACTGATTAAGAAAAACAATGAGTGAGCATGGTTATAGTCCTCGAAGGCCTCTAGGAGGATGCGCATTTTGCTTTTTCAAGGATATTTTAATCTAAAGGATGTGGGGTTGAAGCAGAAAGGGGATTTGGAATGGTGTCGTCCTAAATCCACATTGATTACGATGATGGTGTTGGATGACCAGAGATTGTGGATGAAAAATGCTGCTCCCTTGCAAGGCCCCTACACCGTTTGGTATTTGGTTTTAGACTTGTTTGATCAAGCTATATTTGCCAAGACATTCGTAGGACGCACATGTTGTCACACATTCGAGTGATGGGTCTGCAGCTTTTCAGATCTTTGCTCAGCACTCTTAAGAAAGTGTAGGTTCTTTGACCAAAATGGAATTTCAGTTCGATGCGGGGGATGAGCTTGGGTGCCTTATATATCTCATCACACCCTAAGGCTGCCTTAAGACCTTTCCTTCTAGATATATAGATATGGTAGCCCGCAACTGTGAAGTGGAGATTAGTCTGTTACCCCTCCTCATTTTCCGTTAAGTGAGAGTACAGCCGACCTAGTCAACCTACTTTTAGAAGACCCAGCCAACTCGGTACCCCCTCATTTCCCCTAAATGAGAGCATGGCTGACATAGTCGACCTGCTCCTAGGAGACTCGGCCAACTTGGTCAATCTCCAGGACCTTCACGAATTGCTGATATCAATCGATTGATGCGTATACGGAAACGGAAGCTTGTTCCCTCTTCTCACCACGAGAGAATAATTAGTCAAGCAAAAAACGAAAAAAAGAGTTAGCTTTATGTTGCGCATCATTAATTTTCATACAGAATGAACTTTGTTATAAAAAAGATTGAACTGCGAAGTCTGTCCAATACTAAGTAATCCCCGATTCATCTAAACTGGGGTAACACGATATTCAAATGGCTTTCTTTATATTCATTCTCGACTCAATTTCAGTAGTGGTTTCAATTCATAATAGCACATGTTGCAAGTATACATGCTGAAGGATTCTTATGGGGTTCAAATCCCCCCCATGAAGAATCGGTAACGTCTGAAAATGTCAAATTCCTAGCTGTCATGTAATATGTGAGTCGCTGGCTTACCGGGGCAAGAGAGAAGGAAGGGGGCCCAAAAGAGAAGTTAACCAATTATATTGAAAGGATCCTTTTTGTTGACTCTGTGGATCGTGTTCTTCTACAGAGAATCCTCCGCCGCCGCTGTTATCTGCTTGTGATTGGCTATTGTTCTGAAGAATCCAAGCGACGGCTATCTCTTACTCCAGAAATATTTGAATCCTGTCGCCCATTGTATCTTTAAAATCTAACAAGAGTTTCCCTCCAACTTCTGCACTTGCGTCGTCCAACAATTCTTTAATATTTATGCCGGCAATAGCTGCAAAGATGAAAAAGAAGTCAATTCTCTTTATCTGCTCAGGACCTTTGTCCAGGACATACAGAAATGCCAAGATTGCCGTGAAACATGAAGAATACCTGGGACAATATTCGTGATGTTATCCAATAATCCAGCCTGCAGAGAAGAAAAGGAAGGAAAGGCAGATAACATTCCTTCATTATATATATAATGTGGACACAAAGGGGAGAATATAATTTTATGTACTGTGCCAGCTATAAGCATTATATTCATATGGAAAATACTGGCACGCAACATGGTAGGAGTTTTCGGGCTGGGGTTTAGCAAAATGATATCTTGGAGTAGGAGACCACAGGCAAGAATGAAACTATTGATGTACTGCTACTACCACAGACATGCAAGATGAAATCCATTTTATGACTTACCGGAATCCTGAGGTCAAGTCTCTCAAGACCATCTCTTCCCGTTATTTTTATTCTCAAAATCCGAGACCAGAGACCTGAGAAAGGACCTCTTGAGCTTTCTGTTCCATAATATGTAGGATTTATCACTTCAACAATGGGAGCTTGCAGTACTTGACTCCTTTGCTCTGTATCTTCTTGAGTCCTCTGTGATGTACTGTACTCGGTGCTCACTGACAGATGATTTCAGGTCATAAAGAGGGCAAAAATTGTAGATACTTCGAGCATATTAATGGTGCCAACAAGAGTAAGTGAATTTATGGAATCCTGAACAGGTTTAGATCTTCGTAAAACAAGAACTAAAGTAGTTAAGCCAAGCTGAATCCCACTCTGAGCGACAAAGACACATTGAGCCTTTTTTATGGCTACTTGGAAAATCTGGTCCAAAGATATGTAATCGGGGCTAACTGCTAAACTTCACAATGCTAATCCAAAAAATAAATGTAAACCTCTACAATGGAGGAGGGAATGGTGATTGCTAGTTAGTATCAAACATAAAACGGACTTGACTTTTAGAAGAAATTGAAGGACTTAATTAACTGGCCATAATTCTATGGGTCATAGGGAAGTTTAAATACCAACCTCCGCGAGAAGGCAATTGACTGGTGGTAGGTGTAGCATAACGCTTCTCCTCTTCATAGTAGGTGTTAAAACCTAAGATTTCTTTCATATCCTCAAAAGATGGCATGCTTCCAGGAGGTGGTATACGTCCTCCTTTGATAGCTGCAAGAGAATCCTAAAGAAATAGAAAGATGGTTGAAAACACAAAGAGTAATCCTCTATGTTATACAATTAGGATACGCAACTGGGTGGAAGCAAGAGAAATGGAAGAACAGACCATGGCGAACGTCAATGTACCCAAAACAGCTACCATCAACATGCTTCCAATTTAAGAAGAGAACTAAAGTGACATCTAGCATGACCAGTTTCACCTGAATTGCTATGAACAAACCAAATGCATCCATTTTTTTTCCCTTTATGATTTCTCCACCCTAAAAATATTAGCCCCACATGCCACTCAATTAAGCTCATAAATGAGCAATGCTTTTGCACCACTTAATTCCATATTACATTGTTTTTAACTATTATGGGATACCAGCATTAAATAGGTCCTTCCAAGGAAAGAAAGGGGAAAAAAAAAGGACAAGCATACTGACCATCCCTGTTGCACAATTAATTGAGACAAAATAATAGCTCCAGGCTTGAACAACCTTTGAAAACTTAAAAAGGGTTTACTGCCCATCAGTTTTTGATCACTTAGTAGAGGACAGAACCAAAAAATCATTTAGATGAAGCCAAGGTATTCAATTGCATAATTAAACAGCCATGAAAAAGATAAATAGTAGTTTCAGAAGCCAGAATACTATGACCTACCTATACCTTAAAGGGTTTTTTTTTTTTTTTTTTTTTGGTTTTTTTGTGGGGGGGGGGTTCAAAATATACATTAAAGGGTCAATACCAAGAAAAACTCCAAACTAATACAGCAGTGATAAATTTACCCTTCGTTAATTTCCGTTAAATTTAACAGTCAAATTGCTGAGGTGAATGACACGTGGCAGTTGACGGATGTACAAGTTTGCGATTCTACCCTTCCTTTGTCATAGGTGTACCAATTTATAGTTTTTCGTGGTTTTGATCCAATTAAATAGAAAATAATTGAGGGTAAACTTGTCACAAATATACTAGTTTGAGGGTTTTGATGATAAAAAAATTAGTTTGCGGTAAATTTTCCACATGCGTCTTGGTTTGGAGGGTTTTTCATGGTAAAAAAAATTGGTTCTTGGTAAATTTGTCACAGACCTATCAATTTAGGATTTTTCATTATATTAATCCTACATTAAATAACCACCAAAAAAAAAAAAAAAAAAAAATCCAACATTAAATATTCCACACAAAATTCCTCCACCCAACATGCTGCTTGATTTTGCAGAAAGGTAAATCTCTCATAAAAATTAACAGTTAAAAGGAAAAGTAAAAACATGCTACCTGCATCGCTCTTATTGAAACTCCGAGTAAGGAAAGTGGATAAGCCGCAAGTTTATATCCTATTTCCTCGAGTTCAAGAGGATTGAGTATCGGTGTTTTCCCACCTCCTTCAAGCATATTAGCCTATGCAGATTAAAGAAAGCTTTGTCAATCATTGCAAATTACTTCAAACTGGTGAACAATGATTTAACAAGCAACTGATCTTGTGTGGTCACATTGTGACTCATGAACAATGAGCGTAACCCAACATATTAAGAAGCAGGCTATGGGACAAGTAACTTTACATTCTTAGAACAAAATTAAATGCCAGAATTAACTTCGTCCACTAAAAACCAAGTGTAAGCATAAACAAAGAGACATTCCTTGCGCAAGGGCTGCACCGTCTGAAAAGCAACGCAGGCTAACTTTCAAGCAATCTAAGTTTTTTTTTTCCCTTGATTCATGATAACTCTATGTTTGACTGAAGGAAAAGCAACAAAAATGACTTTTATGTTTATTTTTCAGTTAGTCAATTTTCTAGGGAATTCCTTTTTGTACATTTGTGTACTTATGGTAAGTGGTAACTGCTACCGTTCCTTCTTAAATTTCGAATATCCAGGAAAAGACCCGGAGCTCACTCGGCTAGTGAATTCCCCTCCAGTCATAGCTCCTGTCATTTCAATCAAAGTCATGACCTAAAGCATTGTGATCTGATTGAATAATGAATTTTATTAGGTGTGCCAGCAGGGAAAAAGAAAATACAGATGCTAATAGGTGTTCAATTTCTAAGGTTACATATGATTAACTGTTCACAACAAAAAGACAGGCATAATGAATGTCCAAACTTTAAAAAGAGCTTATTGAATATCATATTAATGGGGACTAGTTGTACCATTTTTGGGACAGACGGAGAAATTTCACAGAAAGCCTTCATCTCTTCTTTCGAAGCTAGAGCATCAATGAAAAGAACATCTGCTCCAGCATCAGCAAAAGCCCGAGACCTCCAGAGTGATTCACCCAAAGAAATTGCTTGACGAGAATCAGTTCGTGCAATAATAACAATGTCAGATCCACTTTCCTTTCGCGCATCGAGAGCAGCTTTTATTCTCATCACTGCTTCTTCTCTAGACACCACTTTTCTATCACGAGTATGACCGCAAGCTTTTGGAGATACCTTGTAATAAATACTTCGTAAGTATTTCATGTCTCATACAGAAGTAAACATCAGTTGATGTAACAGTGAAGAAGTAAATGAAAAAGAAGTACATGAATGAGCCAGGACTGAGGAAGATAAAAGCATCAAAGCAGAAGACCTATAATGCCTGACAGATAATTGATTAGCAGCTGTAGTTCAACTAATTTGTGGAGATGCTGGTTAATAAAAAATGATAGTCTGACCTACTACAAATTTACCAAAAGTCATATATAGACACATAACTTGAACACAAAAAGAGCTGATAGTATTTCAATATTGTCATTCTTTTACACGTGTAGACCTAACAAATTGTCCCTCTTCTATTTTTTTGTATTTTCTGGCTTCAGAAAATCAACAATAGAGTCAGCATTATGAAACAGGGAGACAAGCAGTGACAACAAATGTACAGCTAAAATCAACACAGTTATCCCAATAACTGCTTGGAAAATTTGAATGAAGCATAGTTGCAAAGTGGACACACGATTCATGAAAGAAAATCCTACTATAGTGGGCTGAGAGTTGAGATTGAGATTCAAATGATTTGGTAGGACATATAGAATTAGATTCAGATCATAGATATAAATATTAAGGTAAAAATGCAACGCACAAATGAACGTATGGCCTTGAGAAAGGCATTTGACTTAATTATCAGTTAACTCCACATCATCAGATGGAACAAATCCCACCATTGTAATTTTATCGACAATGTTATTAAGAAGTTTTGCCCAGCCTATGAAATTGCTCCCAGAGAGGCATGTGTACCAAGAACTCCAGGTAAATTGTAGTCAGATTCAACGTGGATAGACCTGCGAAAGGTTACCCAAGGTACAACAAAACATTACAGACAGAATCTCATGAAACACCCCATTAGGATTTTCATGCATCGAACCACCATTTATTCGCCAATGAGATTGTACAGCATGCTTGTAATCGACTATGCAATATGCCTTCTGCATTCTTTATGTTTAGTCATAACATATCCTGAGGGCACCTATCTCGGCTATGTTAATGAAACTTCACCTTTTACTACATCAGCACAGCAGATTTAAAGACTTGTTCCACCGAGAAATACATTTGTCCATCTGTTCATGCACGCATGGCTATATGATGTGTTTGTGCAATCCATGGGATTTTACACAGCCACATGCTTTGCACCACTTATTTTCAACAAAATCAGAAATTTCCTTACTTGATTATCAAAATCAAACACGTTTAGTTGCCTAAAAAATCAATATTCTTCAAGCCTCATTTCTAGGTTGATAGGAGCTCCTACAAACAATCTAAGATGACACTTATTTTCTCTTGAACAACTCACGATTATAGTAAAAACACTTGAAACCAAATCAGAGGAAAGTTATACAGATTGGTATTTGATAAGAATGCTCAAAACTCTACAACCTGCTTTAGAGTAACTACCTGATCTTCTAGAAGGAGTCCAGCAAAGCCAGCTTTAATATATCCTTTCACAGTCCTCTTCACATTCATTGCATTTCCATATCCATTATCAGCATCCCCTATGACAGGAATAGAGACAGCGCTAGTAATCTGTTGCCCTTGATCTACCATTTCTCCATAGGAGATTAAACCAGTATCAGGCAACCCCAATCGAGCAGCAGATACTGAGAACCCTGCCAGAAAGGGATAAGAGAACTGTTAACCTTATCACATAAGCATATAAATTTTGTAAGAGGTAGCTGATAGCTAAACAGAGCTCAAATTCCATCTGTCCTCCCATTGGAGTAAGAATTTAACAAGAAATATCAATGATCAAGAATGGGATTATGTTGTCGTCATAATTACATTAAGGAACAGGCGACACTGTAGTGAATTACTATACCGACTCAATTTCTGAGAAACAGAATCATGATTTCCTCAGGAATTCTTTTGAAAACCACAAAGATCTCCTTCTTCCCCCTGGAGGGCTTATTGCCGACCATCCCCACCTTTAAGGAGATTGGCGAACAGACCGATCGTTAGTGAATTTACACCATCGTCATGGAACTTGGAAAACGGTCTATCTATGCATGAAACTTAAAAGATCAGTTCAATCCATCGTCACTACGACTTGTTTGAAATGGAAGCACCGATTCGCAATGGAAACAGCCATACAGTCCTCCAAACAAGCATCGCCGATCAAAAATCAATCACGAACCGAATAAACGCAACTCCCGAACTCACCGCTCGTGAAGCAGTAATCGAACCCCGCTCTCTCCACGAGCTTCGCGCTGAGGGCGTCGAAGCAAGCCGGCCCCTGGTGAATCCCCGGCAGCTCGAGGACGCGCCGGAGCGCCCTGGCCGGGGACTCCGCCGCCGGATTCCAGCTCGCGTAGTCGCCGGAGCACGCGATCGCCGGGCGGAACGGTTTCCTAGGCGGTTTAGGATGGAGGCCGCCGCGCTCGATCGATCGTCCGAGGTGAATGCGCGAGGGCGAGGGAGGCGAACCGGTGACGGAGGCGGAAGAGCGAAGAGAAGAGAGAGAAGCCGGCGACGGCGGCGGCGAGCGGAGGAGAGAGAAGGTGGTTTCTCCGCAACCGACGACTGAAGGAGAAACCATCGTTGCTCTCTCTCTCTCTCTCTCTAGTGCATAGTGAAGTGAGCTCGCAAGCTATGGACAGTTGCAATATTAGTTGGCATTTTGTCGAAATTTTGTATTTTTACTTTTTTTAATCAAATTTCTCCTTTTTAATTTTAAACCTTACAAAATACTTGAGACCCTTTAAATTATTAGGATGTTGACGCATAGCAAATTTTTCCAGATTTAAATAAAATTATTTTATTTTCGAATGATATATCGACAATTTTATTTTATTTTTCAAAGAAAATGAGGAGATTTTCATAATGGTCATTTTGCAAGCTCATGCTTGCACCGGAAGTAAGGTAGCTCCGCTACACGTACCAGAAAGGAAACGATAACGGGAGGTTCAGACACTTCGTTTGGTACTTGGTTTTAGACTTTGTTTGATCCAAGCTATATTGCCAAGACATTCGTAGGACGCACATGTGTTGTCCCATTCGAGTGATGGGTCTGCAGCTTTTCAGAACTTGCTCACCACTCTAAGAAAGTGTAGGTTCTTTGACCAAAATGGAATTTCACTTCGATGCGGGGATAACATTGGATGCTTTAGGATGCGCATTTGACAAAATTTTTAATGTAAATTCATTTTGATTTGAAATCAATTTTTCAATTTCTATTTAAAAATTGAGTAATTAAAATTTTAAAATTTTTAATTTCTTCTTCAAATCAATTTTTGGAATAAAAATTAATTTTGAAATCGAAAAATCAAATTATATTTAAAAATTTTGCTCTAAACCATTCCTAAAAAAGTGTAGATTCTTTGACCAAAATAGATAAAAAAAATTTTATCATACGCAACCTTAATCTTCTCGTCACACCCTAGGGGCCGCCTTAAGACCTTTCCTTCTAGATATATAAGATATGGTAGCCCGCAACTGCGAAGAGGAGATTAGTCTGTGACCCCTCCTCATTTTCCGTAAGGGAGAGCACAGCCGACCTAGTCAACCTACTTTTAGAAGACCCAGCCAACTCGGTAGCCCCGTATTCACTGGGATGCCTTTTTGCCTGATGTATCGTCTGAATTCCGGCCTTTCGTGATACAATTTTTTTTTTTTTTTTTTTTTGAATTCCCGCTAGAAACAAAAGAACAGAAATGACGGGATATCAAGAGTACTTTTGATAACACTCCTATTTCTTTATCTTTTTTTTTTTGTTTTCTAAAATAAAAATAAAACAGAAATGTACGTTTCTCTTCCCACAAGGCTCCCCAAGGCCAGTCACCTTGCTAACTAGTGATGAAAGAAAAAATATAATAAAATTACTGAAAAATTATAAAAAACTCTAAGTCAAACAAAATTTGGGCGCATATTTCCGAAAGTGTATTTTTATTCAATGAATGAAAATTATTATTCAAAAATTTTTGCTATACGCATCCCAAGCTAAAACTCAACTTTAATCTCTTTACAAAAATGATGGATATGAGATGAGAGATTTAACTTTCTGAGCTTTTTGTAGCCAAAATGTTTTCATGATTGTAATTAATCTATCTAGTGTATTGGGCATCTCTAGATAGATTTTTACTTAGTTATTTTTTGCTTAATTTAAAACTTATCACAGTAGCATTTCTTATATCGAAATCTTTGAAATTTTAAAAATATGTAAATGTCGAAACGTGACTTTGTATAGTATTCTGAGTTTGGTGGGAAAATGAAAAGGTGCCTTTTGCTTTTGCTTGACTAAAAAACTTGTACAATGAATGAAAATAGGTCAACAAAGGACACGTGCCGACTTTTCCTTTGAGTACTAAAAAATTATTTATGAATATAAATTATTCCTGAAAATATAAATATTGCTATACGCATCCCAAGCTAAAACTCAATTTTAATCTCTTTACATACAAAAAAGGCGGCACAACATTGCCGAAATTATCATTGTGACTGCCTCGAAATGAAAACAGCTGCTATTCTAAAGCAAACTCAAAATGGACTTGAATTGCAGCAGTGTGAAACCAGAGCCTGCTCAGTTGCGTTCGGCTGCTGTTCATGCTAAACCAGATGACATACTTTGAATGTCCAGTATGATTCGAGCAGATTTATTGAATCTCGGCTTACATTCATGGATCCTCATTCAGATGCTTATATGCTTTGGTAAATTAACATAATCGCCAAGACCTTGCAAGAAGGTTGCCTCCCCAATTCCTCAGGCTCCCGGAAGTTGCCAGTATTCAGGCCCTTCTAACCTGAAGATCAAATGTACAGCTAGTAAAACTTAAATAACAAATAATGAGGTTCAGAAATAGACATGCCGAGGGAAAAACTCACAGCAAATTGACATAGGATGTCCTTAGATCAGCAGTCACCAAGAAGTGAGATCAGTACAGTGCAATTTCCCTTCATTGGAGAATTCATCTGTCTCACCCCCAATATTGCTGCTTCCCTTGACCTCAAACGCCACTTTAGCACCGGGAGGATTTTCCTTTTTTTTTCCAACAAGGATCATCCAAAGTCCCATCTGAATCATAATCTGAAAACATAAACGCATCTGTCTCTTGTTCAGAAGTTTGTTGATCATCACTGATTGCTGCGCCAGCATCTTCTGCCAGATCACCAGCCACAGAACTTTTGTAATTCCCCGTGCTTCTGTCTAGAAAACCTTTCCTCATCATGCTTGCCAATTTTTCCCGGAATTGTACAATGGGGTGTTCGTACAAGAGACACTTTCCCTCAAAAGCCTCTCTAAGGATCACACTCTGAGTATCAGACTTTTTTGAAATGTAGAAGATTCCTGGGTGGCGCTCGAAAACCTTGGTGAACTTTTGGGGCAAACTTAATGGCTTGCGAAGATTACTTACGTTCTTCCGCTCTGTTTTCTTCTTGACAGTGAGGTGTAGAAGCTCATGAAAGACTCCAACAATCCTTTTCTCAGATACGTCGGTTCGAGGATCCAAGTGGGATGAATCCGAGTAAGGAGAAGTATAAGGAAGGCTCTGCCATTCTTCTAGCCACCTCATGCATTTTCTCTTTAACCCAAAGCCTCTTGTGAACCGAACTGGAAAAGATAGGATGCCGTCTTTTAAATCTTCTTCCTTCTGCAGTAAAGCTGCATTCTTCTGCAATTCAGATACAGCTAGGTGATTGTCCCACAATAGAAGTTTCACACCAGTTCGATCATCAGGGAGCCTAATTAAAGAGAACAATTCTGGACTCTTTAAAATCAGTAATTCCTGATAATTATAGGGCAATCCAAGATCCCATTTCAACTGGTCAATAGTTTGCAAAGGAAGGATCCTATCTCTAGTAAGCATAAGCAATTTGCAAAGCCTGTTCTGGATATCCGTATGGTTCTGTTGCAAAACACTGAGTTCCTCCTGCTGGAGTCCATGGGCTTCGGGTGTCAACTGAAACCACGGAACAGGAGTCCCTCCACTGTCAGGAGTATAAAACTCATGAAAAATATTTGGGTATCTCCTGATAAATGTAGAGAGCTTGAGATCATGGGGAAGGCCAAGCTGTCCACGAGAACGAGAGAGGTGGTATACAGGGAGGCAACTCCGCGGAGCAGAGGCAATAAGAGATATAAGGAAGTTCACTGCTTTGAGATCCCTCTCCCCTGAAACAACCGTGTCAAGCTCCCAATCTTTCGCCCACTTCAATTTCACATTCACCAGGCTACACTTCTGTTGATACCTAAAACCTAGCCGGCAGCTAAAGAAGAGATTAGACTCTCCAGTCCTTCCCAGTAACCAGAGCAACATCCTTCATCTAGATGACAACTCCTATTAATCTCAGGCGCTAGTTCCTTCTTGGATTCTTTTCGGTCTTGACAATCCAATAAACATCATTTCCACGTGCTGCTGTGCAGGACTGTCAATGATGGAAGATGCAATGGCATAAAGAAGGGTCCTTATTAACTATACATGTGTAAAAAGGGAATTAAAAAGAAAACCCAGTTGAGCAAGGATAAGACACCAAAAAAGATGGTTTTAGGACAGTTAGTTCCCTCATCCACTAGGGGAGCAAGTCCCTTGGGCCAGTACAGAGAGACTGAGGATGAGAAGCTGAATGTCCCCAAACAACAACAGACGTTAGACTCATCACCAGATCAACAGCACACCCAACAGGAAGAAAGTATGCATCAACACCCACTACAGCAAGCGCAATTTGATCATCAAATTCAAGATTCAGCAAGCATTTTGTCAACTCTATATAGAAAAAGAATGGACCCCCGGGATAACTAATAATTCAATATCAAGTTTCACAAAGGAACTCTCTGTGTCCAGACGAAACACAGGAAAAAAAAAACACACCGATGATTGAATTTTTTTTTTTTACCTAATTGATTGACTTATATTAATACTCAATTAGGTGGAAGATTTCCACATTGACGTAGTCAACAACGATAAAAAGGAAATCTTGCAAATCCCAATCCTTCCCCCAGTCATCAAACCTTTATCAATCATGAAGAATCACTTCCCATATATAAACTAGCATCCTAAAATTTGAAAATCTGCAACTGATCCAAGTACTAAAAAAGAAAAGAAATGCCGCCTATATATTTGCATATATTGCATGATCTCACTGAAGCGTGCGCTTAGAGAGGCATTTCATCAAACGGGTGACCCGCAATGCATTTCCAACGTTACAATCCAAAACAAACTGATGCAAATATGAGTTTCGGGTCCTACCGGATCATCACAGGCGATGGTCGGCGTCGAACGGCGGGTTCCGGGTAAACAACCAAGAGGCGAAATTTGGGTAGGAGCCTGAGGAAATGCTGTGCGGAACAGCGAGTGTGAGGTGGGATGGTGAAATTGAGCAGCGGGGAGCGGCGGGGCTCTTCCGTACGTCGATTGCGCACGTGGGGATCTCTCCGGCGAGGGACAGAGACGGTGCGCCGGCGGCGGAGGGAGGAGAGCGGGAGGAGAGATGCTGCGGTGGCGGCGGTTCTTTCCGACGTCGGGCGGAGTCACGTGAGCTCCGGCTCCGAGACAGCGGAAGAAACGGAGGAGAAAATCTCAAAAACAAGAGAGAAGATTGAAAAAAAAGAAAACGAAATTGCAAAAAAATAAAAAGAATAGGGCAAATGCCATGCTAAAAAATAAATCACAAACTTGTGATACATTTATCTTCCATCAAAATTTTATCGATGAAATTCATTAAAAAGTGCTTACATAAATATCAAAAAGTAAACAATATTAATATTACGCTTACATAACTTAAATGAAATAAAAATGATGGTATTTTGACTAAAAATGTCATCTAGCCTATCATTAACGGAGAATAATGTGTCACGTAAATATAAGTTTGAATCACAAGAAAACTATAAAGTAAATATGTTATAATGGGCATAATAAGAGTTAAAATTAAGGATAAATGGGTCATGGTGAGTATAATTTGCATTTTTTTTGTGACTTTTTCTCAAAAAGTATTTTATTACGCATGTATGTTTATTTATATATATTAGTTAAAAGTATCCTGTTACAATTGGCTATTGTCAATAACTTCAATTTTTGTCCCATAGTTCATGTAGCCTTTGCAATTGAACCATCGAGTTTTTAATTTGTGCCATTTAATCCTTTAATTCATATAATTTTGTGTAATCACGTCCTTTGTATTTAAGACACTTAATTGTGATGCTAGAAATTCTGACATGATAATTTTTAAAATTAAAATTATACATAGTTCAAAATCTACAATTAACGGCTTATAAAGGAAATAGAACTAAGAAAACAAAAAGAAAAAGAAAATATTCAAACTAATTTTGATCATGTTATTCTATTAGCACACATAAAATCTAGGGAAAAGTGTTAAAAAGTCATAAACATTTTGTATTTGTGCCAATTTAATCTTAAACATTTTTATGTAGTGCCGATTCAGTCTTTTTTAATCAATTTTGGTCAGATTTTGCTGATTGGACATGGGTCACGACGTGGCTTTATAGTCTTGACATGAAAATTTTTAATAATATTTTAATATTTTAAATATTTTTTCTTTTTTTCTTTTTTCCTTCTCTTCCTCCAGTTGGTCGCCGAACCTTGGCGACTAGCCAAAGGTCAAACCTTGTCAACCTTGCTGGCCACCTCGCCAATGGGCATAGGGGCGGCCTCACTAGCGCCGCCAGACTACGATCTCGGCGAGGCTCGCCCTCACCGGAGCACTAGGTCACCCTTGCGAGCCTAGGCGACACGGTGAAGTCGAGTCTCGCCGAATCTAGCGAGGTTGAGTCTCGCTCGCCACCATGGGCGAGCCTTGTTGCCCAACACAAGGCCGCCCTCGTGGCCACTAGCGAGATGGCCAACGAGGTCCGCGACCGGGCCTGGAGGAGAGGGAAGGAAAAAAAAAATAAAAAATAAAAAAAGAAAAAAAAAAAAAATTCTAAAATATTAAAATGTTATTAAAAAGTTGTTTACGTTAGATCGATCAATCAAACTACGTTAGGCCCGATCGGTGTCTAGTCAAGCAAAATTCAACCAAAATTGAAATGACTGAATCGGTACGAAAATGACTTAATCTAAATTAAATAAAAATGTTTATGATTAAATTGGCACAAATACAAAATGTTTAGGACTTTTTTAACACTTTTCCCTAAAATCTATGAATGAAGTCATGAAAGTCGAATTTTAGCTCAAATAAGCTATTTGGGCGGTTTTAATTGGATTTTAGCTAATCTAACCTTGTTAATTAAACACAAGTTATGTGGATTACGTTGGAGTCAACTTATTCAGTAAAACATCATATTCCCGTTGATTTTTTTTATGAGAATATTGAACATGTCATGTTTGGATTAATATTTTTTTTTGACAATATATGTTTAGTCCACATGATACTGAACTTTACTGGTGGAAATGAATTGTCACTCTTACCTAATCCAAGATAATCATAGAATACAAATGCATGGATTTGAGGGATCACAATGGGAATTCATTTTAAATTTCTTACCTTAAACGGGGCTAACTTTTCTATAATATCTATCAATTCCTCTATTATTATTATTATTATTATTTGAGTCTTGCGTTTGATGTTTGATGAAAAGGATTGGAACAAAGACGAGTACCATGGGAGAGTACACGAGCGTACCGTACAATGGACGTCATTGTAATCTAACAGTTGATCAGTTTCTTTTCAGTCTGACTTTTTGATCAACCTGTATCACCCGAGAGATTAGTCTGATCTCGATTTCGGCTCTTTTCTATACCATCTTACATAGCCACGCACAACACCTACTTCATTTCCATCTATTTCACGAAACAAAAAAATTATAAATAAATAAATTTTCAGGTGAAACTTATAGTTGTCTCTTCTACGAAATTGCGATATTATAAATTCCAAAAAAACGAATTTACTTATGCTCGGTTTGTTTCATGAGAAATGTAATATTTCTAAAAAATATTTTTCGGAAAGTTATTTTCAAGTGTTTGGTGAAATTTGAAATTGAACCGAAAAATATTTTTCATCATTTGGTGTGGAAAATCTTTGATTTCCCTAAATAAATATACATTATTTGGATGCTAGTAACTTGCATAAGGACAACTAGGAAATAGGATATGGGTACCATAGTTTCGGGTGGAGCCTTGATGGATCCCAACTTGAGCGCCAGGGCTTAGGGCATGAGCACTAGGGACCATCGTGCTAGCGTCGGGGTATTGGGCTCAACCTTGATAGACCTAAGCGCGGGTATTGAGGTTGTAGGCCTTGCCCTTGATTGACCCTATCTTGAGCACTAGGGACTCAAGCTCGAGGCCAAGAACTCGAGCACAACCATGGTGGACTTGGGCTCAATTGTTGAGGATCAGAGCTCGGGCATGGGGAACTTGGGCACAACCTTCATGGACTCGGGCTCAAGTGTTAGGGATTCGAGCTTAGATAACAAGATCATATACTCAGTCTTTGTGGACTTAAGCCCAAGTGTTAGGGCATCAAGGCTTTGAGCACCAAGGTCCAGAGCTTGATGTCAATGGACCCGAACGTTGGCATGGGTAATGGGATCACGAGCCCAACCTCAATGGACCCATCCTCGGGCACCGTAGCCCTGGTCCCAAACTATGAGACCAACATTAGGGTTTCGAGCTTAAGCATAGAATTACGCGTCCAAGTGTCAATACTTAGTCATATTTCGAAAATGATTTTTAATTAAGTTTTACATTAATTAGGAAAATATTTTTCATTATTCATTTTCCTAAACGAATCAAACACCGGAAAATAAGAAGAAAAATTTCTTTAGCGACCTTACCAATGTAAAAAGTTGCAGGATGTAGACAACATTGACTGAACGCATGAATCATCAATTTATCTTGGCTTGAGGGTTTAGATCGAGTCCGGTAGTCAAATTGCCCGTCGTTAGAAGTTATCACCTACCGTCGTCTTGGTTCTGTGATTTGGCGAATGCAAACCCCTGTTCACGCAAAACCAATAACAAGCATGGCCACCGAGATGAATGAAACGTTATAATGACTGAAAATCCATATTTATATCCTTAATCATCTCTTAATCCAGCCATCTTTCCCCTGAATAACCTCTCTCCCTCTCTCTCTCTCTCTCTTTGAAGATGAGCTCATCGCTTGGGTTTACAGTGATGCTCTTGATCACGACGATGCTCGCGAATGGCGTGACCTCGGACGTGGCACAAGACAAGCAAGAGTGCCAGGCCCAGCTGGTCAATCTCTCGCCATGCATACCCTTCGTCGGCGGCGACAGCAAGGCTCCATCCGTGCCGTGCTGCGCAAATCTGAGGAAGGACCTGGGCGAGACGAGGCGGTGCTTGTGCATGCTGGTCCGAGACCGGGACGAGCCGGGGCTCGGCTTCAAGCTCAACGCCACCCTCGCACTCGCCCTCCCTTCTATTTGCCACTCTACGGCCAATGTCTCTCACTGCCCCGGTAAGCGGCTCCCCTTACTGTAGAAGCCGTGAGATTATCGTCAGCTTATCTAGCTAAGTTACTTGTTACTATTTTGCTCCCTATTTTTTACCGGAGCTTAAAGGGCAAAACACAGACAAACAAACTCTGATGTTCGTCAAAACAAGAGAAGTGTACAGCTTTTATGCTCTCTCATCGCTTCCCTTTGGAATACAGCTCTTCTGCATTTGGATCCGAACTCCCCAGATGCTCAAGTTTTCGAGGAATTTGCAAACTCATCGTACGCCGGGAACATCTACGGTGATCAAATCATCTTCTTTCCTCTTCCTTCCTCTCCCTTCTTCCTTTTCTTCCCTTCCAAGATGAACGAGAACTAATTAAGTTACCAGTTATATTTCCTTGACAGTACAAAAAGAACAGTAGTCGATGATAGTTGATCTCTTCTTCGTTGTCACCGATACAGGAGATCGATCCAGCGTCGTCTCAAGCAACGGTTTGGCAAAAGGACCTCGGCGTGTCGGAGTCGCCTTCTGGCTCCTGATAAATACTGTTGTTGACATGGTCTGAGATGTATTTACTTGCCATAGCTTCCCCTCTTTCTTTGTAAAATGATCATGTACATGGTATGGAGTTGGTAGTACTGAGCCTAGAAGCAATATATCAATAATTTGTGGCTACTTATTTTTCATGTGCGTAGGCTGTGAAGGGACCCGTGTTGCGCCACGGAGTGCCCTAAAGTTATATGTTTAAATAATACGCGTTTTAACGCTCTAGTATCAATGTTTAATTTATATGTAGTACGGGACCTTTCCTGTAATTATGTTTCTAGTTGTATCCTTACTGTAATTAGTCACTCCAATAGATGCATATCATACAATTCTAACTGTCATTGAGCCACCATAAACACTTTATCGTTATATTCTCTATGACTCTAACTATCAATATTAATGAATAATCTGAATTTACTTGGTTTTTTCCTATGAAAAAATAAATCTAGAGTGCCTACACATTTTCATCGCTTCCGTCGTTTTAGCGTAAATATGTGCAATGCCAAAATCAAATTTTTACAAACTAATGGGGGAGGAGAATATACAAGTAATTCATTCCGAATATACCAATAATTCATTCCCAACATATCAAAGCAAAATTCGTATTATTAGACACTTTTCTTATCTAGACACCCATCTCAAAATGGTACATCAGAATACAAAATCAACACTTAGTCGAAATATCTCAAGCCTTATTAATCCATGTTCATGTGCCTTCATCATATTGGATTGATGCTCTTCTCACTGCTATTCTATTATTAATCGACTTCCTACTTTTGTCCTATCTACTATTTCTCCATTTCACTGTTTATTTGGGTTCCGATTTGATTATTTGTTCTTTTGGGTTTTTAGGTGTATTTGTTATTCTCTTTTTCCATCTCGTCTCCCACAGTGAGCACCTCATTCTGTGCCATATGTATTTCTTTGGTATGTGTCAAATCACAAAGGCTATCGTTGCCTTAATAGGACAAGTAATCGTGGTTTTATCAACCGCCATGTTTGGTTTGATTAAAATTTTTTTACCCTTTTCACAAAATCCTTCAATTCTTAGTCCCGTAACTCACCATTCCAATTTGACCCTTTGATTTTTGTTTCTTTCAATCAATCTATTCTTCCTTCTACCTTCTGTGGCCCTCTAGCTTATCATCCGCCTTTCTCCACTTCTCTAGCCCAACCTCCTAACTCGCCTGTCTCCTCTTCTTGGCCTACCCAACCTGCTTTTAATTTTTTTTTTTTTTTGGTCTCCATCGGCCTCTCTCTCAACCCATTAATTGCATTCCAACTCGATTCCTTTCCCAACCAATTACTCCCACATTAGACCCATAAATCATCTCTACATCTCTATCCAACTCCTTCACTTCTATTTCTTCTCTTCCTACTCATCCCATGTAGACTCGTGCCACATCTAGAATTTTTAAACCTGAAATATTTTTTAATCTCTCTCACTCTATTCATGAAGAGACACTGACTTCTACTTTAAGACCATTCTTGACCCACATTGGAAAGTGGCCATGGCAGATGAATTTAATGCCTTATTCACTAGTCACACATGAGATCTTGTACCACCTAATCCTTTTAAAATTTAGTCGGTTGTAAATGGGTTTTTAAGGGTAAGGAAAGATCTTATGAAACTATCAAACGCTCTAAAACTCGCTTGGTTGCACAAGAATTTAAACAATAGGCTAGATTGAACTATAACAAGACTATTAACTCAATTGTTAAACCTACTACAATTCAGGTTGTTCTATCTATCGCAATTTCAACACTATGGGCTATACGTCAACTTCATAATGCCTTCTTGCACGACATCTTTTGTGAGGAAGTTAACATGTGCCAACCTTCTAGTTTCTCTCATACTAAGTTCCCGAATCACATGTGCAATTTCCAAAAAGCCATTTATGGTTTGAAGCAAGCTCCACATGCATCGTTTCTTCGCTTCGATAGTTTTTTATTATCTTTGGATTTCATGGTGAGTAATGTCAATCCGTCATTATTCATCCATGTTTCTTCTCAGGGTTGTCTACATGTTCTACTATATGTTGATGATATCCTTATCACCGATAATGCGACTAATTTATTATATTCCTTGATTACTCAATTCTCACGAGAATTTGTTATGAAGGATTTTGGACTGCTTCACTATTTCCTTGGCATTGAGGCTCATCTCCGCTCTAACGGTGTGTTTTATCTCAAGTTAGGTGGCCTTTTGTGTAAATTTGACCTTGTCAAGGTCGAGTTTGTATCTACTCCTTTGATCTTGACAATTATGTTGTCTACTAACGATGGTGAGCTTCTCATTTCTCCAACATTGTATCAATAGATGGTTGGTGCTCTACAATATGTGTTCATGACTAGACTTGATATTCATTTTGTTGTGAACTTGGTTAGCCAATTCATGCATTAACCCAAAGTTCCTCATCTCCAAGCCGTCAAATGTATATACTGATATTTAGCCACCCATAGAAGCTCACCAAATGGTGTTCTCCTACTTCATTGATTGCTTATGCAAATGCAGATTGGCTAGGTGTTTTTATACTCGATGTCCACCTCAGGCTTTTGTGTTTTTTAGGGTGCCAATCTTGTTTCATGGGGCGCCAAGAAGCAACCTACTATATCTTGTTCTAGTACAAAAGCTTAATATCACAGTGTTGCTTATTGTGTTGCTAATATTATTTGAATTTGTTATTTACTCCGTGTGCTCACAGTGCCCCTTTTTAATCCTCTCATTGCGACGACATATGTCATATGTCTTACTCCCAACCCTGTGTTCCTAGCTCTCACCAAATACATTGAGTTGGATTTTCACTATGTTCGAGAGTAGGTCATTTCTAGCGATCTATGTGTTCGCCATGTGCCTACGGAGAATCAGTTGGCGAACATTTTCACCAAAAGCCTACCTAGTTCTCGCCATGCACTGTTGAGATCCAACTTTTCTTGACCTTAAAAAAGCAAAAAAGATCCGATCTCTCAATTGTCGCACCTCCTTCGGATTAAGGGGGAGTATTAATGTATAATTAAGATGTATTATGAGGTCTTTATGTAATAATATCTATTTTACCCTTACTATAATTAGTCATTCCTATAAATACATATGATATAATCCTGATTGGATTTAGTCACCTTAAACACTTTGTTGTTATTTTCTCTCCTACTCTAAACATCAACATGTAGAACCTCAAAATGGATAGCCTCTTAAATACTGCTATATTTGACCCAAGAAAATATTGCCATAAATAGTTTTAGTTTTGAAGGTGCTGCAATTGTTAAAGATATTTGCCATGCAACTCCTATCGCTTTCATTCTTTTAATTAAGAGTGATTTACAAAATCAATTTGCTAAATAACGTGTTAGGCTGGAGTGACCTTTGGTAAATCAACTTTGTAGGACCAACTTAGTAAGCCTAGCAATTCCCTTCTTATTTACAAAGCAATTGATATATTAATTATACTCTAACATTTCACAGTCCCAAATTCAAATTGCGTGACCCCCTCTCCCGACGTCGTTTTCGTGTTTAATAATTATCCAGCTAATTACGGCAAAGTAAATCCATGCCCGAACGTTTATGATAGACATGAACGGCCTAATCCAAAAAAGGGTCATTCCCTTTTTTAGCATCATTTATTTAGTTCTCCAATTTATATATATCGCTCTAGATTTATGTTTCCTCAAACTGATATCATGCATCCATCCAGGCTGTGTTGCCACTAATGACATTGAACATGGATCAAAATGACGAGAAAATACCAAACAACTAGCAAATATGGAAAAAAAAATTGCCATATTATTATGAAATTGAGGACTACAATACAAGATAAATATCAAATGACGAGGAAATCAGCAATTTTGTGTCATAACTTGAGTGAAAAAATTGAAAGAAAAAAGGAAAAGAAAAGGCATATGCTGTGATTCTCTGAGAAAAAGGACAACTTGGGAACCCATCTGTGCTGTTCATTTATACCAGATTTTCACTTTTGTCCAGAAAAACACACAAGACTCTCTCTCTCTCTCTCTCTCTCTCTCTCTGCGTGTCTGACACCTAACACAAGCGCAGGCGTAAACTAGCGGAGCGAATCAGATTGCGGCACGACCGTCTTCAGCCACATCTCGCAAGGCGACAAGTCGCGCGCACGACGACCCTTTCCTCCCTCCTCCTTTCGTCTTCGCCAAGCTGATCTCGGCCTCGTTGTTCTCTGCTTCTCTCATGTCGATTGCAGCTGCCTCCTCCCTCACCTTCGGTAACTACGACGACCCACCTGACTTTTCTTCGATATAAACCGTAAAAATGGAAAATTTTGGATAATTTGCATGCACCTGTGTCCATTCGATAGATCAAGCATCGATTTTTGAGTCTGCACGTTCTTGGGGAGGCTCATTGGGAGAGAAAGATTGCATTTTTAGCTCGGCCAGGAGGGTGAACCTAGGACTCGGTGTCTTGTCCGAGTTGGTTAGACGCGTTTGGTGGCTAAAGGGTTTCGAAGGTTTTAGGATTTTGCGCTGGTGCCGTGGCTTGGTTTGGTGGTTGGTGGGCGTTCTGCTGATTTTCTGTTGTTGTTTTCGGTCGTGTGATCAGGTTCGTCACGCTACAATCTGTGCCATTCGGAATGCTCGACGTCTTGTGGAATCGCGGGCATGGGCAGCTGGATGAAACATTCCCTCGACGGGCGAAGGGCTGTGGATTTTCCTTCTATGAGGTGTGTGGCTTTACTTTGGATTTCGGGGATTATGTAGGAGGACTCATGTTTAGATTGTTCGAGCATGAGTATATGGTTCGTCCAGTTTGATATTTGCATGTGGCAATCCCTTTGGTTTGTTGGCTTAGAATTAAGTTTGGCATACACGTAAGGCCTTCTCAGGTTGAGGTAATTGTAAAGGATCTAGGGTGAGCAAAATTGGTAGTCTGACTCAATGTTCTGCTCTTGGATTGGTGTTTTCTTTTCTTTTCCTTGAATTGATGCAGACTTGGGAGGTATCCTTGGGATGGTTAACGTGTTTGGCTCAATATTCTGCTGATAATAAAGCTGATCGTACATCCATAATCTATCATTTATGGAGCTTTTAAGTTTGAGCTTAGAGCTCCATTTGTGCTGATTGGAGTCATCTTTAAAATTTTGCGAGGGCTAGTTAGAGGTCTATGACCAAGAAAATGGTAAAAGCCTGTGGCATTTTCACCAGAAATGCAGGATTTTTCAGAGTTATTGTTGTTATGTTATTTTCTCAGGGAGGTTGGTTTACTTTCAAGAATAATTGGGAAGTTCTTGCTTCTCCTGTATACTTCAGTCGATATCAATTAGGTGAAACTCTTTTTAATATTGTGTCGCATGAGGTACTTCTTTAGAACATTTTCCATGGGATTGTAGTACCAAAAGTTCCTTTAAGATTTGAAGTACTCTTAAACCAGAAGGATATGAAAGAAAAATCATGTGTTGGTATAGTGGAAACTTGCATAAGGATGTAAATGACTTGAATTCCAAAAGATGGTTTGACTCTAGGAGTTTAGATTATCATACACCTTTACTCATGAGCAAGAGAAACTCCAGCGAGTCTGATATTTTCATTCCATCCCTTAACTCGTGCTTTACTTCCATCAATTTTTTTGCTGATCACTCCTTATTCCACCTTTTCAGTTCTACTTTCCAACCCTTCAAGTCCTGGCAAAAGAATGCTAGCAAATGGTTATTAAGATCATCTTTCGTAAACTACAAACAGAATTGGGCTATTCCTCTTCTTTGATCTACTATAATGTGGCCTAAAGCTAAAAGGCAGGGTTTTTTGCTGATCAAATTTCATGGAGCTGATAATAAGGCTAATAAATTAGTAAAAAGGATGATGGAGCCTTGAACTCCTAGACCGGATTCAAGAAATTGTATTCTTAATCTTTTAGGATACGCAATAGTTATTTGACCTGGTGTCACATGGACTTAATATTGTCACCATGGCCATGAAAGTAGACATCCTTATTTTCACGATCACATTTCCTATCAATTACAATTATCAGAATGTATTTACCACTTTGTTTGGCGAAATTGACTTAAACGAAGTGAGATATATTGTACTGTGTATTTTTTATAAGAATGTCATGGTGTATATTAGTTCCCTAATTTTCGTTGTTGACATGCCTTTTTTTATGCTTTGGTGCTCTCTATTTCTTTCTCTCACCCTCTCTCACATGTACCTGTACATGTACACAGAACTAGGAGGAAAATAGTTCCTTTCTGTCAATATCCTTATACTATTTTATGAGAATTTCATGTTGACTTTCAGATGCAACTATTCTTTTTTCAGATCACTACCCTTCCAATGGCTGCCAATAGGGAATGAGCTCTGCCTTTCAAGGGTTTCCGTTGCTGCTGATTACTCTGATTCTCTTCCTGATTCATCTAATTACACAAGCGACCAGGGTTACCATCCTCTTGAAGAGGTTAAACCTTGCAAGAGAACCCGCGAAACTAAACTTACTTCAGCCGAAATTGCAAGGACAACTGTTGAGGTAAATATAATAATAGAGTGGTGCAAAATTCCAGAACCATTCTGGTCTTCATTAGCAATTTAGCATGTTGACATATTTCCTCTTCAGGCCTGCAGTAACGCTTTGCTAGTTTTCCCCGGGCCTGTACACCGTGAGCCTCATGAACAAATATCATGGACAGAGTTCCAGTATGTTGTGGATGATTATGGAGGTTCCCTTCTTTTACCATTAGATTGTTGTTTTACCAATTTCAAATTAATTGTAAATATGGTCTCATGGAAAATCTGTTCTCTCCAGATATATTTTTTGAAATTTTCGATGATGAGAACATCCTAGACGATCGTGGTGCAACAAGCCCTGTGGTGAGTTTCTCCTTCCTTTCTGAAATGCTTCGACCGCATTTAGGAAGTCTTCAACTCAAAAGCCTCAGTAGGGATTTTCATATCTTGGGTTCTATTGTTTCTCCCTTTGCTTTGCAAGTTATGCCAGCGTTGTCCTGTAATGGCAAAGTTTTAGAAGTGTTCACAATTTCAACAGTTTGGGTATGTGGCAAGTTTGAAGAAGTACTATATTAGCTGGCAAAATTGAAACCATAACAGACTTAATTGATGTATTTAGCTTGCAGGAGTGTTCTTATCCCTCAACAAATTTTATCCCTTTTCAGCCAATAGTTCCAGGTTAAGCAAGAGAAATTTCTGGATGATTGCCTTGAAGAGTTCTAGGGGCTCATTGTTTATAAGGAGCAAAGAGTTCCACGTTTTAATTGGAGAGAAATAAGGCACGAGCAGGAAGTGGCTTCAGAATCATCTTGAAAATGTCATTTCTACTTGTGTATGGAATGGTCTTAATGACTTTTGATATGTTGGAGCACGTGTATCATTTACTATTGGTGGATGTCCAAAATCTTCACCTTATTTGAGATGAGCAGGGCCGTACTCACCTCCTCTTAAAATGCTTTTGGAGGTAGTTGATGGACAGTTAGTCTGGGAGTCCTGTATCATTTATGGTAGATCCAGTCGTTCACTTAATTGCCACATTAGATTTCTATCTTCATTGCATAATTGTGATCGTTATGGTTACTAGTTTTCCCTTAAATTTATTGCACAAACTTAAATTGATCTTTGGTTGGTAAATTTTTTTTCAGAATGTATTCATCGGAATGGATATACCAGTGTATGATAACAAGAAGATGGCTGATGAGTACGATATGTCAGATATTGGTATGACTGAGATATCCTATGAAGACGATTATCTCGAGGTGGAGTGCAATGTGCTTACTTAACATGGAGAAAGGAAGAGTCAAAATATCTTTTAGATTTAACTATGCTATGATTCTCCAGTCACATGCATTTTTGGGTTAAACAGGTAATGGAAACTGAAGTGTTCGATAATGCAGTAGATTGGGGGATGCCAGATCCATCTATCTTGGTCCATCCGGTTTATTTTGCCAAGTGCTTGACGAAGGTGATTACTATACTCTCTTCAGTAAATTAGGGGATGTAATTATCTATAGTTGCAGATTACTTTAACTAAGAAAATCTATGTTGCAGAGAAGCTTCACTCCTACTTATTAGTAATGTTAAAACTGCAACCTCTTAAAACTTAATGCATGAAATGCATTCACCTCTGTGCTCGACTCTTCTCTGCAACTCCATTAACAGCATGAATTTTTCAGCTCTGGTTTATGGTAGCTTTAATTTGAGAGTCTACTTGTTATAATTATGTCAAGTACTTGTTTAAAATGATGACAACAAAGGAACATGCATTTCCACAATGACCTTTCATACTTTTCTCATTTGCTCCATAATCTCTATTGTTTATTAGTACTAGAAAGTGTAGATTTTTAGTGTTGACTAAAAGTATTGCAATGAGGATATTGGTAGAAACACCCCTCAGATGAAAATTAAGAACTGCTGTACGTTTCAGCATTAGATGGCATTTTGATGGTGTACAAGGAGTTTTATATGTAAAGGTCTAAGATGCAGTCTCTGTCGAGGATGATGCCTTAGCTTGCAGGAACTTTCCAGATCAGTTGGGAAGTTTGTATTGAAATGCTCACTTGTCCCTATTAAATCAGTTTTGCGACTGAGACTATCAATAATAAGCCTCAAGGATTTGACTTAGAGTGCTTGCTTGCTCTGTTCCTTCTTTTCTCACATTCAGTCCTGTTTTTGTTTAATGCTTGCTCAATCCAGCCACCCCTTCTTTCCACTCAGAAGAGTGTGTATATGTAGCTTGGTGTCTGGATATTTGCTAGAAGTGATATTTTTATTGTTTTAAAAGAAAATTTTCTGACTTCATTTTATAGGCGGTCAATGCGGAGTATGACAAAAAGATGGACACTCCATCAAATGGCTTGTCCATTTTGGGATGCCTCAGACCTGCTTTTTCTGATGAAGAATCTTATCTGAGAAAGCTCTTTCAAAGTGAGGATGCCGATAACCACAACTTGGACTGGAAAGGTGTAGTTAAACAACTGAATCAATGTTATGGACCAACCCACTATTTTCTATGTGATTTCATGTTCTCAATTGAAAAAGTTATTGCCATTGGTTCTTCCCTGAGTTAAAAGTATGAGGATTGAGGAGTCTATAATTTACTTTTAGGATTACTTTTACATTGCTTAAGAAAATCTTGTGCATAGTAGTTGTTAGTACTTCGATGGGATGTTCCTTCTACTAAAACTTGTCTTCTTGTTTAGATGCTGATGTCGTTACCTTGGCTTCAAGCGACAGGAAAGGCTGTAACTCAATAATATATAGGTTAGAGATTATAAGAATAGAGCTGTTCTCGGTGTATGGTTCTCAGGTACGTTTTACTCTCTTGGTGGTCATCTTTCTTTGTTGCATTGCATCAAGACGATTCCAGTTGATTTGGGATTGGTGTGCTGTCTGGTTCCATGTATAACTATTCGGCATAGATTGTTGTGTCATCTTCTGACATGACACAATCAAATAGGTCACATAAAAGGTGTTGAACCTTCCAGTAACTCTGCAGTTTCTTGTTTTCAGTGCGAAATTCATTTGCAAGATTTTCTAGATGCTGAGCCGGATATCCTTGTACACTCCACATCAGCAATTCTAGACCGCTTTAGCGAGAAAGGAATTAGATGCAATGTTGCCCTGAAAGCTCTCTGCAAAAGGAAGGGGCTTCATGTGGAGGTAAAGGAGACAGCCTCTGTAAATTGAATCTCTTTGAAGCTTCCCTATGCTAGGATTTGCCTTCACATGTTAGTTTTTTGTGGAACAGAACACTTAGTTTCTTGTGGAACAGAACACTGCATGCATCTTGCTTTCTATATATTTTGCTTTAGTAACTGTAATGTCATCATCACATTTTTCCTTTTGCCTTTCCTGGTAACTCATTTTACCTTTTTCTTTTTCACCCAAGTTGATAATATCTATATTAGAATGATCAGTATTTATTCCGTTCTGTATGCTTTGATTGCGCCTTGCAAACTTGTGTTCTTTTGGCACTTCAATTACTGTTGTTCATTTACAGGCTCTTTCCTTTCTGATTAAATATCTGCTCATATAGGGAGCTAATATAATTGGAGTCGACAGTCTGGGCATGGATGTCAGAATTTATTCTGGAACCGAAGTACGAACACACCGTTTTCCCTTCAAAATTCAGGTGAGCAGTGGTTGATGCATTTTAAAAACGAAGACTTCTGATTTGTCTTTTCTTTCTACCGTAAAAGAAAGTGGCATTTTTTATCCGTCAGAATCATTTGGGTTTTCCCTGTTTAAAAAAATATAGAGCAGCTAGGAGCATCCTCAAATGCGCCAAGGCGCAGGGGAGAGAGATGCAAAAGCCTCATATGTCATTAACTAATGAACGAAGGTCCAATTTTCCTTCGCTTCATCAAGATTGACAGGATTATTCCAGGAGATAGTTCATGGAGAAACTGTTGCACTCTTTTTCATCCTCTTCTTTATCTTTTGCACTCTCCTTCTCGGGTTGTTTGATGCTCAGAGACCATATTTCCATTCAGGCCACATCGGAAGCTGCAGCAGAGAAGCAGATCCAGCAACTATTGTTCCCGAGGTCACGGAGGAAGAAGTTGAGAACTCATGGCGATGGATACAGGAACCCCGACCCTTACTAGCTCTAGTGATTTTCTCTGTAATGGGACTTGAATATTCGGATTAATAATTAGGAATAAGTGAGCCATAAGGTAGGCTTTTTTTAATTTTGTTATTGATATTTTCGGCGATGGGTAATGTTCTTTCTTTGCTTAATTTTTGTGCAATAGTTTTCAATAACGTATATAGGGAGAATGTAGGAGAAGGTTTGAGTAGTCCTGGTAGTCATCTTCTATCTTCTACTAAGAGATACAAAATAAGAGAACTGCCGGAGATTTGTTAAAGCGGTCATCTCAAATCAAATTGATGGCTGCGCGTGATGTGAGCTTTGTTCACTTTTGTACATATATAGATGGGCGGATGATGGTTGTGCCTTATTCCTATGCTTAGGGTACTACTTTATGAGGTAAAGAAGAGGGACAATTACGATGGTGCACCTTAACATGCGTGCACATTCCATAAGCTTTCTCAAGTAGTTCTACCTTGTTTGATGAAGTGAATCTGTTATCACGTAATGGCCAGAAAAGGGTCAGAGTTTACTGCGGCCCGGGAGAACCATGTTGAGTTGGGGCTTGGCGGATGCAAGGAACTCCTGATCCTGTTCCAGTATAGACATCTCTTGCTCCTCCAACGCGATCAATGCTTCTATTCCATTGCCGGACGGTGTGTCCATCAGGATGACCATGTTCTTGAACGCGTCGTCCCCGAGGTTCTGGACACTTACCCATCCGGGCCTCCCCCACCCGAAATCGACGTCGTAGAATCCCATCCTGTACCAACTCACAAAAGTGTAACACTCTTGCCTCATCTTTGTATAGATCCGGCCCGCCTCTTCTAGCCACTTGGAGATTCCCTCAAAAGCACCATCTCCTCGAATTTTCTTCACGCGGTCGACGTTTATCTCGGCAAGCGATTTCCTCACCGACTCGACCAAATCACGCAGTTCAACTTCCGGCCTCGTGTTTTCGTAGGTCGCGAATGCCCTCCAACCAATATTCCCGATTGACTGTTCGGGCAGAGGCGGTTCCACACGGTGGCGGAGGTTCACCGATTGGACCACTGCCGATGGGGGCTGCATGCCGGACAGCATCCTAGAAGCTCTTATTGCATGTTTCCAGATGAATCCAGTCAGCGCTTCGATTCGAGTTGGGTTCGGAACGAATTCACTCCTGGCAAGCTTGCGAAGTTCGTGAAATGTAATAAACTAAACTACGAAAGTAAGATCATATCGAACTGCAATAAGAAATGGTTAGTCAACTGACTCCCCAGATGTCCGAATTACACTATCGTAAGGATTTTCGAGTTGGTCGAAAGGCTAAATCAGACTGTTGATGAACTCACCTAGCATCGAGTTTTAACCTCGATAGGGCAGCGGAGTCGAACACGAATCTCCTCAGACTGCTCTTTCCCGGTTTGGCAAAGGGGTTCCCATGCCACAGTCCAGCATTGCTAGGCATCGTGTTGCTGCCCGGGAAGAGGGTTGATGCGGCCATGCAGTCCGCCTGCATGGCTTGATCAGGACGTCCCGTGGCTACGGCGGTCCATGTCCTGAAAAAAGCTATAAATGTGGTCGCGTCCATGATCTTGTGTGAGCTGGAAGTCCCGATGACGATCCCTCCGCATGAAAGCTCGTTCACTTGTATCCCGAACAGAAAGGCTTCCTCTTCCGGTCCGGTGGAAGCCCCATGCAATGGGAGGAACTTGTCGAGCAGCCTGATCTCGGGTTTCTTGGCGAACACCGAGAGCGAACAGTCCACGCGGGCCTCGACATACAGCACCCCCGCATCGTTGCAGTCGATGTAGAGGTTGCTTTTGCTGAGCCGCCCGGAGAGCGGGTAAAACCGGGTCAGGGCCTCGGCGAGAGACTTCTTGAGAGTACAAGAGATGTGCTCAATTTTGACGGGGAGATCACGAGTTGGGTCACTTGGGTAGAAGAAAACAACTGAGGCATAGTACATGCGGGTCATTTGGTCAAGGAGGCACAAATTGAAGGTCTTCAGGCGGTGAGGCGTTGGTGATGAAGGCTTTATCCTCTCTCTGCTGGTCACTTCAACTCGCATCTCCATTGCTGCTGCTGCACTGATGCGTGTGGCAAGATCAGCAATTTTTTTATAGCATGCACGGACACGTCACACGTGCTTCCGTGTCGTGTCCTGTCGGACATGTGTCGGAGCGTTTCGGAGACGCTCGGACACGCGGTCACACGCGTTGACCGCGTGTCGACCATTTTGTCGACACGCTTCGCCGTGAGGAGGAACTTCACGAGGGAGACGCGCGTGGGGGAGGGCGGCGTCGTCGAGTGGGGCGGCGGCGGCAGCGGCATGGGGGGAGGAGTAGGAGTTCGCGGCGGTGTGCAGCCTCTCGTCGCACAGGGATCGCGCGTTCGAGGAGAGGAAAGGCGTCCTGCGGTGAGGAGGAGGAGAAGAAGGCACTGCTAGGGTTAGGGTTTTGAGAGGGAAAATAAAAGAATAAAAAATGGAGGGGGAAGTGACGTCATGTGGAGGGAAAAGAAAGTGAAAAAAATTTGGGGTGGGAAAAGAGACGAGGGAAGGAGTTTTTTTTTTGGGGGGTGGGGTTGACTTTTTATTTAATAGAAAAAATTATTAAATGAAATTAAAAAGTAATTTCGAAAATTAAAAGTATTGTATGTACGTTGAGAAATAACACGTCAACGTGTTGTGTCGAGTATCCATGTCGCATGTCGGTGCAACTTAGGCTAGGTGGACTTTTAGACTTTCCGATTAGTTTAATTTCAAGATGCTTTTGCTTCAATGGTGAGATCCTCGGAGATGGAGATAAAAATTGATCACTGAACCAACCAAAATGCTTTTGCTTCCGTAAGTGAGATTCTTGGAGATGAAGACACAAAATTAAGTTAATTTCAAGATGCAGAGTCTTGTCGATGAATCCGACTATGGTTATGAACCAACCTTTGACTTGAAGCGCATCCAAATTGCAAGTTTCGGGAAGTTAACAAGTTTCATGACTTCACCGTAATTATCCGTACCAATGAAATAGCAATTCTGAGGACTTGTGAATGCGTTGGGACCACCGTAAACCAGGATGCTAGTTAAAGTGGAGGTGCCATAGCATTTGAAATAGGTAATATATTGGCTCGTGCTCCCATAAACCTGTGGAAGACATGATTTTAGTTCTCACTGGCCAGCGCATTTTGCACAGGTTTATCAGCAGATGCAGAAAACCTTGAATTTCTCTCGAGCAATTGAGTAAGTAACGATACAGCATGACGACTCAGAAAGATGGTAAGTTCCGGGTCATGCAAGCCTGCAGCCAATTGTTAACTCTAGACCAAGAAGAATGAATCCAAAGATGTTACCCCTTAGCTCATAGCAACAAATTCAATGAAAAATCTGCTAATGACTTTCAGCAGGCCATCAGTCTTCGACTCCATTTATGTTTTAGAGAACCATAGGTAAAACGGGTCCATCAAAAGTGAGATCTAAGATTTGGTGTTTACATTCAAAAAAACCTACCTTCCTCCAACGGCAATTAATGTCACCAGTTGATTTACCTTTACCTCTAAATGTACCAGGAACTACTGCTAGGTTTTCGTGCTCGCACCTGGCTAAATTCTTAACAAATGGACGTTTCAAAACTTCATCAGAAGTAACCATACAAGAGCAGTGATCCAGGATAAAATGGATCATGCAGCCATTGCCCTCTCTTCATTCCTGCCAGCTTTGCCTTTACGGTTCCAGATTGGAGTGGACTCGATGAGCTTATGGGGAACAAGCCGCCTTTCCCGCTTTGTAAGCTTTTTGAAATTGCTTACTCTCAGCTTTGCTATCTCAGCCTCTTCCTCCGCAGTTATCTCCCTGACTACTATCGTCAGGCGGCACTCAGGTCTCACTTTGATTCCACACCTTCCTTTTGAATGGTAGCTAATCCTCTTCTGGTAAAACCCCTTTCCTACAAATGCTTCAGCTGCATCCGACAAAAAGGAAAGTCAAAACTAATCCAAGTTAGAATTAAACAAATTGAAGTATTTTTCATTCGATAATTTACCAAGAAGAAGCTTTTCAGGATCTAATCCATGGTTGTGTGTCGCATTTGCTCTGGCAGAGTGAATAACCTGAAAATTTTGGATTAACAAGATTAGTGCATAAATAAATGAAAAGTCAGTAAAAAAAATAACAAGAAATAATGGAAAAATATATGTGCCAAAAACCATGCTCTCTTTTTCTACGAATATCACTCAGTATCGCCTATTTCTAGAACCCTACTTTGCATTTAGGACAGAACTTCATAAGCCAAAAAGACCTCATTACCCTTCCTAATGGGGAAAAAAAAAAAAAGAAAAGAGTAAGTCAGTTCTCAAATCACCAAAACCATAATCTTTCTACTGCCGTTGCCATGTCTGGCCACAATTGCTAGCGTCATTGCCAACCCCACCCCCCCGAAAAAAAAAAAAATAAAAAAAAAAAAGGGAAAAGAACAACAAAAAAATATTTCCACTGCACATCACTTTGAAAGTGTTGCAACACGAGCTTATGCTGGACAAATTTGTCACTAATGGCCTGCTTCACCTCCATATAGAGAGAGAGAGAGAGAGAGCTCCATCGTGGTAGCGATGGGCAGTACCAACATTGGAGGAAGAGAAACAATAAACTGGGTAGCGGTGGCAGAAGCTTTGCTAGAGCTAGGGCTTTTTTATTTATTTCGAGCAAGGGAGGTGTTTTCAGGGAGAAAGGAGGGAGAGAATTTGGTCACATGTCCAATAGGCTAATGATAAATCTGAGGGTGCAATGCAATGACTTTAAAAGTAAAAGATGTAAAGTAGTTCTGCAAACGGCAAGGCGAGAATGATTCTCAAATTTTTCAAAGGATAAATGAAAAGTCACATCATCTAGAGTCGTATCACCTGGTAGACGGTTTTCGCAGCTCTCTTTACGGTCACTTGCAATTGCAACAGTGCATCTTCAACACGCATTCCGCGAACCAAAGCAGCAACCAAATTGACCTTCTTAGGACTCTAAAACCAGAAGAGAAGCTAAAATTACAGTGTAAGCATGAGCATCTGATTCAAGGGAACAATAAACACAAAAGGTACCAAATAGTAGCAAGACGTACTGTCAAATTAAAAAATCATAGCGCAAGAGCTTTCATCAATCAATCAAACCATAACATGCACTTTCAAGAGATAAGAGAGTAAAACATGAGTATTACTACGGGTACTGAGAAATGCATCACCGATGCTCTATCACAGCACCACAGATTATCCAGAGAAAAGAAGCATCCCACCAGATCCTGTGTTTGCAGACCCAAACTTAAGCAGCAAACAAGTCATTGGCACAAGTCCTTTTTCTTAAGCAAATTATTTCAAGGAAAAGATATACAAAAGTACATAAACAATATCAACTGCTATAATTAGTAGCCTTGCAAGACACTAAAAATGGGTACTCAGATTTCTCATAAAACTTATCAATTTGCCTTCTAAAAGGATTTGAGCAATGCCGGATATAGTAAGACCAATTTACCAATTGATATGTTAAACAATCTGACAGACTACCAATGGACATATTGGTCATATATAAACGAATAACAAGAATCTACTATTTCACCTAGGGCCTATTTGGTAATTGGCTAATTCTGTTCTTTTGTTCCCGAAACAAAAAAAGAACAAAATTCTGTTTGATAATGCCAACTAATTTTTCTACTCCAGGGAAAGAATTTATTTCCGAGAATAGATTTGGAACTAAATCAAAAAATGAAAAAAAGAAATGTTACTTCTTTATTTCTAGGAACAATTCTAAAATCAAGCCAATTTTTTTTCTCTTTTCTTTTCTTCTTCCTCCTCCTCTACCCGATTACTGGCCTTAGAGATGGCCGGCGATCGGCCAAACGAGGTCTGCTGGGTGAGCTCAGACTTGACTTGGCTGGGCGAGGTCAAGGGACCAGCGAGGCACCCCCAAGGTTGGCAAGGTCATCGGCTCTCATCTAGCCAGTCGCTAGCCATCGCCAAGGCTCGCAACTGGTTAGAGGAAGAAGAAGAAGAGAAGGAAAAAAGAAAGAAAGAAAAGAAAAGAAATAAATCTCATAAAATTTTAAAAAAAATAAAAAAATATTCTACGGTACAAAAAAATTTGAAGGTCATACTAAACGTAATTATGTTCTTTTTATATTCTGAGAATAGAAATTTTGTATAGTTACCGAACACTTTCAAATGCTAAGAAACTCATCCGGGGGATAGAATTGGAAAAAACTATTTCTAAGTAAAAATTATTCTCGGAAACAGAATGATTATCAAACAAACCCTTAGTACATCAAACTTTTAAACCAGTCTTAGTAGTCCTAGTACTCAACAAAGCGAACCTTCGTACGAAAACTCAAGATCACCATATGGATCTTCACATTTATGTGATCTCAATCAATCTTATTGGATGACTAGGCTAGAGAAACTTTTGATCAAGTATGGATAGAACCCGAATCTCTACACCATAGATAAAAATGAACACAATCTTACAATGTTACCTGCTTTATGCCTTTCAATACTGCTTGAACTTTTGAAGGCTTAGAAACCACTTTCTGACTTTCAACCGTTCCACTGCTTAGTTGCAACGTAGGTGTTAATGGAGAAGAAATAGGAGCTGCATCAGATGAATCAGCCAGGAGCTTTCTTGAACTAGAAATCCCCTGCAAAAGAAAAGAGATAACCTGATTAAAGTCGCCAAATTATCATGTTTCAGAAAAGAAAAGCTATGAATCAAGCTGGCTGTATATGACAGTTAATACTTTGTACCATCAACCGATAACAAAGTCAAGGGTAGCCCCCTACATCAGAATACTCAACACCGGTGACCAAACAACCTTACACACAGGAATGCACCCTCTACTCCCAGTTTTAAACTACGTGGTAGATATCAACTAGTTACCTTTTGCTTAAATAATTTCTTCCCTCTTCACAAACTTACTCATTTTATTTTATTTTTTGGCCATTTTGTTTCTTATTATACTTAGGTTCTTATTTGATAAATTTCCACTAAAAATAAAATTGCAATGTCAGCATGTACGTCAGCACATTGACAATGTCAGTGAAGGAAGGACCTGTTGCACAAATCCTACATGTGGGGCTTGATTTCATAAAAAAACAAAATCAAGATCACCAAATGGAACAAACGATACTTCAAAAACAAAAGTAGACTTAACCTTAGCATGAATTACCAATGTCTATAGCAAAAAAAAAAAACCATCATTTTGTCAAAATAAAAATCTCCACTGCTTCACTCAAATGCCAGTGAACTTCCTTAAACAGAGGCACAAATACATCATTACATCCATAACTGTGCCAAAAAAAAATCTTCCAGTAAGTTCAAAGAGCGATAATAGTGAGAATGATTGTACGCCCACCAAGTTCTTGGAAGGGTACTCATTCAACTTGGGAGGATGGAGAAAACACAACCGTTTAGATCTGAAAGATTTAGATCTTAATTCAGTTCAGCTTAGTTATACCTTTCAGAAATGCAACAAGTGTGTCGAATTGCTATATTGTAGGTTGTCCCATAATACACGCACAAACTTATTGCTAATCCTATAATACACATAAAATATACTAAAATTATCGTAAGTAATAAGCTTAAGCTCCAAATCAAACTTTCGAACCACTTGAGCCAAACTCATCAGCATAATCACCTTAGTTTTTAATGCTTAATTTGGTTGGGGAGAAGATGAAGTGATAGGAAAAATAAACATAAGAAATATTTCCATTGTCTGGGAAGCAGTGAAAGAAAGATAACATAGTAGAAGGGGAAATAAGGAAAAAGTAAAAGCCTTTTGAGCCTTAAAAAAAAAAAAAAAAAAACTCTCATGAAGAATTAATTGAAGCAGATGGAGATCCAAATGGCTCGTAAGTTGAAACATGTAATTCCTGAAGTAGCCTTTTATTTCTCACTGTCAATAAGACTAGTCATATTTCAGGTTTACTTTTGTTTCTAACCACAAATATGACAAGTGACACTTCAGACTACTATTTACTTCTTTCCCCTCCACAGCTTTTACCCCACCAAGATATAAGCAAACAAAAATTGGGGAAGGTCACAAAAAATTCTTCTTTCTTTCTCTGGGTTCCTTTTTCTAATTTCCCTTTCAATTCCTTCTATACTAAACTTACAAACAATGTAAGTCTTGACCATATATTAACTATTCCTAGAATTGTGACTACTAGTCTGCACCTACGAAAGCTCTAGCTTGAATAATTTAAAATGGCATGCCCAAGACATATTCCCCTCACCTCTACTCTATCTATCAGCTACACATGACTCACATAGACATTTTAAATCTAGGTCAGAGGAAGGTTCAAGTCGAATGCTAGTCACTGAAGCCAGGCGATGCTGGTGTTAATAACCAGTCACCAATCTCACGGCCATCAAAGTCATGACAACTAATCACAATGCAAGAGCAGGCCCTCAAACAATGTCAGCCCAGAACCACCCCATTGCAGCCCCTACCTTCGGCTTTACGAGACCAGGCAGCAGTACGTCTAACTAATGACCAAAAACCATCAGACGATGGGAGAAAATCAGCATTACCGACTGTTGAAGATATTGGTATAGCGGCCTCAATACGTTTGCAGAAGGAGATTCCCAGAGTCTCTGCAAATTGGGGGCGCCACCTGCCAAAAGAACTCCAAAGGTATCAAATGTTTTTGCATTCCACTCACTAGACATCAAGAAAACCGAATATTACAGGAGCTTCCGATGGTCATCACGAAGGTTTAAGCCGCACGATTCAAGCAGAGAAAGACCGAAAATGGACTAACCAGACGCGGAAGAAGACAGCAGACGGGAACCAGAGACGCCGGCGGCCGCATTGCCATCAATCTCCAGCCTTTTCCCGGCACGGCACAGCAAGGTTCGTAACTGCGTCCGCCAAGCCATCCCTCCAAGCTTCGTATTCAGCAGTCGAAACAAACTCTTATCCTGGAGACATCAAACGTAAGGCGAGCGTCGCCGGTTCGAGATCGTACGGGACGAGCGACGTCGACGGAGGCGACAGACATCGCCGTACTCACCTCGGTTTCGACGGCGAATCGACGAGATAGGCGGCGGCGGCGGCGGCGGCGGCAGAATCGGAGCCGGCGAGCTGCAGAAGAGCGAGAGAGGCGGAGCTGGGTTGCTGGCGGGGCGGCGAGCGGGTTCCGGAGACGGAGAGGGAGGTCCGGCGATGGCGGCGAGGGTTTGCTGCGGCGAGGAGCGCGACTGCGGATGTGCGACAGAGGGAGAGAAGAAGAAGAGCGTGAGACGTGGGGAGGCTGAGGTTAGAATTGTATTTTTAATTTCTTTTTTGTCAATGCTTTTTTCTTTTTCTTTTTTGATCTGATCTAATACTTAGTTCAATTATTTTTGTCAATACTTAGTTTTTATTGTTAGTACTTACTTTAATAATAGACTTTACAGCCAAAAAATGTCGTTATATTTTATCAAATGTAACTATCGATTACATTGTTTTGCTGGTGTTTTTTTTTTTTTTCCAAATTATTAAATAAGTCTCGAATCTTGATCGATAGATCTCTCTTTGGAATTATAATAGATGGAACCATGGGAGGTAGACCCTTCCCACGTGGAAAAGGGGAGGTGGAGAGTTCGATTCTTCACATTTGTCTTTAAAGGTCATCGAAAGGTTGCGGGTGTCGCGACCTACACTCGTGGGAGGAAGCGAGGTTTAGGGGTATTGCTTAAGGACGGGGCCTAAAGCTGATTAGGCGTGGGCTCTCCTGCCCCATACCCCGCGTGACGTTGGGATATTCTTAAGAAATTTTGTACAAAAGGAGTCGCCACTGGGTGGGGTTTAGAAACCAAGTGAGACATGGGAGCGTGCCTCACTTCCTACGCGACCAGAGAGTCTAGGATCGGGGACTTGATTACACTAATTGACTAATTAGTGCCCTTTCGGTACCTAATCTTGTTCATTTTAACAAAATGATTTTCATCAGGCAATTTAGATCGATTTCATACCTATCCACTAACATAGGAGGTGAGCATGCAAGTGAGCAATCAATAAAGTAATAATCATAACTACCAAGATCCTAATTGCAATAAGATTAAGCACATGCAATCAAACATAATTAAATACACAAATTAAACATACAACATAATTAATATACGAGCACATAAAGATCTAATTACGCTAAAATGGCAATACATGGCAAGTCCTAATCAAACCCCATCATTTTGGATTTTCGAAATTTTTAATTTTTCTAAAATTTTTTTAATTTTTTTTAAATTTTAATTTTTTTTAATTAAGAAAAATAATTAATTTTTATTTTTTTAATTTTTTGGAATTTTTTTAAATTTTTAATATTTTTTTTAGATTTTCGAATTTTTTTTTTTTTAAATAATAAGATAATTTTTGGGACTGGACCGGTCCGGGCCGATTCAACCCGACCGGGTTCGGCCGTCGGCGCGGATCGGGTCCGGTCCAATAGGCCCAAGTGGGCCAGCTTGGGCCCAACCCAAGAAGTCTCCCTCCTCTCTTTTTAAAAAGGCCAGGACCCACAAACCCACATCACACCAGCCCAAGCCCATAAGCCCACAAGCAAAAACAGCCCAAACTCGGCCCGATTCACCTAAAACCCTACCCATTTCTTTGACCCGGTTTGTACCTCCTCATTAGGGTTCTGTGTTGGCGGCGGCGGTGACGCTTGGCGGGAGGCGCAGCGGCGGCGACGCGCGGAGGCGGGAGGCGAGCGGCGGTGTCCGGAGGGGCAGTAGACCGGCGGTGCGGGCTCCTGTGGCGTCGGGCAACAGCAAAAGGCGAAATTGAAGGGGCGTCGCAGGCTTCGAGTTGCAGGAGCCTCGGAGCAGATTTGCTGGGCGCCGGAGCAAGACCTGCTGTCGTCGGAAGCCGCGATGGCGCGCAGCTGCAGGGCTCGCGGGTTCGAGCAGAGACGGTGGCAGCGGCGGCGGTGTCGCAACTGGGCAGAGGCAGGCTACTGGGGACGGCGTTTGGAGGTGTGGGCGTCACTCGAGGGGCAAAGAACGGCGGCTCGGCGTCGGGGAGAATGGGCAGACTTGCAAGTAGCTTTGGCGGCGAGTTGCTCCCTCGATTTCTCCGGATCCGGGTTCGGGAAGTGAGCGGCGGCGGGTGCGACGGATGGAAGCACGACTCGAGGAAGCGACACGGGCGAGGGGGCTTGGAGCGGCGGTGAACCCGGCGGAGGCGCGCGGTGGGTGGCGCGGCGCTCGCAGATCCGGTGCTCGAGCGGGGAAGGTGCGGTGAGGAGGTTGAGCGGCGGCTTCGATTCTTGCCGGGTCAACGCGGCACGGCGGGCGGAGGGCGGGGAGGAGCGAGGCGGCTTCGCAGGACGGCGACGCGAGCTTGCGGGCGAAGCGGTGGTGTCGGAGCAGAGGAGGACCCTGCAACAGGGGGCCTCGAGGAGAGGCGGGGCTTCGGGCTTGCAGGAGTCTCGGCGGCGTCGGCTTGGTGAACGCGGGATCTGCGGATCAAAGGCGAGGTAGAGCGAAGTGGGTCGGCTCGAATGGCTTCGGGCTCGAAGGGTGGCTCGAACGGCCGGGCTCGGAGGGTGGCGGCTCCGGATGACGACGGGCGGGAGGGCGGTGGTGACGCGGCTGTCGGGCCTTGGTCGAGCGGCAGCGGCGACGGCTGTGCCGTCGTCGCCGCCCTTCCTTCCGGCTTTCTCTTCTTCTTTTTTGCTTTCTGGTTCGTCTCCCTCGAGCTCGCTTTCCCTTTCTCTCCTCTCTCTCCTTCCTCTCCCCGAACTCCCCCCCTCCGTTTCTCTGGTCTTCTCTCGGCTTTTTGTTATGTTGTCGCTTTCTTCTGTTTCCTTTTTCTTCTCTGACATTGCTGCTTTTCCTTTTCTTTTGGTGCAGGCTCCGCACGCGAAGACACCAGGAAGAAGACAAGTGGGGATGTGGGCTGGGCCAAAGGGAGATGGCGTGGGCCACTCAGGGGAAAGAGAGGTGGGCGACAGGCCGGGCCAAAGCCAAATCTGGCTCGACCCGACCCCTAGGCATTTTTTGTGTTGTTTCTTTTTTTGTTTTTGTTTTTGTTTGTTTTTTTTTTTAATGACTAATTCCTAATTCCGTACACAATTAAATCCTAAATGAAAATGGGAAAATATAGGTGTCACAGTTTGCCCCTCTTTGAATGGGAGCTCGAAGAGGTTCCTTTCAAAGACAAAAGACACATAAATTATTTTGACGATAGACCCAGATGCATAGGCAAGTATTAAATTGATAGAAAGAACTCATAACTATGGGAGCGCGTCTTGTCAATAAGAGGAAGAAAGACTCCGGGCTACAAAGCTCACCGGGCTACAAAAGCTCTCCAAGCTACAAAGCTCACCGTGTCATAGGAAGAAAGACTCCGGGCTATAAAGCTCTCCGGGCTACAAAAGCTCTTCGGGCTACAAAGCTTACCGGCTCATAGGAAGAAGGACTTCAGGCTATAGAGCTCACCGGGCTACAAAAGCTCACCGTGTCATAGAAAGAAGGACTCCGGGCTACAAAGCTCTCCAGGCTACAAAAGCTCTCCGGGCTACAAAGCTCACCGTGTCATAGGAAGAAGGACTCCGGGCTACAGAGCTCTCCGGGCTACAAAGCTCACCGTGTCATAAGAAGAGGATTGAAGGACTAAGGTCTCATCGTGTAAAAACGAGTTTCGACCGGGAATAATAGTCTCACCGTGTACGAACGGATTTCGACTAGGAGGTAGGTCTCACTGTGTACGAACGGGTCTCGACCGGGTTGAAAATGCATGATTTGAGGGAAACCAATGAACCTTTGTAGATGACATGGTTTAAGGTTGACCATGAACCTTTTGAAAAATTGCAGTTTAGAAGAAAAACTCATGAACCTTTTAAAAGCGGGGTTTAAGGATGACCCACGAACCTTGTGGTTTAAGGATGACCCACGAACCTTGTGGTTTAAGGATAAACCCACGAACCGTGCAAAAACGGGTTTTGACTGGATGTGATGGTCTTACCGTGCAAAAACGGGTTTTGACTGGATGTGATGGTCTTACCGTGTAAAAACGGGTCTCGACCAGATGGTGGTCTCACCGTGTAAAAACGGGTCTCGACCGGATGATGGTCTCACCGTGTAAAAACGGGTTTCGACCGGATGATAGTCTCACCGTGTAAAAACGGGTTTCGACTGGAAGGAATGTCTCACCGTGTAAAAACGGTCTCGACCGGATGATGGTCTCACCGTGTAAAAACGGGTTTCGACCGGATGATAGTCTCACCGTGTACAAACGGGTTTCGACTGGAAGAAATGTCTCACCATGTAAAAACGGTTTTCGACCGGATGATGGTCTCACCGTGTAAAAACGGGTTTCGACCGGATGATAGTCTCACCGTGTACAAACGGGTTTCGACTGGAAGAAATGTCTCACCGTGTAAAAACGGGTTTCGACTGGAAGGAAGGTCTCACCGTGTACAAACGGGTTTCGACCGGATGATAGTCTCACCATGTAAAAACGGGTTTCGACTGGAAGAAATGTCTCACCGTGTAAAAACGGGTTTCGACTGGGAGGGAGGTCTCACCGTGTACAAACGGGTTTCGACCGGATGATAGTCTCACCGTGTAAAAACGGGTTTTGACCAGATGATAGTCTCACCGTGTACAAACGGTCTCGACCGGATGATGGTCTCACCGTGTAAAAACGGGTTTTGACCAGATGATAGTCTCACCGTGTACAAACGGTCTCGACCGGATGATGGTCTCACCGTGTAAAAACGGGTTTTGACCAGATGATAGTCTTACCGTGTACAAACGGGTTTTGACCGTGTGGTTTAGGAAAACCCACCAACCTTGTAAATGACATGGTTTAAGGCTAACCATGAACCTTTGGAAAATGGCATGGTTTAAGGCTAACCATGAACCTTTGGAGACGGCATGGTTTAAGGTTGACCATGAACCCTTTGAGATTGCATGATTTAAGGCTAACCATGAACCTTTGATTTTTAGGGAAGCACCGCTAATCCCTTGAAAGCTGCATGGCTTCACTAAGGAATCCTGTGAAACTCAACTTGGGCAAATGTCATTAGAGACGTCATTAAGAGGCATATTGGCAATATTGCAGCATTAATTGAACAAGCTAATCAAGCTAAGTCCGACTACTTTAGAAAAACATATGATGTCAATCAGCATTATGTGGCGCAAAACTGTCATCTTGCTCAGGGATATATCATTAATCATCAAATTTTCTAGGAGTGAAGTTCTTATCGAACGGTTACGACTCGTGAAAAGGCTCATTAAGCATGCCAAACTAGAGCTTCTTAGTCGAAAGGGCTTCTCACACACTCTCGATAAAATGGTTGTTTGATCCCATCCATTCACGTGGGAAGTAATGCGGTTGCTGAAAGTATCTCACATAGCCTATGTCGAAGGCTTTCGGAAACATTCGCAATGAGCACAATCTGATCGATCAAAAAGGTCTTTTGAAAGGACCGTACTATAGGCTTGGTTAGGGCTTACACAAATGAATGATTGCTTTGAGGCCAATAAAGGAACATTTGTCACTATCTTCATTGGGTTTACGAGTCGAGAACTTGGAAGATAAGACAAGATAAAATTATTTCCACTCCTTCAAGCAGTAGCTTCTTTGTGATATTCTCATTTTCACTCAAATCATCCCAATCAGAAGAGGCTTCGGAAAAAGGGTTATAATGTTGGCTCGGGAAAAGCTTGAAAGGCTTAAAATTTTCAAGAGGGTCTTTAAGAGTCAGTGATCATCATGGCATCGTGATCGGGTCACTTGACCTTTCGAAAGCATTTGGCTTTTGAAACACAGCACATCTCGAGAGTTCATTCACTGATCATTTCTGCATGAGAGCTTTGCTCTTTTCTCTAATTTCCTTTGTCCTTTGCGATGATTTTTTTCGCAGGCACTTGGATTTTGATAATTTTTTTTTTTACAGAAGATGCGGCCTTTTGGCTCTTTTTCTTAACGGGCATTGGCCTTGCTTTTACTAGGCACACTGCTTTTTCATGCCCCCTAGTTTGTCGAGCTTTTTGCTCTTTGAACTTTGGTAGCTCTTATGACTTTCGAGATGCTTTTCACATTTCCTCGTGATTGCCAATTATATTTGGTCAAATCTTATGCCTTGCCCCAGTGAAGGGAGATGACCACCGCTCGGGGTTCGGAAATGAATAATCAGGCCCAAATTGGTTAAAGCAATGGATATTAGTGTTTGAGTAGAGAAGGAAGTGCTCTTCTTCACCTTGGGATAAGTCAAGCTCTAATGAGAATTCCTCTGAAGCTATCACTAGAAGATTGATGCAAGTGAAAGTAATAGAATCTTTCTCAATCTTTCGCTCTACAACATGATCATAACCCTCTATCTTTGCTGCAATGTAAGGTCGTCCTCGACAAGGGTACTTTGAAGTATTATATTTTTTTTGGCCCAAAGGGATAGCAAGAGATTAGTGCAATGCTTGGGATTGATGAAGGAAATGCCTTTATCATTTCGATCTTTGCACTCAATGCGAATGAATCTTTCATCCTAAGAGAAGGTCGCCTTTCACTCAACTCTCAAAAGTATTTGAAGGACATATTTGGAAGTGGCTTGCCTTTCTTCATCCTAAGCACTTCTTGTTTGGCATGGTTAACATCTCCATTTCACTTTGTCAAGATCATTTGAGTAGATCAATCTCCATAGGAAAATTTGATTCAAAATGAATAATCCACAAAACGAGAAAACAATTTTGAGATAAAAGAATACTCAAAAAGTTTGCAGAAATTTTTTTCTTTTCTCATTTTTGTGCTTGTCTCTAAAAAAAAAAAAGCCAAAGGTTTTTTTTTTTTTTTTTTTTAATGGAAATTTTCCTTTTTTTTTTTATACTTAAAAAAAAAGGATTGAGAAGAAGGGTACTTACCCTGCGGCATGGCGACCCGGTAACCCCTGTATAGAATGTAAAAAAGAATATGTTAGCGCAAAGATCTTTAGAGATTGAAATGTTGGAAACGATACATTATTACCCTTCACTCGCTTTCATCCTTTTGGCGCTAACATCTCTTGGATTCACCTTCATGGATATTTGGTAACTCAACAATACCCTTCCCTTGCATTTTCCCTTAAGCATTTGATGTCTTCCCTTCATGTGTTTTCGTTCTTCAGGTATGAACTTTGCTTGGAGTCGTTAGAATTGATTGAAAAATGGCTATGTGGCACTGATTTTATCCATAAAAAGCACTTATTTATTGTATACAACAATTCACAAAGTTTGATTCCTGTTTTTTTTTTTTTAGATGCTCTTTCGAAGAGATGTTTAGCCGACAAGGAGCTTGAAAATTTTATATATGGATCATGAGATGTGTTTTTCAAGACTTTGCTTTGAAAGGAGAGTGGGTGCTCCTTGTTTCCACATCTGAGGATATTGTTCTTTAGATGCTTTGCCCGCTTATTGCCTTGATGGAAGGCGCTGCTTCTACGGTCAAGGTGTAACATTTTTCCCAATCATCACCCTTTGTTCTGTTCAAATCCATCCTTGTTTAAGATGAACAAGACTTAAAAATGCTCCACCGCGTTTGTTAGGAACGTTACAAAACTTGACACTCTTGATGTCTCCTTGATAATGGAAAAAAAAAAAAAATCATGTCAGAAACGGTATCAGAAATTGATGATTGAAATCGATACAGTTTACTCTTCCTTTGATTTCGCCTTCCTTTGATTTCGTCTTTTTGGATGCTTGGCAACTCCCTTCATTTGTCTCATCATGCAGAGTGAATGAAATTGATGGGCTATTTTGGTTCCTAAAGCATTTGCACATAACAAAACTTCCTAGAATGGAATTCAACTTCGCTCCGCCTTTATGGAAAATTGGCACCAACGATGACTCAACGCATGCTTGCTTCTCGAGTTCGATGAGCCTAAGAAAACAACTACAAGAAGAGAGGGCCTTAAGCAAAGTTTTCTTGAAATTCGTTTTGGAAGGTAGACATAAAGGTTTGCTTGAAACATTTCTGAATTTGTTTTTTCTTTTCTTTCTTTCTTCCCTTTTTTTTTTGTTTTTTTTTGTTTTGGGATGATTTTCACGAAATTGAATTCCATCAAAAAAATGAGTCACATGATTTACCAAAGCATCAATTGGATTTGCAAATCAAAACCCAAAACGGAAAACATGTTTCTTAACAAGAATAAAGACCGATAGAATCTTTTGGAGACTCTTTTACGGATGAAAGTAAAAAAAAAAACAACTCTTGTCCTAGCTCTAGAATTCACTTCCTTGAATGGTCACCATGAGAATGTCAAAGAGCATCACGCATAACCTGCAAAAAGACGACAATGTCAATATGTGAATAAGAGAAAATGATATTTTAATGACGTCGCTGCTTACAATAAAATCGAGGCGACGATACGTGCCCCACAATCCTTATTACAGGACTTTAATATTTCGCCAAGATTTTATCATAAGAGAAGACATCATTAAAATTATCAATCCACGGCCATCAATCAAATGTCCACTTTTATTCCAAAAGTTTTGTATGCAAAAGTGTCATTGATTTTTGAAAGATTGATTTGTGATTTTACTCCTAGAAAAATGAAGTGATCTCTATTTTGAGGAATTTGTACACAAAATGATTTGCATTATAGTCCCAAAACATGAGAATGAGAAAATTTGATAAAAACTACAATTTCAATTTTTGTGCCCCAATATAAAATCACAACTTGAAATTTTTTTTTCAAAATGAATTCGAGCCCATAACTAGAAATTTAAACAAAACCATGTGTTCAACAGGGCCAAATCAAAGTGTTTAGAACTTGCTTTCAATGTTCACTTATCAAAAGTGACTGCCAATTTTTTTTTAATCATAAGCCTACATCGCCGAAGGCATTCGATTGGTTTCCACGGATTTCAAGATGAAAATGCAATACAAAATGAGCAAATAAAAATGGAAATGATACTTACAATGGGTGCCGACCTTTGTCTCATGCTTTTTTTTCAATCACAGAAACATGCACATGGAATGTGGTTCGATTTCTACTCTATACGGCCCAAAATGGAGCCATGGGATCACAGGACTGAACCAACAAGCTCGTGGCTAGGTCGTGTTACCCATGACTCCGGCTTCGTCAAAGAACCGACCCGTGTCGCATGCTCGCAGACCGGGGTGGGTACCTTCGACGTGAAGAAAGAAATTTCGGGGTAGAGATGGGCGACTCGTACTACGCGGTTGTAGTCGGAGTGGTATCCACCTCAACACCATCCTAAGTGATCCTATGCGGCCCAGGTCCGGCGGCAGGTTGTGTGTGCTAGGGTGTAGTGCAATGCGGGGAATACGGGCATGACAATGTATAAGCAACCAGCACTTCATACATAAAAAAATAAACCATACATTCCTACACCCTCTGCAAGACAAAGGTAAGCAAACACTTCCCCTTATACCTCCCATTCTGCAAAAACATTTAACACTTTTAATGTTAGGGACGTACCTGGAATCCTTGCTGCCAAACAAAAATATTTTTGAACAAGATTAATTTTGGCCTAAGTCCTCTAAGGTTTAAAACCAAGTCCCCAGTGGAGTCGCCAAGCTGTCGCGACCTACACTCAGGGGGAGGGAGCAGGTTTAGGGGTATTGCCTAAAGGACGGGCCTAAAGCCCATGATTAGGCGTGGGCTCTCCCAAGCCCATACCCCGCGTGACATTGGGATATTCTTAAGAAATTTTGTACAAAAGGAGTCGCCACTAGCCTATTGGGGTCGGCTAGAAACCAAGTGAGACATGGGAGCGTGCCTCACTTCCTACGCGACCAGAGAGTCTAGGATCGGGGACTTGATTACACTAATTGACTAATTAGTGCCCTTTCGGTACCTAATCTTGTTCATTTTAACAAAATGATTTTCATCAAGCAATTTAGATCGATTTCATACCTATCCACTAACATAGGAGGTGAGCATGCAAGTGAGCAATCAATAAAGTAATAATCATAACTACCAAGATCCTAATTGCAATAAGATTAAGCACATGCAATCAAACATAATTAAATACACAAATTAAACATACAACATAATTAATATACGAGCACATAAAGATCTAATTACGCTAAAATGGCAATACATGGCAAGTCCTAATCAAACCCCATCATTTTTGGATTTTCGAAATTTTTAATTTTTCTAAAATTTTTTTAATTTTTTTTTAAATTTTAATTTTTTTAATTAAGAAAAATAATTAATTTTTTATTTTTTTTTTAATTTTTGGAATTTTTTAAATTTTTAATATTTTTTTAGATTTTCGAATTTTTTTTTTAAATAATAAGATAATTTTGGGATGGGCCAGGGTCGGGCCGATTCAACCCGACCGGGTTCGGCCGTCGGCGCGGATCGGGTCCGGTCCAATAGGCCCAAGTGGGCCGGCTTGGGCCCAACCCAAGAAGTCTCCCTCCTCTCTTTTAAAACAGAATAGGACCCACAAACCCACATCACACCGGCCCAAGCCCATAAGCCCACAAGCAAAAACAGCCCAAACTCGGCCCGATTCACCTAAAACCCTACCCATTTCTTTGACCCGGTTTGTACCTCCTCATTAGGGTTCTGTGTTGGCGGCGGCGGCGGTGACGCGGCGGGAGGCGAGCGGCGGCGACGCGGCGGGAGGCGAGCGGCGGTGTCCGGAGGGGCAGTAGACCGGCGGTGCGGGCTCCTGTGGCGTCGGGCAACAGCAAAAGGCGAAAGTGAAGGGGCGTCGCGAGCTTCGAGTTGCGAGGAGCCTCGGAGCGGATTTCTGGCGCGGAGCAAGACTCTTGTCGTCGGAAGCCGCGATGGCGCGCACTGCGGGGCTCGCGGGTTCGGCAGAGACGGTGGCGGCGGCGGTGTCGCAACCAGGGCGAGGCGAGCACGGGGACGGCGTTTGGAGGTGTGGGCGTCACTCGAGGGGCAAAGAACGGCGGCTCGGCGTCGGGGAGAATGGGCAGACTTGCAAGTAGCTTTGGCGGCGAGCTGCTCCCTCGATTTCTCCAGATCTGGGTTCCGGGAAGTGAGCGGCGACTGGTGCGACGGATGGAAGCACGACTCGAGGAAGCGACACGGGCGAGGGGGCTTGGAGCAGCGGTGTCCGGCGGAGGCGCGCGGTGGGTGGCGCGGCGCTCGCAGATCCGGTGCTCGAGCGGGGAAGGTGCGGTGAGGAGGTTGAGCGGCGGCGAGTTCTCAGTCGGTCAACGCGGCACGGGCGGAGCGGCGGGCGGGAGCGAAGGCGGCCTTCGCGGGACGGCGACGCGAGCTTGCGGGCGAGCGGTGGTGTCGGAGCGGCAGGAGGACCCGCACGGGGGCCTCGAGGAGAGGCGGGGCTTCGGGCTTGCGGAGTCTCGGCGGCGTCGGCTTGGTGAACGCGGGATCTGCGGATCAAAGGCGAGGTAGAGCAGAAGTGGGTCGGCTCGAATGGCTTCGGGCTCGAAGGGTGGCTCGAACGGCTTCGGGCTCGGAGGGTGGCAGCTCGGATGACGACGGGCAGGAGGGCGGTGGTGACGTGGCTGTCAGGCCTTGGTCGAGCGGCAGCGGCGACGGCTGTGCCGTCGTCGCCGCCCTTCCTTCCGGCTTTCTCTTCTTCTTTTTTGCTTTCGGTTCGGTTCGTCTCCCTCGAGCTCGCTTTCCCTTTCTCTCCTCTCTCTCCTTCCTCTCCCGAACTCCCCCTCCGTTTCTCTGGTCTTCTCTCGGCTTTTTGTTATGTTGTCGCTTTCTTCTGTTTCCTTTTTCTTCTCGACATTGCTGCTTTTCCTTTTCTTTTGGTGCGAGGCTCCGCACGCGAAGACACCAGGAAGAAGACAAGTGGGGATGTGGGTCGGGCCAAAGGGAGATGGTGTGGGCCACTCGGGGAAAGAGAGGTGGGCGACGAGCCGGGCCAAAGCCAAATCTCGGCTCGACCCGACCCCTAGGCATTTTTTGTGTTGTTTCTTTTTTGTTTTTGTTTTTGTTTTGTTTTTTTTTTTTTAATGACTAATTCCTAATTCCGTACACAATTAAATCCTAAATGAAAATGGGAAAATATAGGTGTCAACAGCGGGAAAGTAATCACTTGGTGGAGGTGGCGACAGTGGTGACTGAGCAAGTAGCCTCGTTGTGGTGGCATTACTCAAGATTTTGCAAGGAAGGGCATTGAAGGTGGCGACAATGAATAGTGTCAGTGAATAGTGATGAATATCCATGTCAATAAGCGACATGGAAAACCTACGTCAGATTGACTAATGATAATTTTGTATAGAGAGCTTAGAGGGGCCGATTTGGAGTTAGAGTGAAAGGTGGTGATTTCATTAAATAAATAAAAAGGGTTGATACCTTGAAAAACCTCAAACTGATACACTTGTGACAAATTTACTTCAAACTATTTTTTTGACTACCAAAAACCCTAAATTGGAATACCTTTGACAAATTTACCCAAAACTAGTACATTTGTGACAAATTTACCCTTTGTTAGTTTTCGTTAAACTTAAATGACACGTGACAATTGACTAGTATACCAATTTGGGATTTTATGATCCGTTTGTCAGAGTTTACAATTTTTATGATTTTTTTGTGGTATTAATCCAATTTAGCGAAGGGTATATTTGTCACAAATTTATCAATTTTGGGTTTTTTGCGGTTGAATAAATTAGTTTGGGGTAAATTTGTCATAAATGTATCAATTTAGGGTTTTTTATGGTCAGTCGGGGTAAATTTGTCATAGGTGTACCCATTTGGGTTTTTCATGGTCAAAAACTAGTTTGAGGTAAATTTGTCATAAGTGTACCGGTTTTTGGTTTTTCAGGGTATTAACCCTAAAAAAAAAAAAAATTTGAGTCAAAATTGAAACTTGACTTGAAATTAAAGGATTTTTAAGGAATTAGGCCCGATATTACCAACATGTTTTTCATATCAACTTGAGTAGAGATCCATTAGTTTTTTTTATTGGCAAAAAGAATTTGCTAAAATTGAATACTAGAACTCTCTCAAGCCGCATCAAGTTTTTTGCACTTGGGTTGCATTTGGTGGTCTGGTGTTTGGTAAGGTTGAGCATGGTTCCAAGGTACCCTGGAACCTGAGAACATGACCGATAAGAACTTGTAGGTTTCAGATTCCAAGATATGCATGGTAGGTTTCAAGTTCCAAAAAATGAGGACCTTGTTTCAATTAGTAGATTTCGGGTTCTTAATTGGAGAAATTTGGAACATGGAACCTATAATTTAGAACTTGTAACAAGTTTTAATATTTTTCTTGATTCATGTCTCCGTACAATCTTCTGATATTCCATGATATTCGATGATGAGTGTATAATTTGGAAGCACTAGTCCGAGTTTTTATTTTATGGCTAAGATTTTTACTTTATTAATGTTCATATTTTTCGTGTATTTAAATATAAGTTATGATTAGTGAATTGTAATCTTTTAAATAATAATCGTTCAAATAATTCCTTTTCTTTTGTTGATAATTTTGTTCATTTTGTAGTTTCTTTAATGAATGACAAGCTTGTTTATTATTATTACGTTCATTTTTGTTTTGTTTAACTAAAAATGAAACAATTAAAAAAAAAAAACCCTATTAAACATTGGAACTATGACTAGATAGCTTCCAGGTTCCAAGTTTCAATCCAAAAAATGAGGAATCTGTACTTGAGGATAGGTCCTAGGTTCTAGGCGGAACTTATAAGGAACTTGAAACCGCTCACCCCTAGTGTTTGGTGACATTCTCAAATTCAATAAACCCAAAAACATCTAGATAAAATGCTGAGTAACAACTCCAATGTAGGGGGGACATGTTGGAAAACATCCCTATGAGATTTTAAGGATCATCAAACTATCATTCTTACTAATAGTTACAATGATTAATACAAATAGTGAAACAAGTTATCATTATCGATGATCATTTGTATCAGTAAAGATGAGATACTAGTCTCTGACTTGTAGTAGAACGAGTAATGGTAATGGTAATTTGGAAGGACCAGTCAAGATAGTATTAATAACTACCGATCCTAATATCACATGTTTATAGTTAATATCATCACTTATAATATACACCGATGATAGTGTGCGATAAATTGGTATTAATATATCGAGTCGATAGTAATGGCAATTTGGATTCCATAGTCAAAAAACCGAGTGAGAAGGTAGAAAAACAATTGACGACTCTTATAGACAAGACGGGAGTCGATAAATTTGGGGTTATATGCTATAATAGTGAAACGACTACGGGAACAATCTTAATGATTGCCATGGTCTCTCAAACCGCTAGATGTTTGTTCTTGAAGGTATCCTACTTCTCTATCAAAGACCTCAGTATAAAAGGAGCGGTGATAATGTGAAGAGAAAGATAAGGATTGAGATATACGAAAACCTCAAATATTGTCTCTTGAGCTACAAATTGTATTTGATCTTGTTTTGAGAACATCAGTGTATTGGTTTAACACTAGAATAGCTTATAGTGAAGTGTACAAGAGTAAGTACAGTGTTCTTGTATCCCAATAGTGTAATCTATTGAGAAAAGGTAACTACACTAGCCATCTATAACTTGCACCGCTAATTACTAGTGGAATCTAGCCACCGTTTGTTTAGGTTGTTAGTTTGAAAGTGGACAGAGGCTTAGCTAAAAGTTAAACCACTATATAACATCATATGATTTGTTTAGGCATTATTTGGTAACCATCCAAACAGTGCCTGATTCTGATTTTTTGTTCCCGAGATCAGTTTGGGAATAGAATCGCGTTTGGTAAAAATTTTGTTCTCGGGAACAAATTTCTATTTTTTTGTTCCCGGAAGTAGATTTGAAATTGAATCAAGAATAAAAAAAAAAAGTTGATTCTTATTCCGAGAACAAATCTAAGAAGCAAAACCAATTCTTCTTCTTCTCTTTTCTTCTTCATTGACCGCCATCTCGCGGTTGCTGTTTGCTGCCGTCCATCGCCACCCACCGCCATCGCCAGCAATTGATTCGGCAAGCTCGCCGAAAGCAAGCCCAGCCACCAGTGAGCTCGCCAGAGGCAAGCCCAGCCACCAGCGAGCTCACCGGAGGTAAGCTCAGCCACCGACAAGCTCACCGGAGGCCCGCCTGGCCACCTAGTAGCTCGCCGGAGGGCTGGGCAAGGCTAGGCAAGCCTCGTGACCGGCGAGACCGAGCCTCACCTGTGGCTAAGCGAGCCTCGCCCAGCCCCGACGAGGCTCGCCTAGCCCCACCGGTGGCCGGGCGAGTCTCGCCCAGCCCTAGCGAGGCCGTCCTAGCTACCGGCAAGGCTCGGCCTTGCTAGATCCGGGCGAGGCCGAGGCTCGGCGAGCCCCCGCCCAACTACCGGCGAGGCTCAATCGACGAGGGCCGGCGATGCTCCGGTGAGGTTGCCGGCCCTCGTCCGGACGATCGTCGATCTAGCGACCAACCACCGAAAGAAGAAGAACATGAGTGAGAAAGGAAAAAAAGAAAAGAAAAAAAGGAAAAAAGAAAATAAAAAAGAAAAAATTATTTAAAAATTAAAAGAAATTGAATTTGGAACAGAATCAATGAGCACGATACCAAACACAATTCTATTTTAGAATAAAAAATTTTGGACAATTACCAAACAACTTAAAATACTTAGAAATTGTTCCCGGGGAACATAATAAAAAATAATCATTTCTCGTCAGAATTTGTTCCCGAGAACAGAATCGTTATCAAACGCGCCCTTATTCTAATCTAATTTTACTTATCAGCATCATACGTATTGATCCATCCACAACATTATCTTGAGTGCCGATTGTTTGACATTCTACAAAAGATTTTATTATATCACCACTCAACCCATTCAACCCCCTTCAAGGTTGCATTGTTAGCTTCAATAAGATATACTAGGATTGGATATAAAATTTCAAAGATTAAGCTAACAATTCCCCCGTACCAAGAAAACCCCCCCACCTCAAATGAGACTACTTACCGTCCTTGGCATATTTCTCCGGCGGCCATGCACCATGACAAGCCCTCACTTTGGCATCCTTGAGAATCCTTGTTAGAATCCTTGTTAGTGCCCTTGCTCATGGCTCACTTGGAAGGTTAGGGCTCACCATCTCATCCATGGCTCCCTCTCTTTTTCAGTTGGTTTTCAGCTTTTCCACTATCACCGAATCATCTCTTGGTTCCTCTCTTTACTTCGCCTTTAATTATTCATTCTCACCCTTCATTGTTCAACAATCTCTCTTTCAGTTGACTCTCACCAAGGCTTTCATCAAGTCTTTGATGAAATGCTGGAGAGAGATCTTCCTCACCTTCAATTTAGAATTTTGCTTAGTAGAATCATCACCGAATTATCTTTTAATTCCTCTATTTACTTCGCCTTTAGTTACTCATTCTCAGCCTCCAATGTTCCACGATCTCTCTTTTGGTTGACTCTAAGCAAGGAATTCATAAAGTTTATGATGAAACGCTAAGAGAGATCTTCTTCGCCTTTAGTTTAGAATTTTGCTTGATGGAAGACGTCATGTCTGTTGAAAGTCATCAAACTCCTGGGGTTGATTTTCCAAAGACAGCTTGTTGACGACAGTGGCTGAGAGGGTTTGAGTCGCCACATACACAAGGAGCCTGCTGGAGTTGGATATTCAGAGATTTTCAAATAAGATTTTTTTTTATAAAGATTTTCAATTTCATCTTAAGTTGCAAATTTTCAAAAATTTCAAATCCTAAGTTACACCAAATATTTGATGGGATATTTCTACAATCCGAAGGATATATATATACACACAAGATTTCAAATCCCATTTTATCATGTCCAATCCCAGTCAAATCCAACCGACCAAACACACCCTCATTGTTGAAATTTCCTTTAATCGAATTAATTTTTAACATAATAACTTGTTTTCTAGGGAATATTACCAAAAAATTTCAAAATATATTGGACAAATGCCAATCCACTTCTCAACATTTCAATTTAACTAATTTAGCACTAAATTTTTTGATAATTTGTCAATAAAGTCATTCCGATCAATTTTAACAGGTATTCGCTAATATGACCATTTGTTGTCTTACGTAGCATGGTCGACTTTAACGTAGATATTTTTTTTCTTAATTTTTCTTAATTTTTTTATCTCTTTTTCCTTTCTTTTTTTATTTTTATTTTCCTCTACTGCTTCATAGCCTCAACAATGGCCCATAATACAAGCCTTCACTTTATCTAGGCGAGGGTCACGAAGCCCTTGCCAACTATAGTAAGGGCCCACGGCAGTCTTGCTCAATGTAGGCAAGGGTCAGCCGATGGCCCTCACCAGTCCTTAGTAGAAAAAGAAAAAAGAAAAATAATAGATGGGAAAAAATTAAGAAAAAATTAACAAAAATTGTAGAAATGTCCATGTGGCACGAACATGGACAAGTATGCACGTGAGGAGCAGAGGGCAAGGGTCCTGGGTCATCGAAGGGCTTTCATAATTTGGACCCGTATTTCATTGGTAATTTAAGCTTAGGCCTATGAATAGTTGTTGAATGGCCTAAGACTTTCTGTCCCTAGGGTTTTCTTGTCGCTTATATATAATTTTTTTTGTTTGTAAATAGATAGTTGTAACATAGAAATGAGAGGAACTAACTATAGTGGACCACTGCTGGATGTAGCGATAGCTTAAGGGTAAATCATAATAAATCATGTGTCTTGATTTCTCTTTCTCGCATTTACTTTCTATTTCGTTGTGTTTATACACTTAATTCTAACATTCTGCTGGTGCTTTCTTGGTTTACTCTTCCTGTCATTGAGCCTAACAAACATAAATTAAGTTGTTTCTTGCACACGTGAGTCTGATCGGGGAAGCAATCCTCCGTTCGCGACATTATAAAAAATCGATGGGCCAGCCTTCCCACGTTACGCAGACAAATTGTTATGTGCGGATTTTGCAAAAGGATATTGATTGATTAGCAGTCATACCTGATGTAAAGTAATTCCTAATATGACTAAACAAAGATGAACAACATCTAAGGTTCGTTCATTTCGCGGAAAATGGGCTATTTCCGAAAAATATTTTTCAAGAAGTCATTTTCCTGGAAAATGATTATATTTTTCAGTGTTCAGCTGAAACCTAAACTTTGAGTGTAAAATATTTTCCACCAATCGTTAGCTAATTTGATTGTTTGGGAAAAATTATTGAAGAATTGAATTTTAATATTTTTAATTGACCAAAAAATTAGTTTTATTTTTTATATTTTTTAAAAATTGAATTTTTAATTATTTGTATTTTTAAAATATCGAAATTTTTATTTATTTTTCTTTCTTTTTCTTTTCTTTCCTCCTTCCTCCTCCTTCTTCCTCCGCCGCCGCATGCCCGACGATGGCCGGCTACTTGACGGTCGACCAAAACCCAATCGCCAGATCCGGCGAGCTCGAGGCTCGGCAGATCTCACCCGGGTTCGCGAGAGGTTCGCCGGGCTCTAGCGAGCCGCGAGCTCACCGGATCCGGCGAACCTCTGGCAAGCTCGGGTGAGACCCAAGCCTTGCCTAGCTCGCCGGAACTGGCGAGCCGTGAGCTCCGAATCCGGCGAGTCGCGAGCTCCGCCCAAGGCCGGCGAGGCCCAAGCTCACCGAGCTCGGGCGAGTTCAGCTTCCCCAAATCGGGCAAGGCGAAGCCTTGTTGACCTAGGGCAGAGCTCGAGCTGGCTCGCGGTTGCATCCGTGACCGGCCAAGGCTAAGGAAGAAAGATGAAAAGGAAAGAAAGAAAAGGAAAAAAAGAAAAAAGAAAAAAAAGCATAAAAATAAAACAAAAATATGTTGGTGAAAAGAAGTAAGGTGGAAGAAGTTATGGAAAATAAAAAGTGGAAAACATTATCCTCATCTTTGAAGGTTGTTTTTTCTAATGATGGAAAACATATTCCTTGAGTAGTTTATTTTTCGTGAAACGAACATCAGAAAATTCGGAAAACGTTTTCCTGAAAGTCATTTTCCGTGAAACGAACGGAGCCCTAGTAACTTTATAATCGACTTTCGAATGGTACATGTTCAGCCTCACGGGATGGCAGCTAATATCCTTAGATGTCTCGAGAAAAGGACGTATGCTTCTTGAAAGCGTGAATTCATCTTTAGCCGAGTCCGTTCCCATCGTCCCGGACTACGGTCTCGAGTCCGGGTCAGCACAACCCATCAGAATATCACAACAGCCACGACACATCGTTGAACGACGGGAAAAGCACGGAAACTACAACGCCAAAGGTCATCGTTACGCAGAAGCCCCAGGAGAAGCAAATGCTAGGAACTTGGGATCGCGTTCCAATGGGGCCATCTCTCGTTCTTCAAGCACGATCCATGCTTCTATTCCATCCCCGGACGGTGCGTCCACCAGAATGACCAAATTCCTAAACGCTTCATCCCCAAGATTCCCAAGACTTACCCATGCTGGCCTTCCCCAACCAAAGTCCACATCATTGAATCCCATGTTACACCAGCTCACAAAAGTGTAGCAATCGTGCTTGGCCCTTTCATATATCTCTTTCACCTCTACTAGCCATTTCGATACCCCTACGAGCGCAGTCTCGCCCCAGATTTTCTTCATGTGGTCACCGTCGATCTCTGCAATCGTTCTTCTCAGTCGCTCGACTAGGCGGGGAAGCTCGGCCTCTGCTTCCAGAGAGTCGTGAACGGCGAAGGCCTTCCAATCAATATTCCCAACCGCATGCTCGGGCAGAAAGGGTTTAGTCCGGCGCCGGAGATTTACAGAGTGAGCCAGGGCCGATGGTGATCCGACGCCTGTGGCTTTTCTGGAAGCTCCCATCGCATGTTTCCAAATGAAGCCTGTTAAAGCTTCGATCCGGGTTGGTTTCGGAACACTTTCGCTCCTGGCATATAAGAGGAGTCAAAAACGCAAAGCATTAGTTAATATAAATCGTATTACTACTTATCATAAGTTATTATTATTACCGTTACGTTCTTACCTTCTCTTGCACTCGATAAGTCAAACATTTTCCAATGTTGACATGCAAGAAGGAAGTAAAAGACAGGAAATGATGATGTATCTCTATTGCCTTGTTCAAAAGTCTATTCAATTACAAATCAAACTACATTGAATTCAAAACCAATTCACCTTGCGAGGTCCTTCAATGTTGATAAGGCTTTCGAGTCGAACAAAAATCTCCTCGGACTGCTCCTCCCCGGCTTTACAAAGGGTGTCCCTATCCACACGCGGGCATTAGGAGGCATCGCCTTGCTTCCTGGAAATAGGGTCGACGCGGCCATGCATTCTGCTCGCATAGCTCGATCAGGAGACCCCGCAGCTATGGCGGCCCAGGTCCGGAGGAAAGCGCTTATTGTGGTCCCGTCCATGATCTTGTGTGAGGAAGATGTTCCGATGACTACCCCCCGCACGAGAACACATTCACTTGAATTCCCAATAAAACCGACTCCTCCTCTGGCGTAGTCGAAAGTCCACGTAACGGGAGGAACTCATCTAGTAGACCAATCTCAGGCTTCTTGAGGAACTCTGATAGCGAGCCGCTCACTCGGGCCTAATGCCAACGTCATTGCAGTCGATGCGAAGGTTGTTCCTATCGAGCCGTCCGGCTAGCGGGTAAAATTGGGCTAGGGCCTCAGATAGGGACTTCTTTAGTGTGCTGGAGATGCACTCAACGGTCAAGGAGAGACCACGAGGTTTGTGAACGGGGTAGAAGAACACCATGGGGGTGTAGTACGTGGGGGTCATCTGGTCAAGGAGGCACAAATTGAAGGTCTTTAGGTGGTGAGGTGTTGGGGATGATGGCTTTACTGCCTCTCTACTAGTCACTTCAACCAGCATCTCCATGGTCCACATTACACGGAGAAATAGTAGTCTTCCCCTTTTATAGCCGAAGTACTAGGAGGAATAAGTGATAGGCTTGCCAGCTGAGATTCCTTGGAAAAATGAAGAGAAATCCGACAAAAGGTCATCTTTGATTCACTCGGACCGGAATATGTCCTTAAAAGGTTCCATTTGAACTTTAGGGGTATTCCTTCCTGGATGAAGAAGAAAAGTATAAGCCTAGAAACTTGGAGGACCCTCGACGGGAAGGCAGACTCCTTGCCGCTTCTTCGTAGGTAACTACCACCAGTTAAGCAGGTATAACAACCCCGCATCTAGGGTGAGGTAGTGGAATACTCCAGCATTCCTGCTAGATTGACTTATGCTTCACACAGTATCTTGTAACCAGCTTATCAGCCTAGTACCCCGATGACAAGACATTGTGCATAGTCATCTTTGTTTAGCCAGATTATAGGGTCGATGGACCATTTGTTTTCGCCGTACTCCACGTTACTTGGAGAAGCAATGATCAATCTTTATATGAGGTATAACTGGTTGGCTAGCCAGCTGAGATTCCTTGAGAAAATGAAGACGAATTCGACAAAGTCAAGGAAAAAAGAATCAATCTTAGTATATCACTGGAGATGCTCCGTTTTATGTCTCGTACTACATATAAAACATACTCTTCCTGGCGTTTGAGCTGTTCCTTTGTATTTTTCCGTTCCATTTCATAAAATTTCTGCGCACGGCTGAGGGCTGATTCCCCCGTCGTCTTCAGATCGCAATTGTAGCGCTAGAAAACAAAGTCATTTTGAGATTTCCAGATATTCTGAAAAGGTAATAGCCGGCTATTAGAGTGGTAGAGGGTGAGTTAGGACATGCATAATAACCACTCTATTTCTCTATTTTTATATTTTTCTATTCCTGAAACATATTTAGAATAGAAATTCGTTTGATAAGATAATTTTCATTTTTCTATTTCTACAACAAATTTTTAATCCAGAAATAAATTTGGAATAGAAATGAAAAGCAAAAATTCCTTACTTTATTATTTCTGAAATAAAACTGAGAAATAAAAAATATTCTCATCACTCGCCCTTCGTCATTGCCTGTTGGCCGCTTGGAAGGAACAATTTTTTTATTTATTATCAAACGAATTTTTATTCCGTAAATAGAAATTTTACATCATTATTAAATGCATATTTTTTTATCAGAAACTCATCCAAGGATGCGACCAAAATCCAATTTCTAGAACATAATGGTTATCATTCGCACATTTAAAGAATTCCTCGACTATGGCGATTCCCTGGCTCGAGATCTGCATGCCGAAGGTAACGATCTGACCATACTTTGGCGGGGGGTAAATTGTAAAAAAAAAGTCCTAAATTTATTGCACTTTTACCAAATTAGTCCTAAATATTTTAATTTATGCCAATTCACTCCCGAAACATTTTCACATTTTGTCAATTGATTCTATTCGAGTAATTTTTAGCCAAAAATCATTGACGTGGATGCTAGCCATCCTATGTAGTATTGTCAATGCTAACGTAAATATGTTGTAGTTTCCATACTTTTCTGAGGGCTTCTATGTAATGATACTTCGTCACAAGTATATCAATTTGGAATTTTTGTCAACAAAAAATTGGTCCGAGCTATATTTGCCATAGACGTACCAGTTTGGAGTTTGTCATGGTATTAATCCTTCTTTATATGACATTAACACTTCGAATTTCTTTTCAAAAACTTATGCATAAAGTAAATAAAAGTTTATAAGTATTGGGAAGAACGAGAACTAGATTCATTATGTTAAGTTTTCAAATGCAAAAACGATCTACCACACGAACATAACATACTTTTTGTGGATTAAATAGTGTTGACATTCAAAATTACCCATGTTGTCACATGTTGGCCATGAGGGGAATAATAAGAGTAAAACGCACCGTTTGGTTTGTGGAAGTTGAGGGCAGTCGGCGTTCCTGAAGGGTATTTAAGCTAAATGTTGACAGTATTCTAGACATAAATACCAAAGTTGATGACAAGGAAATCAACTCCCACATGTCAGGCTATGAGAACAACGCATCAAATTTGGAGTTTAAGTGGGATTAGCATTAGAGCTTAGGTGAGAATAACTACTGTGCGAATTGCGCATAAAAATAGGGAAGCCGTTATTTACTTGATGAGCAAGTGGCGCAGGCATCGTCAACAAGTTAGGATGAGTTAGGAAATAATTGTTTATGGATAAGGTTGCTAAGAAGAAAAGGAAAATGTGGGGAATGCTAAGGGTGGTGTCCAAGGAAAAGTGACCGACTGATGGCTATAAATACCACGACCTTTTCAACGGAGAACCCCCAAATAACACAATAATTATCTTTACTTTATATTTACTTTATCGTATTTTAGCTGTAATTTTCAAGATTTCTATCGTTGATTAAATTCCATCGTGTATCTTTATCTAGTCTAGCATCGTTGATTAAATTCTGGTGTTATTCCACAAACTCAGCGATGTTGATTGAAATCCGACGTTGTGTTTCCTATCCAAGAGTCTTATTGTTGATTAGATTCCAGCTATACACCTAAAACAAGCTGTGTCATAAATTAAATTCCAACATAGTTTGAGTCCAAAGTGTAGGCTATCTAGCTACTTGTGTTCAGATTACATTGTTGATTAAATTCTTGTGTAATTTATGCTCGGAAGCTGTTAATCTTTGAGTTTGAGTATCAATTGTCAAGGTTGTACAAACAAATTAAGAATAAAATTTCCATTACATTTGACATTCTCTTTCTGAATTCAACATAAAACTTGAGTCTCTTATAATAAAACCAAAACGCAACATTTGGTGAAAGATCTTTCACAAAAAACAAAATCAGCAAAACAACTAGCTATTTGGACAAGATGACAACTAAAAATGAAAAGTTACTCACCAAGGAAATAATACTAAGTGATTCACGTGCCACTTTGGGTACTTTCAATTAGTGAATAAAATGCTCTCGCCTAAAAGATTGAAGCACCGACCAGGTGATTGATCGAGTGGCAGAAGACTTGGTTTGTAAATCGAAAATCATAGGCATTTTCCTAGTTTGTTCTCGAATAAAATGCTCTCGCCTAAAAGATTGAAGCACCAATTAGGTGATTGATCGAGTGGCAGAAGACTTGGTTTGCAAATCGAAAATCATAGGCATTTTCTTAGTTTGTTCTCGAATAAAATGCTCTCGCCTAAAAGATTGAAGCACCAACCCGGTGATTGATCGAGTGGCAGAAGACTTGGTTTGCAAATGGAATATCACGGGCATTTTCCTGGTTTGTTCTCGACTTTAGAGAACCTTGGTATTGGACTTCTCCGCCTTTGCTTGAGTCCCTTACCGATGTCTATTTCACCGATTCCAACTTACCAACTATTTCATTGACTCGCCGATTTTTACTAAAATTACCCTCAGCCAACTTCATTTAAGTTAATCACCAATTTATTTTCGATAAGAAGTTGATTTTGATGAACATATGGGTTCGAGAGTTCATCGAATAATTGAAATTTAATTTCTTGATCCATATCTTCAATCTGTGGTTGCTGGAATAGTGCCTAGGGTCTATCTTCTAATTGTCTCATTCTTTGACGGCTTGCTTCCATTATTTAATAACTAATTCTAAGTTATCAACTCATATTCGAGCCATCTCTTAAGGTTGATGATGTCTTTTTCAAATTACCACTTTTTTTACTAGTAACTTACCAATCAACCAAATTTTTTGTCCACTGGAGTTAGTGACTAGCTTTAGATTATTATCCCTTATTTTTGTTGGCATTACCAATTTCATTAGGGAAAAGCCACGAAAAACCCTCAACTTTACCCAAAGTGACACATTTACCCCAAACTTTTTTTTGTGAAGTGAAAAACCCAAAACTTTGCCAACCGTGACACATTTACCCCAAACTTTTTTTTGTGACACAAAAAATCCTGAACTTTCGTTATGTGACACATTTACCCCAAAATTAGAGGGCATTTTGGTATTTTCATTTTTTTAAATTTTTTTTTCTTCTCTCTTCCCTCCGCCGGATGGCCGGTGGAGGGAAGACGGCGTCCGGCGAGGGCTGCCCTCGCCGGCGTCGGGCGAGGGCTGCCCGCGGCGGCGTCGGGCGAGGGTCACCCTCGCCGGCGTCGGCTAGGGCGGCCCTCGCCGGCGTCGAGTGAGGGCCACCCTCCGCTATGTCAAGCGAGGACGGCCCTCGCCTGCGTCTGGCAAGGGCGTCCCTGCCCTCGCCGACAACAGGCAAGGGTGTCCCTGCCCTCACCCGTTGCCGGTGAGGGCCGCCCTCGCCGGACGCCGACTTCCCTCCGCCGACCACGCCATGGCCAGCGGAGGGAAGAAGAAGAAAAAAAAAAAGAAAAAAGAAAAAGGAAAAAACAGAATAAAAAGACAAAAATGCTCTTGATGGGGTAAATGTGTCACGGTTTGGAAAGTTTGTGGTTTTTCACGTCACAAAAAAAGTTTGGGATAAATGTGTCACTTTGGATAAAGTTGAGGGTTTTTCGTGGCTTTTTCCCATTTCATTATGACATTTTCAACTTTACCTTTATTTACCAACTTCCCTTGGACGAAATTATCGACAAGTTTAAAGTTGCCCGCTCTTAATTGTATCAATTGCCAAGATTTATCTGATCATTTTTGAGTGACCAATTTGTTTTAACGACTCACCATCATCATTGAAGTTACCAACTCTCATATGAAATTCTATTTTTTAACAAATGATAAAAACATATAATCAGTTATTATTATTATTTTGGTCTGGCCATAGTCACTTAATTAGAAAAGGTTGGTAATTGGGGAATTGATAGAGTGAATTTTAGAGAGTGACTCAGCTCAGACAACAAGTAACCTAAAACTAATTAGTAATTTCGTCAGAGAAAAATTGATAACCAACTCGAACAAAGTTCACCTTCATATTCAACAAGTACAGACACTTCGAAATACCCTTGCTGATCACCTACTCTAGCTATAGCCTCGACACATTATTGCGCATCAAAGCGCCAAACCGCAACACCGGAGGCTACAGCGAAGCCCGGCGGGTTCGCGGAGAAGCGAATTCGAGGAACTCTCCATCATTCTCCAGTAAACCCATCTCTCGCTCCTCTAGCACAATCCACACTTCATTTCCATCACCAGACCATGTCTCCACCAGGATGACCACGTTCTTGAACGCATCATCCCCAACGTTCCCGGTACTTATCCATCTAGGCCTTCCCAAACCAAAGTCCACCTCACTGAACCCCATGCCGCACCAGCTCACGAACGTGTAACAGTCGTTCCTGGCTTTTGTATAGATCTCGTTCACCTCCTCCAGCCATTTCGATATCCCTAGGAATTCCCCGTCGCCCCGGATTTTCTCCACGTAATTGCTGTTTACACTCGCCATCGATCTCTTTACTAACTCGACTAGGCAGGGTACCTCGGTCTCCAGTCCTGGAGAGTCGCAGACCGCGAACACCTTCCAGTCGATGTTCCCGATCGCGTACTCGGGCAGAGGCGGTTTAAGCCGGCGCCGGAGATTTATGGAGTGGGCCAGGGCCGACTACGAATCGATACCACCAACTGCCCCGGAAGCTCTCATTGCATGTTTCCAGAGGAATCCTGTCAATGCTTCGACCTGAGTTGGTTTTGGAACATTTTTACTCCTAACAAATAAAAGGAGCGACACAAGAAAAGCATAAGCTATTCTTTCTACGAGTAGTAATGTTTCTCCTAATCAAAACCAATTCACCTGGCAAGCTCTTTCAAGGTTGACAAGGCTTTGGTGTCGAATAAAAATCTCCTCGCGCTGCTCTTCCCGGGCTTCACGAACGGGATCCCGATCCATACCTGGGCATTACTAGGCATCACCTCGCTCCTCGGGAATAGGGTTGCCGCGGCTGTGCACTCCGCTCGCATCGCTTGATGGGGACGCCCCGTGGCGATGGCAGCCCACGTCCTGAGGAAGGCACTCAGCGTGGTCCCGTCGATGACCTTGTGCGAGGAGGACGTCCCGATGATGATCCCCCCGCAAGGGAACACGCTCACTTGGATCCCTAGCAAGAAGGCCTCCTCGTGCGGCTCAAGGGCAAGCCCGTGCAACGGGAGGAACTCGTCCAGTAGACCGATGTCAGGGCTCTTAATGAATTCCGAGAGCGAGCCGCATGCACGGGCCTCAACATAGAGGATGCCAGCGTCATTGCAATCGACACGGAGGTTATTCCGGTTGAGCCGTCCGGCCAGCGGGTAGAACCGGGCCAGGGCCTCCAGCAGGGATTCCTTCAGTGTGCTAGGGGCCCTCTCAATGGGCAAGGAGGGATTGCAAAATTGGTCAGTTGGGTAGAAGAAAACGACGGGGGCATAGTACATAAGGGTCATTTGATCGAGGAGGCATAGATCGAAGGTCTTCAGGTGGTGAGGGGTTGGAGAGGAAGGCTTGATTGCCTCTCTGCTAGTCACTTCAGTCTCCACCATCTTCCTTAGGCGAAATCTTCACATTGCAAGAGTTTCTGTTTATGTCCTCATACATACATACATATATATATATATAGCCACAAATTGGCAGCTGAGATTCCTAGAGGTAGAACGGCCAAATTAGGAGTAAATTCGCTCTTTGTCGCGTATGGAGGGAAATAGTAATGCCAAATTAGATAGTCATATGTTTTAGTAATGAAGTCCAACCCAGGTGGAACCCGATATACTAGAAACTATCAAGTGTGGCACGACTAAGTTTACTTGAAAGCCTATGAGAGAGGATGCAAGAGTTTTGTGAGTAGGGTTGATTAAAAGCATATTGTTAATTACCCTTGAAACGATAGCATTCACCTTTTGAGATCCATATAGCTTTCTTTCTTTTCTTTTCAAGAATGATTCTATTTTTTCGTGTTTCGATTTTAGTGGCAAACATGTATACATTCTATTCGCGATAAACTATGAAGGGGTTACTGTACAAATGGTTCCTAAACTTTGACTTAATATATAATGTCGTCCTTGAATTTTAGTCCGTAAGATGTCATTCCCGAACTTTTAATTTATCCAATGTGGTCCTTGAAATTTTAGGATACTTTTTTTTCTTACTAATCAAGTAAGAACATGCCTGCCACGGACCCAAATAAAGAAAAAGGAAAAAGGTACGAAAACGCTTCCACGCAAGGTTACCGATCATGGTATAGTAGAGAATGACTAGAGGGTAGACCGATGGTGTGTTGTTGGTGAGGATGGCTTGATGGTGTCTTTTGAAACAACTTTCACTTCCACCTTTATTTTTTCTATTCTTGGAATGAGAATGGTGGGTTCGATCTCCCTGCCATATGGATGATATCATAGGTAAATTAGACAATGCGTTTGGCAACCACTTTGCCAAGAATCTTTAGCCCCTAAAGGCCTTTGGGCCAAATATTCAGTGTTTGGCAAATTTTTTTTGACTTGCCTTTGCCAAAAGCAAGCCTTCCCAAGGTTGAAAGCCCAAGGCAGGTTGAGGTCTGCCTTGGGCATTCGGCCTTCTCGGAAGGCTGAAAGGAGAGTAAGGCAAAAAAGTTTCTTCCACAAATGTCCTCACTAACATTTCGTTTTTTCGGTTTTGTCCTCATGTGACTATTCACCTTCTTCTTCGTTGAGATTCGTCGGTGAAGTTGCGCGGAGCTGCGAGGGGCCGGCAACAAGCTGGACAGAGGTCGGCATAAGACCGATGTGCCACGGCGACCGTCGGTGGCTAGTCGCGTGACCTCGGCGACCCCCTGCGAGTCACATCATTGCGACCGCTGCAACCTCAGCGACGCTGTGTTCCTCGGCAGATCTGGGTCACCGGAGGTCGCATGGCCCAGATCTGGGCCGCTCGATCCGGTTGCGGCGACCCTCGCCGTGCGGGCCTCACCGTCGCGTCCTCCACATGGCAACCCTCGCCGGATGCTTGCCCCTAGCCGGACCACTTGTTCCATGCCGGCAATACCAGCCAATTCTCATTTTTTTTCCTTTTTTTTAATGACAAAAGTCTTTTGCAAAGTTAACTTGTCCAAATGCTATTTTGCTCAAAATACTCCACAATGGACTTTCACAAATACGATTTACCAAACACAATTTGCATTTCTAAAAACTCCTTTAGCTCAAAGACCTTTATATTTTCTCAAAGACTTTCCTAAAAATCTTTCCAAACGCACCCAAAAAGTCTTCCCAAACGCACCCAATGTTCCGCGGGAATTCTGCGTGCAAACTCATAGCTTTGCATGTTCATTTACAGATCTTTGGCAAGTAAAAGTCCAATTTTCTCTTGACTGGCGGTAGTAATTTGGTGCCCTGGCCTTTGACCTCGCGTTCGATTCTCAAGGCCTAGGATCTATGTGACCTTGTAATAATAACTGACTATGATCATGGCCAGTCAACTGCCACGATGGGCGAGAATATAATTTGTTGTCTATTATTAGCCAAACACTCCCAGATAATTCTAAAAAAGAAAAATCCATTGTCTAGCATTTTCCATTATAAAAGAAATGGGACTCGTAGGAAAGTTCAAGGTTGTGAGATGAAGATGATCAACAGATTCTCTGAGAATAGAGACAGCTGTAAAATGGCACCAATTCAGATTCTTCACTCGTGTAGTAGCTATCCAGAGGTGACCACCCATTGACGTTGGGATCAATATCCATTGATGAGATGACAGATCGCTTTCACCAATCAATAGATATTCGAATTGCCAAGCTGAAAATTGATGAATTGGTATTAGATTGCTATCATCAATGGTTTCGAGAACTGTTAATTCGTAGTAATGTCGAAGGTCAGATTAAAAATGCTCTAACTTTGATATCTCAAATCCATTTCTTTTCATGCAAATATTTTCAGGATAAGACCTACTTGCTACTGTGGTTTCTATGCATAACTCAATCTTTCTAAAATTTGTGTTATCTCATAACCAATCACAACAAGTATGGAGAGAAATGAGAATCCGTTTGACTGACTGGCTGTGACAAAAGATGACAGCAGATGATAAAAAGCAAAGAGGACCCAAAAGAGATAAAGAAGAAGAGTGGAGTTTAAAGCCTAAAAAGCAGCGGTTCGAGATTGCAAGATTGGCCCAGTTCCATGACTTGCTTGAAAGGGCATAAGCCCAGGCCCTTTTATAAACACTACACCTCTAAACCTTATTGGACGGTTTAATTGGAGATATAATCTATGGTTCTATGAACTATCGCTTGTTGATCCAATATATCATTTTATGCTAGGGAAATATAAGTTTATTAAATTTTGTTTGCCTTCTAGTCACTTCTACTGAACTTAAGGCATCCCTATAGATATGATATGATTAGCAACAATCTGTTCTTTGCAAAGGAGTTGAAATAGCCTCATCAAATTTCAATGTGTCTTAGAGATCTTTTATTCTGGCTTATAGAATTAGGTTTGTGAACTCACTTGTGACTATGTTCGGTGCTTAACTATGATCACTTATCTAGATGTATGCTTAAAGTTTGCTATATTTCCTAAGTTATGTTCTTATTTAAAAGACTTTTCAAAGGATAGAAAATTAAAACATAATTGAGGAAAAAAGGGTGTTGGTTTTACTTTAGTAACCTATAAGATTTAGTATAGTTTTAGGCTTGTGACTCTTGTCGAATATGGGATTGGATCCTTAAAACCATTTGATAATACATTTGCCACTAAATTAATGAAGAGAATTTCCATTGAAAGTTGACAAAAGAAGGGGACTCTCACCGGGGGCTAGGCGATGGCGACTCGGCCCTCACTCATCTATGACGAGCAGTTATGCCTCACTCATGACCTATGTAGCACCGACACGAACACACGACACGACACGACACGCCGACACGTCATTTCTTAAAAATAGAGAATTTCGACACGTTCCGACACGTTATATATTAAATATATTTTTATATATAATAATAAAAATCGCCTAGAATTAATTTACATGAAAAATATTAAATAATATCATTCATTATTTTAATTTGTTACAATAATACATAAAACTTAGAGGAAAAAACATTGTTTAAAGAAAAATGTTGAAATGATATTTTTAAATTTATTTATTTATCATATATAGCATTTTTTTATTACTTCTTTCATAGTAAAAGACTTTTTAAAAAACTAAAACAATTTAAAAACAAAACTGAAAAAAAAAAAAAAAAAAAATTGACCCCGTGTGTGTATATTTATAGCATTTTTATTTTCATAGTAAAAGACTTTTTAAAAAACTAAAAAAAAAATTTGACCCCGTGCGTGTATATTTATAGCATTTTTTTACTTCTTTTATTACTTTTTTTGTATATATTTATATTTTGACCTCACAAGTATTATAAATTTTTAAAATTGACCCATATGCGTGTCGAAATCGCGTGTTAGAATTCTAGACTCGCGTGTCAGAGCGTGTTGGAGAGAATTGACCACGTGTCGGATTTTTTGACACTCGTTAACTGCATGTCGGAGCGTATCGGAACGTGTTGGATCGTATCAGACACGACACGAAGGCTTCCGGAGATTATCCGTGCTACATAGCTCGTGATAGGCGAGGCAAGGGTCAACCTGGAGCCCATACAAATGCTTGTTACTAGACCCTCGCATGGTGGTGGCAAGAATGCCTTGCCTAATTCTAAGAAAAAGCCTATCCAATTTCGCTTGGACACAGTGAAGCCTAACGGTCCCTTTCTGCCAAGAGGGGCAAAGACAGATAACCCTTCATGCCAATCTCTTGAACTTTCTATCGAGATAATTGGCAAGTCATGGTAGGACGAGTTGGTGGTTTGATGGTTGAAAATATAAAGTTCCGTTTTTTCTCTCTATCCACTTAAATTAATTACTTGTCATTATAACAAAATTTTGTTCAAAGAGCGCTCACACAGTTCTTATTAAACAAATCGAATGATAAATGTTCTGTAACGCCCACTTTTCTCACGCGTTATGTCAGTCGAATTGAAATTTTGGTAAAAACCGAGACATCCTTATCAAGTCAAACTTAACAGAAACCGAAAAAAACAGTAACATCAAAAAATCAGTTTGATGCGTCGGAACAGGAAAGGAGGCGAGGGCGGGGCGTGGAGCACCTCGTCATGACAGATTCCAACACCGACCTCGCTCCTGTCCTGCATCGTGTCCTGCTGTCGATGCTTTTCCTTTGGTAGAGAGAGAGCGAGAGCGATGGATCAGGGCGTTGGAAATAAAGGGAAAAGATAACAGCAATCCATCGATCTCCATATTAAATTACAGAGCACAATCCCAATCAACGCCTACAACGAATAAATTAATATAATACAGAAAGACCAAAAGAGAACAAGCAAGCGCGACGCGTTTGCTTCTCTGTTCTGTCACCCCAGCCAAAAAGCAGAGCAGCCAGAAAAAGCGAGAGACCTCTTCCGAACGCACCTGTACTTTCCCCCACTCATTTCCCCCCCATCCACCGCAGCATAACCCACATCTCAAGAAGAAGCCCTTCGGCCATCGACGCAGAGCGAGCGTGCGTGCGTGCTTGCGTGTCTCTGAGAGAGAGAGAGAGAGAGAGAGAAGGGGAGAGTGGAGAAACAGGTATTCTTGTTCTGCCCTTTTCCCCATTTCCTCTGTTTTTTTTTTCCCTTTCTGGCTTTTCTTGTTGTTTAATTATAGGATGCGATCCCTTCTTCTTGTTGAACAAACCCCATCAATTTCGGATTTTGATCGCTGCCCGATTCAGCTCTCATTGCTGTCGTTGCCCCCGCTTCTTCCCCCTTATATGGTTTGGACACGTTCCTGCGCCCCCTCCTTGATGTTCACGCTTTATATATTTGTCCTTTCCTCGCGAATTTAGGGTTTCTCTGCCAGATTGTTCCTATCCCTCTTCCTTTTGCATATCTAATATCGTGTTGGTAGCGTAAATATCGCTCCTTGCCCCCCCTCTTTCCAAATTGGTAATTGGGGCTCGGGATTCCATCGGGCGGATTGATTGTTGGGTTTCGCTCGTATTGTGAAATTAATCGATTGTCGTGCACTTGATGGAGCGCGATCTTTATCGCCGTGGTTTTGGGGTATGTAGCAATGGCCGTTTTGTTTCTTTTTCCCCTTTCTGACGATGTGTCTTTCGTCGACAGCGGATGGTTTTTGATGGTCTTCTTGATTTGATTGTTGCGTTGATGATTTCATGCATATGCTCGTGTTCTTTTTGGTTTTGTTTCTTACATGTAGTCGATATCTGCATTAGGCAAATGCATTGGTGAAGCCTAATTTAGTCACTGTTTGGCATTACAACATTGCCATTATTGGTCAATGGGTTTTGTCCGTTCTTAACACGAAGAAACTTTTTAATTTTCCTCGTGAATGAATATGTATTACAGTGGCCATAAGTGAGATTTCTACAAGTTTTTTATTGGTTTCTAAGTTAAAGGTGTTGTGCAGGGGTTTTGGGATGAAATGTCATAGGGTTTTCCTTTCAACTCACATCCGAAATTCATACCCATAGATTCGGCACCAGAGTCCAAGGTGGAATAATAGATGCTGCCTTGGTTTCTGGAATTCTGTTTCTAATTTTCTCCAAGAATAGCTCTCTATAGGAATTGAGATTTATTTGCTTTTTTAAGGGCCTTACTAATAAAGCTGATTATGCTATGTTTGCATTTTTCCACATTTTATGATGTTTCATTATCCCTTTTCCATGAACGTGGATAAGAATACCGTAGTGATGGAACTTAGGTTGTTGTTGGGTCCAAGTTAAATGTACGAGTGTGAAGTTTAGTGTACTTTTCATCCCTCTAGTTTGATTACATGCAGCATAGGCAATCATGCATCCCCTTCTGCTGCTGCATATGTCCTTTGTCGGTAGATTGCATATATTGATTTTCGTGGTCTTGAAAATTGGTTGAGGTTGTTATAATATGGTCTCGTAAAAGATAACTTGTGAATAGTTGGGATCAGTGGTTATTATTGATACGTGCAATGTCCAGAGTTTTCCTTTTCTGTGTTTGTTTTAGATGATTTACATATCCATCCCCCATGGCAGGCACATGCTTCTCCTCCTAGTCACTTTATGCGACTGGACAGACCGAGGGCACAAGACGATCTTTTATTAAGGAAGAGGGATAGGATGAGGAGGTGGCTTTGTTGCACATGTCAAGTGGAAGAGTCTTATCCATCCAGGGATGATGAGCTTCTTAAGAGCCCTAGGCACCATGCTGATGGTACCGTCACTAAACTCTTTTCATCTGAAGAAAGCAAATTACTTCTTTGAAACTTTTTTGGTTTATTATCTATTTCTTATAAAGTGTTTGTTTAAGTAAATGATGATGCAAGTGCAGCTTTCTGAAAGGAGTGCTTGCCATGCTTAGATATTAATTTATATATAAATGTTAGTAGGCGACTGAATGATTTGTAGTCATCTGTGTTAGTCTTTTGCTTCTTTCCCGGTAATACTGTACTATGAAAATCTTTGAAATGCTTCGGAATTCAGTTTTCTTTAAGTAGTGCAGGCTTTTTATGTAATTTTTCTTGGAAGTGCTTACTCAGAATTGCCCTATGGTGTTAGCTGTGATGGCTTCAGTTCTACAAATTAATGTTTCAGGGTGCAGGTTTAATGAGTTCTTAGCATTTGAGTTTGGTCACTGTGCATCTCTGTAGATTATAAATTTTTCTAATATATCTCTATGTAGCCACATAATCATAGAAAGACTGATCCTCAGCCAAGTTTTTGCTGGTTTTATTTTCTTTATCTTAGCGAAGTGAGATGTCTATGTTTGCTGGATCATCTATAAGAACAGGACTGGTATGCTATCTTATTTCTGTGAGAGATCTATTCTGAAAGTTTTGCAAATTGAAAATCTTCTGCTGATACTTTTCTCACGCAAGAACATCTGGGAGATGACACAGATGCAAATGGAAAATATCTGCATCAGAGTACTTTATGTTGCTCACCAGATCTTCTACTTGTGATTTAGTGATAATTTTCAGCTGATCTTAGGATACTATGAATGTCCATGAAGGAATAGTGGAGTTACCTTAAATGATTTTGAAGGGGAAATTTGTTCTTGTGTGTTGCAATACTTTTTGAACCAATGGAATATTGACTAAGGAATTCCCCATTTCATAATAAAGCAATGTCAAGTCTGATAATTATCTTATTCTGTAAATGAATTGTGCATGTTTCTCAGTTGCTATTTCATCTAATTTCATTGCTTTTTGAATCTGTACAAACTTCATTCATTTTATGACATCTATTTATAATTTGTCATTCTAGGGTACCCAAAAGGCTCAAGGGCATCAGTCCCTATCAAGCCTGAGGTGCAGAAGGCACCACCACCTATTGAAGTACCCGCTTTGTCTTTGGATGAATTGAAAGAGAAAACTGATAACTTTGGATCGAAGGCGTTGATAGGTGAAGGATCTTATGGAAGAGTATATTATGCGAGCTTAGATAGTGGGAAAGCAGTGGCTTTCAAAAAGCTTGATGTTTCTTCTGAGCAAGAGTCGAACATAGAATTTTTGACACAGGTGCGTCCTGTCTTGGTATTTGGATATTCTGCCCTTGTGGGGCATTGTATGCAGGATTTTTGCCGGTCAGCAATTTTTACCTATTCTGTTAATCTTGTTTCTTTAGGTCTCTGTGGTTTCAAGATTGAAGCATGAAAATTTTGTTGAATTGCTTGGTTACTGTGTGGAGGGAAATCTCCGGGTACTTGCTTATGAGTTTGCTACCATGGGATCTTTGCACGATGTTCTACATGGTACTTAGCCTCTGCGCGTTCTTCTTTTTTCTCTTAATTGTGTTGATCATAAGAGGAATCATGGTATAACACACTTGTTCTTATTTTTATGGTGCAATTACAGGCAGAAAGGGAGTCCAAGGTGCACAACCAGGTCCTACACTTGACTGGATGCAGCGAGTCAGAATCGCTGTTGATGCAGCACGTGGTCTGGAGTACTTGCATGAGAAGGTTCAGCCTTCTATAATTCACAGAGACATTAGATCCAGCAATGTTCTTTTATTTGAAGATTTCAAAGCAAAAATTGCAGACTTCAACCTGTCAAATCAGGCTCCTGATATGGCTGCCCGTCTTCATTCTACTAGAGTTTTGGGAACCTTTGGCTACCATGCTCCAGAGTAATGCATCTAATTATCCTCTTTTATTTGGTTGTGGGGTTCTCCAATTAGTCCGTTTACTTATCAAGTTGCTTCAGGAACATTGCATTTTCGTTTCTCTCAATCATGTCTCTTCTTGTTCTGGGTTTTGTCCATTTGACTATCGCAAAAGTATGTGCATTAACAAAAGATAAAACTACATTTGGTGGCGCTGTATCAATCCACACAAGAATAAAAACTGTTTGGGCGATCATATCTTTTGTTTATGTAACCATATTAACAGCTGGAGCTTTTTTGGTGCAAGTTTTCAGCATGATTTAGTTTTGCAACTGTTGGTGGAAAAGCATGATGTAGATGTGATCTTCATTATGAGATTGCCTGAGACCAATGGCTGTTCAAAGTTTTTCTTGAATTGGAATTTTTTGATAGCTTGTCAAAACCTCTACACAAGGTGTAGTTAGTGTTACGGGGTGGTGTGTGTAAAGGGCTGTCTTAGAGGGCTTTTTTAAATAAAGAGAAGTGTTCTCTTAGAACCTGCTATACCTTGGCTCATCCTCACCTATGTTTAGCATTTGCCACATGATGGACAAGCAGTTATGAACCTGATAGTGAGGTTTTTGCAGCTAATTGATATCAAGATATTTTGTGAAGTCCCACTCAGTTCATCCTCACCTTTTTAGGAGTGTTTTCTTAAAAAACCCATGGCTTGAATGCCTAATTGTATGCATACGCTGGGAGTTTGGGTTTTCAGGCAAGATATTTGCCTGTTTCTGGTTTTAGTTAGTGTGAAAATTAGTCCAATTCGGGTCTCAGTCAGGAAGGGCTTCTTCCATTTTATGAGAGGGTCAGGGTTATATTTCTTAGCTAGTTGCTGAGGTATATGCCAAAGTTACTAATGATCAGATCAACCTCAGTTTAAGAATTGCTGGCGATACATTTTCAAATCTACAGCTTATGTAACTTGGTCATTTTGCACGATTCATTTTAGGTATGCAATGACCGGGCAGTTGACCCAGAAGAGCGATGTCTACAGCTTTGGTGTTGTACTCTTGGAGCTCTTGACCGGGAGAAAACCTGTTGATCATACAATGCCCCGTGGACAGCAGAGCCTAGTTACTTGGGTGAGAGTCTTTACCTCTGCTTCCTAAAACTGAAAGAGAGTACACTTCCTTTTCCTCTCAAGGATTTCTCTACGTGCATGTGGGTGGAGTTTAACTGAGATTCACGGAATGAAATGAAATGTTAGGCTACTCCAAGATTGAGTGAGGACAAAGTCAAACAGTGTGTTGATCCCAAGCTGAAGGGAGATTATCCTCCAAAGGCAGTCGCAAAGGTATTCCTCTTTTGCATGTGCATTAGCGTACTATATAAATGGTTGGTTCACATTTAATCGTGTGTTATTTTGGGTTCATTCAGTTGGCAGCTGTTGCTGCATTGTGTGTGCAATATGAAGCTGAATTCCGTCCCAACATGAGTATAGTTGTCAAGGCTCTTCAACCGCTCTTGAAGACTGCAGCTCCACCTGCGGCTCCTCCTTCTGAGACCTAAAGCTAGACGAGTCGAAAGCTTCCTCTGGCTGTTTGCCTTTTCTTGCTTCTCGTGCACAGTTTGTTTTATTCTACAGAGTCAATGGAAAGGACTCGTATTCTTTTAATTTTTCTTTATAAAGATGAGCGTGCGTGCGGAAATTGGATAGACCCATTTCTGTCAATGAGTGCGATTTGTTTGAATGATTATCGATGCTCCTTTTCCTGGAGAGTTCGGACTGAAGATGGGATTGGCCTTTGTGCTTGGGTGGTGTTCCATGAGTGGTGTAAAATCTTTGTTAATTTATGCATCGGGTCTGATGTTGTTTGCATGAGACACCTTGAGTACTTTAGTTGCATGAGCAGAATGGGCTTTTGTTTATCTGATGCTGCAGTTTACTTTCAACCGAGCTGAAATAATTGAGACTGGAGAGGTTCATGTACCGTGTAGGAGGGACTTGTACTAGACTTGGTGTATGCTCTCTTTTCGCATAGTCGTGGGTCCCACACGAGCGGGGTTGGTAAATATGCTAGGATAGGTGCATACGCAGGGCAACATTCTGTGAATCAAAATTCGCATTGCTGATTCTTAAGTTCGATTTGAATCTGCTTTGGAGCTCTGAATTAACAATTTCCTTTACAGTTCATGTGTATAGAGAGGTCTGATCCTGCTACAAATGCTATCGTTCCTTTCTGTAGCTTTTCAAGATTAGAAAGGCTGCAGCGCAAGTTCTTTTAGAGAAATGCGGCCCCCTTTCTAATTCTCAGTTGATTGATAGAGGCATGTGCAGGTTGACAAAGTTTGTATTTCCTATTTCAATTTTTGTTTACTGTGCATAGACAATTCTGCTAATCTGATTTGAGATTATGGTTTTGGCTTCGCTTAGATAACTTCCCAATAGATGTATAATTTCTCTTTCCCCATGTTTTCTCTTAAGTCTTGCGTTGGAAGACATCACTGATTGTGAATATAATTCCTGAACATGAGTTTTATCACGCCATCATTACATGTGTGATGACGAAGTCAAGGATTACTGATTTCCCCTTATTTTAATGCCGGTAACCTAACACAAAACCGGTAAATCGAGTCACATGTTAAAGCTGTGTCTCAACTCCAAAATTTTGTAGGGTATAATTCGCTTTATAGATAGATCAAGGACTAACCTACAAAGATGCCAAACTTAAGGGACCGAAGATGCCCTTTCTTTGCAACCAAGGGGAAGAGGAACAGCAATTGAAAGATTCTCAATTCTGGCTCTGAAGTATATAAGCATTGCAACTTGCATACAAGACTCTGCAACTTTTTTGTAACCTCTCCCATTTTTACATGATTCTCATTTGGACTGACAAGACCATATCCAATGTCTTCCAATTGCGAAAAAGCTTGTATAATTTCGGCACCTGCGTCTACATTCAGCATACCAAACGCTCCACATATATCACCACGTCTTCGATGGGGATGCTTTCTTTCCCAGCAGTGAAGCAAGAAAACGTCTTAACATGAAAAGTAAGACAGCAACACGAGCCAAGTATCGACTTGTAGCATACATTCTCATGATCATCCATTTTAACCGCTGCCTCTAAGAAATTAAATAGCTTTGATCATAGAGGAATCCAACGAGTGGGGAAACAATCCAAAGAGTTCAATATCACCTCACAGAGCCACCCCATTCTCCTCAGTAACTCAAAGTTACGTCTTGACCCAAGCCAAAACCTGCACCTTTACTATGGAACTTCCTCGGTGATTTCATGGCAAAATTGTCAACTGAAAAGTATCATGCAGAACCCTTTCGGCTACCTGTGGACCAGTCTCGAGGTTATATGGATTTCAGAATCTCTCCCAAAACTAGAGCCCATTGCGTCCAGTGTGTGCCTCCCTATATTGCACATTCAATCAAAGTGTAAGTACAAGCATGAAGCATGACTCTGGATGTTTAACTAGTTCGGCAAAGTCTAACACAATAAAAAGTAAAGGGACACACAAGCAAAGCAAAAATAATTAACCTGGCAAAATACAGCAAATGGCTCTCTTAGTGGTCCATCACAAGAAAGTTCGCTTGTGCTCCCATCAATGAATGTTCCATCCGCGAAGATTACCTAACAAAGTGCAAGGGACTTTCAAGTATGAAAGCTTTCTAAGAATACTCTGGTGTACAAATCGAATTCTTTATTTTGTCTAGATAATGTAGTTATCATACTTTCATGGAAAAATAAATGCACTACCAATTGAATGTATAAGACATCAACTCCAAAAAAACTTATCCAAAAAAGCTTCATAGTTTGATAGAACTATAACATGGGTGCCACAGGATGCTTGTAGATGACATGATACAGACATCCAAAATGACCGTCATCCTAGGTAATAGTTAGGGTCACCTTCTTTCGTTAAAGACAGGTGCTGTTGCAACCGAAGAAAGCTTAAGCTAAGTGTAGCGACAATGATGAATTGTTGATTGCAATGACGATGTAGTCCAAAAATTAAATTTGCCGAGCAGATTAGATGGCACCCACTGATTGACAAGGAAAGGTACAGTAAATTTCTGGATAACCACTGATGATAACTATTTGTTCATAATTAAAGAGTTCAGACCTCAGAAGCATAACCCGGAGTAACTCCTGCCACCGGTTTAGTGAATGAAGCTACAGGAGAACTTCTCTGGACAGCTTCGCAGAAAGCAAGAAGTCGTTCCCGAGTACCAAGCTGCACTGCCTGAAATGAATAGAGGATCAAAAGCCAAATCCACATGTTATATTCAGTCTGCAAAAACGTGATTATATTGTGCTACCACGTTGAAGATTCGATAGTGGAAAAGTGATTTTCCTGTAATGCCCAACAGGGCCATGAGGAACTCAACAAAATGATAATCCTTAAACCAAACTCTACAAGACCATAATTCCTAGAACTACACCCATGAAAAGGATATGAAGGTGTATGTGGCACGGCACATACACCATGATTATAAACCAAACAAAAGTGATTCAGAGAGATACAAAAATGAACACTCAAGTTTCCAGCTATTATCTGCCTAGACCTGACAAACCTGCACAACATCATGGCGAGTAGCACGAGGAAGTGGCTGCACCTGATAACCTCTTGATGCCATGACTTCAGCTACAAGATAAGTTCCCTTTTAAAAAAGAACAGAGCCAGTAAATGTCGTGGAGATGAGGACTCAAATTTTACTCATTCAACCAAAAATTGTGATCAATGGTGAAGCAAAGAATGTCCAAACAAAATCAAATACCTTGATTGCCTCACCAACCATTTGAGGCGAAAGGAACAATCCCTGGAAAAAGGCACGCATAATATCACCAGGAGTTGACCCACAATCAACTCCAAGCCCAGGTGCAGAGAGACGAGCAGCTGCAGTGGTCACCAATTTGTTTGTGCCAGCAACATATCCACCACATGGTGCAATGGTTCCCCCTGGGTTTTTTATTAAACTACCGGCAATCAAATCGGCACCCTGCAACCCAACTCAACGGCATGTTCTTCACTTGTCTCTAGGGAGGGCAACACAGACAACTTAGAAAAGAACCAAGTCACATACCACCATTGGAGGTTCGATTCCTTCAACGAATTCACCATAGCAATTATCCACCATCACCAAGCAGTTAGGATTTTGTTCCTGTAAATGTCAACAAAATAAGACTCAAAACGGGTCCAGAGTTGCAAGAAAAGTTCTACTTCACACTCAAACAATAAGTCTGTGTCAATGTTGATCCAGGCATAGACAGCAATCCGTTCTATAATTCTTTTTACAGTACCTCCCATGAGAAAGTGATCCCACAACATAAAGTGTAATGTTGTCATTGAGAAATTTAGGCTCTTTCCATTAGCATTTATCCTCTTTCTCCTTTCAAAGCTCAACTAATTAAGTGCACCTACACATCAATTTAGTCTAATATGCAACACCTGGCCTAAGTTACTTCACACTGACAAACAATGGCAAATAAGGTCAATCATGATGCAACCTACTAAATCAAGATTCCAAACCCAGCTCAATCCATGCTCAAATTGATAAATTTTTCTCTTCAGCATCTCATGCACCTGTCAATCCTACCTTTATCATCCTTATTGCCCTGCCTATGTCCTCGACACTTAAGCTCCTACGCCATGAATAACCACAAGACCTCTGTATCAATGCACATTTTGTATGAGATTCCACAGCTCTGGAAAGTGAATTCCAGTCAAGTCCGCCGTCCTCAGCAAGCTGGTTTATGCCAATAAAGGGAGTCATTACCAAAAGTACGAATAGCTTAAGCCTGAAGTCCTAAATTGTTGTAACATACTGGAACTTCCCGATACTTCACTCCAAAATCTTTCAACGAACCCAGGCCATGAGAATCCCTCTTGCCAATAACTTCCTCTAGAGTATCATATGGAGCCCCAGCAACTGCCAAAAGCTGACAATCAAGTAAGTGCAGACTTTCTCAAATTTACTCCGCACTCACAATGAAGGATACTCAATCAAGTTAAACACAATTGTCAATGATATGATGTAGAGCTAACCTCATCCCCCGGCCTCAGAATGGCAAAGAGAGCACAAGTAATAGCATGAGTGCCTGAGAAGAACTGTATCAAAAGGCACATGCTTAGGCAGTTAACCAAGTGAAGTAATTATACTTCCACATAAGTATAAGCAGTTTTTCATCAACCTGAGAGCGTACTATTGCTGATTCAGCCCCAAAGATTTCTGCAAAAGCCTGGTCAAGTGCTTCACGTCCACCTGCTTCCTCATGACCGTAGCCAGTGCAACCACCAAAGTGCTGATGACAAACATGAAAGTCAGGAGGTACAAGACTATAAGAGATGATCAAGAATGCTATTCATCTTCTTGCATCAGTTGTCTAAGTATTATGTATAGAGAGAGAAAGAAAAGAAACAACTATGAATTCCATTGTACTAGAATATTCCTCAACAAGTGCCAGTGTAAAGATACAGTAGTATTTCCTTTTTATGCATAGCATCAATTAGAAAACTGCTGACCATCTCTAAACTAGACATCAAAGGGTAATTCCTAAAACAGCCATCAAAAGTTAATTCCTAAGTCCATTGAATACTTATTTGTGATTCGCGACTGGACATATAATATGTTCAAGTTGACATAATGTTCACGCAAAGAAGCTCAGCTGTGAGCATGGCTATGTGACTTAATCTACAGTCCACCCCAAAAACCATGGAAAAAGTCCACTTTCACCTTGTGTTAAGTTTGATCATTATTAAATTACCGACCTTAACTCCACATCTATAGCTAACAAAAAAAAATCACTTCCTTACATGGGATCCAATTCGAGCATTCTGAAAGGCTTTCAGTACACGAGCTGTGTTATGCGCCACCATCACATCTACGGATCTGAATTCGGAGTACAATGAATCCACTGCTTTCGAAACCTGTGTTGCCCAAGAGGTTAATAAAAGGGGGAAAGAAGACAAATTTAGGCATTTGGGATTCCAAAATGAAGATTTCAAGCTGCAAATAAATCGGGCTCCTTCCAAGCACTGAGACCCCGCTCTCATTTTTCACAGCTGACCTGGGCTACCATCATGGATTTACGAATGGACAAAGCATCTCTTGTCTTTTCACAACTTAAAAAGATTTCGAGCCGAATTCTATTCCTAACCTCTCAGTGTGATATAATACATATTTCGCTTAGTTCCCGACTTGGTTTTTGTACTCCTCTAGGATCTGACAAGTCATCATTCGATTTAACAGCCAGAGGTCGATAAGCCGTAAGTGCAGTGCTTTACAGCAATGTAATCAAAGTCAAGTTCTAACCAACACAGTTTAACACTCGAACTCAACCTGCCGTAAAATGCCAAGGCCCAATATTTGCCGCAAGGCACGATCTACCAACGTCGAGCTTGAACCGACTCAGCTCTATTATGAAACATCGAGTCTACAGACATTAGCCCAAGTTACGCCCCGAACTCGAGCCTGCGTAAAGATCACACGACCAACCGCGACACGTCTAAAAGATCAAATGCTCCAACACTTTGAGCTCGAACTCTGGAGCCAAGCATTCAATTCCTCCATCCCTCGACACCAACTAGTCCTAGAATTCACAAGAAACGAAATTGGCGAAGACCCAACACCCACTTTCCACCCCCAACCTCGATGGCAAACAGAACGCGCCACGAACCGGCACGAAACGATGGATTACAGCAACACCACAGGCGAAAAAGATGGGACCTTTGGGTCGTATTTCTTGGCGCGTTACCTCGGGAACGAACGGGTGGTGGTGAATGGGAATCGAGACATGAGAGCTCGAACGAGCTGCGACCGCGTTGCTTGGTGGGCGTAGAGCGCAAGCGGAAGGCGCGAAGGATAAGGCCCGCATCTTCTTCTCTCCGAATCAAGAACCTGTCCGTTCGCAGCTACAGACTGTCTGTCAATAGTGGTTCTTGTGTGCTCCCGCTCGGCGGTTTTTTCAGCAGATTCAGGGAGTGAAAATAACCCAATATTTTCATCCTTGTAATTTGGTCGAATTCAAAACGGATTGATGATTAAATTTTGACTGGCAATTCTTTTAGCATGTGATATATTGGTAAGTTACCGATAATTTTAGGAAAGTTTCAATGGTTATTTAATGTGTAACATGCCGGTTATTTATTATTATATTTTTTTGAAAGTACCAACGGCTGTTTCGATTCTTTTCAATTGCCATCTAGTTGTTCTATAAATTGCCAATATCTACTTGCTTGACTTATCAATTATCAAATTACTAATTTTTATAAGAAATTATCAACTATTATTTGAACCTATTCATCAATTTTATTTGATTTTTTTAAAGATTATCGGTTGTTTCGAAAACTTACCAATATTTATTTGCTACACTCTTATAGCAAATTATCAACCATTAACTCTGATTAAGTAACAATCTAGTACTGTCTTGATAAGTCATTATCTGGTTGAGTTAACCATATGCACTGGCTTTTTGAAATCACCACGTTTTGCAATAATTTACAAATATATATTTAGAGATTAGTGCATTCATAATTTTAACAAATAGATGGTGGTGAACTCTTAAAAAAAAATTGGTAAATCTCGGAACAATCAAATAAAAAGTGGTCGGTGGACTTGAATATGAGTACATGATTTTCTATATAAAAAAAAAAAAATAATAATAACGCATTAGTAAGTTACACAGGTAAATGTCAATAACTTATTAAAATAGTTGCCAACATAAAACAATCGAACAATTGTTGGTACTTTTTGTTAAGTTACAAGCATGTTACCAACCAAACAAGTTGTTGGTCAAAATTTTATTACCGATCAAATTTGACAATTACCGACCTTTTTCACATTGTCACAACATTTTACCTTTATGGAATAGTAGAACCCCTATCGAGTACCTAATAGAATGTTTAGAGTGCGTTTAATAACATTTGTCTATTATGGGGAATAATTTTTTTTTCAAAAATACTTTTTTCAATTTCTACTCCCAAGAAAGAAATTTGTTTGATACGACTTAATACATTTTTACGATTTAAATTTTTTTAATTTATTAATAATTTTATTATTATTATTATTTTATTCTCCTTCCTCCAATTGGCGACCGGCCAGCGATTAACCAGAGAAGAGCCGGCAAGGTTGGCCTTAGGAGAGGTTCGCCAGCCACTAGCGAGGTCACCTCAACCTTGTCATTGCGAGGCTCAACCAGCCTCGCCCGACCATTGGCGAGGTAGAGCTTTGCTGTGGCTAGGCAAGTCTTAGACTCGCTCAGCCATTGCAAAGTTGGCCTCGCCTGGCTAAGGCAAGGCCAAGCTCACCTAGCCACGACAAGGTTAAAGAGGGCCTTGCGCCAATCAACAAGGCTTACAGTGGCCGAGCGAAGCTGGGCCTCACCAAATCTAGGCAAGGTTGTCAGGCCTTGTATGGCCAATCTAGGGGAAGAAGAGAGGAAGGGAAAAAAAAAAAAAGGAAAGGGAAAAAAATGGTTAATATCCTGAAAAACTTCAAACTAGTATACATGTGACAAATTTACCCCAAACTATTTTTTTTATCATGAAAAACTCTAAACCGATACACCTGTAACAAATTTATCACAACTGATCATAAAAACCATAAATTGGTACATCTATAACAAATTTATCCCAAGCTCATTTATTCAACCACAAAAATCTCCAAATTGGTAAATTTATAATAAATATACCATCCACTAAATTGGATTAATGCCACAAAAAAATCACAAAAATTGTAAATTGTAACAAACGGAGTGTAAAATCCCAAATTGGTATACCAGTCAACTGTTACGTGTCATTTAACTTAAATTTAACGAAAACTAATAAAGGGTAAATTCGTCACAACGTACCAGTTTGGAATAAATTTGTCAAAAATATACAAGTTTGGGATTTTTGGTGGTAAAAAAAATAATTTTTGGCAAATTTGTCACGGGTGTATCAATTTAGAGTTTTTCAGGATATTAACCCCAAAAAAACTTGATTCTTGATTCTTTTTTCTTCAATTGTTGCTGAAAACAAGACGCAACTTTCTTTTGTTTCTTCTTTTTGTTCCAAAATTTGTTCTTAGGAACAAAAAACTTACCAAACTTGTTTCTATTCTATCTTTACTCCCATTTTTATTGCCAAGAACAGAAAAACAGAAACACCTATTCCCAGGAGTATTACCAAACGCACCCTTAGACGTATCCACTTGTCAAACTTCAAGTTGATCCATATCACGCCATCTGCGTTGCGTATCTCATGATGATGCAAGTTCTCGTTGTTACTTATTACCGAAACAAGCTCCAACATTGCTACCATCGTCTTTACTACTGAACATCTTGCTAGTCCCCACAAACCGAAATGAACCCAAATTACTCCTTTTTAATTGATGAGGCAATGTATTATTTACCATCATAACATTTCAAATTTACCTACAGATACCCTTATTACCTAGAGATTGGTCGTACGTATGCTTCATAAAGTATTATTTTATGCATTATGCAGAAATAACTAAGAATGGACAGTACCGCTTCCATGTTGTCATCTTAAGATCGCAATGATGACGGGCAGGCGGGCAAGACTCGACTAGCAATACCCTAATCGATATAAGAATTAAGGAAGAACGTCTTGATCTAATAGGAAATCCTTTCTTGAGGTGTGATATATTTAAAGCAACGACTCCCTGACAAAATACATGTATGAAGTAGAGCATTTAAAAGTCGCCTGATCTTTATCAAACACACCATCTCAGAGCTACCAGGTGCAAATGCACATCAAAATGTCCGTGACCTTGACACTGGCATTGTCATTAATTTTGCTTGTTGAGTGGTTCATGCCCTAAACCACTAGCATTTACAGAACACATCCAATCTTCACACACGACGAAAGTATCAATCACCCCCCACTTGCCTCTTCCAGGAATCTTCCACGATCAATTCATCTACTCCCCAATCCTCATAACTGTAAAACCATATAATAGATATAATGGAAATAAGCAGGAGGTATATTGCATTGGCAAACTCAAACACATCATATTTGCTGCAATGGAGGAGGATTGAAAGTGCTGACCTTCCATCGGGGAGATAGCGACGGATGGTGAATGGTATTTTCCTCTCTCGGAGCTCTTTCATGGCAATCTGCAAATAGTAAAATATCCTTAGTTAAGTAATCACTGAATAAGGCACTTTAAATGTTCTACAAACTAGGAGAAAACTTGGGGTACAGTCAATACCTCCAGTGGATCAGTTTCGCCCTCTAACTCAACCATGACAGGTGCATTCATGCTGTTCAATCAAAATAAATTTTGGTAAACCCAGAACTAGCAAGTGGCTTATAATGCCAAGGTTTCTAACACAAACCTGATCTGCAGAGCACGAGTACCCAGAATTCTAGCACGCTCGTATTTCGTCATAAACTTTGATGTCTTACGAGGTCGCTCTACAGGTTCTTCTTCCTTTTCTTCACCATCAAGAGCATCTGGAACATCCTCATTGTTAGCATTTTCTACATCCTCCTCGACACCTTCCTGTGTGTGGAGAATTCATCAAAACTGTCAGTCAATTTTGTCAATGATCAAACATTTAAGGAAAGAAGGTGAAAGGTTGGACCCTTACTTCAAGCTCAGGCTCTGGCGGTTCATCCTCGTACCTGCACAGCAAAATTCATGAGCATCTAAAAAGAACTACAAAATGCCCAAATCGGCATTCTGCTTCCTCTGGAAAACTTATGCAACTACAAAATGGCTGTATTTACCAAACTACAAATGCTCATGTCCCAAAAAAACCAAGAAAAGAAATCTCAAGAAAATAACAGATTGAGAAATCGCCAGACTCCAATGAAGCCGCGCCGACATGGGAACAAGAGATACAGCACAGAGACTACGAAATTAAGCATGGTAACTTGCAAATCATATAACAGGACCGAAACCACAGCAGAAGCATAATTCAGGTGAATTAGCATTCAACGCCAGATTTCCCTACCGATTGGTCACAGACCAAAAGAGAAAATCCAGTAAACCCTGCAAGGAGCTCTAAAAAACTCTCGAGCGACTACTGGAACTAAGAATTACACGTATCTGCTCTCGGTTCATCCAGCGCATAACTCCACGCCCAGAAGCAAATCCTACTGCTCAAACGAGCAAGAAAACCAAACAAATTTATAATCCACAACATTCCGCGACACGTCGCACCGACCGACATGCTACGGCCAACGAAAATCAGCAGCAGGTGCCCGGAGGAGGTAAGAAAGCCAGCTCGGTCGGTCCTTTAAGACGCGAATGACCATCACATCGACCCTAACACACGTTTGGACCACGACCCACAGAAATTGAGAGAGAGAGAGAGAGAGAGAGAGAACCCCATGTCGACTTCATTGTAGTCGTCGTCCGCCATTGCGATCAGCCCGCGAGCTCCGAGCGGGAGGAGGAAGGGCGAATCGGGGGGAAAGGGGCTAGAGCTAAAACCCTAATTTGATCGGAGTTTCGGTTCCGATTGATTCTGGGAAACCGACCGCTTCTCGGCAATTTATTTCACTTGAAGTCAGAAAGAAAACCCAATAAATGGGCCGCGCTTCTCGTATTGGGCTCCGGATCAAGGCCCAACCCATTGATTTTCATTATGTTCCAAAACTATTTCTAGAACATAAATCCATTTAATAAAATCATTTTATTTTTTTATTTATAGAATAGATTTTTACTCCATAAATAAGTTTGGAATATAAAATTAACTTATCTATTTCTAAAGAAAAATAAGAAATAAAAACTCTTTTTATTATTCGTCTTTCTACTAGTTGACTGACATCCACTGTACACCCGGTTGCCCTCCATCAATCACCATATGCCATCCGCCACCATCACCAATGACCGTCTACTGATTGTCAGTCACCATCCGTCATCCTCCATTTGTCGACAGCCATCCTCCATCACCACCTGTAATTCTTAGGTTTTTTTTTTTTTTTTTTTTGGTAACCCTGGGAACCTCCTGGTCCGCCAATCGCGGTGGAAGTAAACCCTGGAAATTTTGCCTCCCACCGCTAGTCCATCCCCAGTTAAGACGTGCGTTTGTGCATGACATATGCGTTTTAGAAGTTTCGAACTCCTCCCCTCGTTCGGTTGAATGATTATCATTCAGCTCCCACCGCGGGCGGTGGTTATTTCTTAGGTTGATACCACCAAAAAACTTAAACCGGTGCATCCATCACAATTGTACCTCCAAAGTAATTTTTTGATCACAAAAAAAAAAAAAAAAAAAAAAAAAAAAAACCTCAAACTAATACACCGATGACAATTTTATCTTTCGGTAAGTTTCCTTTTTTTAGGTCAAAATTTAATTTTAGGTAAATTTAGCATAAATGTACTAGTTTGAGGTTCTTTGTGGCATATACCATTTTTTTTTTCTGAATAAGAATATTTATTGGGATAAGTGTATTAGAAGTCATAAAACTAATCACAAAAATGTAATCAAGTCATGAAAACTTGTCAAATTGATCTAATCAAATCATTTTGTTGATTGCACTTTTTGAAATTTTTAGAACTCAATTGCACTTTCATGATAAGATTTAAGACTTGATTGCACATTTTTTTAATTTTACAGCTCAATTACACTTTTCAAGACAAATAATATAGTTATACCGATTTTTATTACATCCGCTTTCGATGTAAAAAAAGGGAAAATTTCTACTAAAATTCTATTTTTTTATCCATATAAATCACCTAATATTGAATGCCGTCGTATGAAAGCCTTATGTCTAATAATTGAATTCCGTTACCTTTTCAAGTTATATAACAGGAAGCTAAGAGAAAATCACATTATTTATGTGGATATTTTTTGGGATAACCGAATGAAGGAGGACATACTACATTGCTATTTGACTTGTAAAAAGATATTAAATACAATTAGATTTGAAGTGTATTTATTTGAATATGACACACCATGCATTTATACATGTTATAATATGTTTCACTCTACGAGAACAAGTATATTTGTCATAATTCCAATAAATATGCATCGTGATTTTATTGATAATCTTGCAATAATGATGTTGGATTCTTTCAGATTTTCCACGAGGTTTTTTGCAATTGAAGGATCAAATATTAACGTCAATAGGATCTAGCAAAATAATAATTTTTTTAATTATTTTTCCCTTTTCATTTTGTATTTTGAGCTATATAAACCCTCTCCTTTGCTTGTCCTTTTAAACATCAAGATCCTATCCTTCATATTCGGGTAGATATGTCCACACGGTCGTCTTAGTTATCACACATTTTTCATCCATGTCTCTTATCGTATGAGTATAGACAAATGTGCTTGATATAAATTGTTGAAGATAAATTCCTAAGGATGCCGTCGAGGATGGAGACTTTGATTACTGAGGAAGGGAATGATCTGAGCTGCGTTGCCACTGTTCTTGATCCTCTAATGAGGAATTCAAAGAACTCGGCTTGAGGGGGACGCCAATCAACTTATTGTTTCATTATCTAACAATTTGCCTTCATTTTTCTCAGGATAATGTGTCAAATTTTATTATAGCAGGTGGATTTTGGAATTTGTAGAATGTGAAATTCACCAATCAAGAATTTGCAATCGAATCTGAGGCCAATTATATGCAAGCAAAAGATGAAAATCTTGCTACACCATACAAGTAGATGAGAAAATCAGACCTTTTGCATTAAAAATGGTACATATGACTGCACCAAGATCTAAAGCGATCCAGACGTTTGGGCCCTTTAGCGAAATAGGAATATGAGGTCCTTATTTGTCCATACCAGAAAGATGAAGATTATACAATCGAGGATACGATTATGTACCATTATTTTATTTGAAATTATTGTAATAGATGTTTGGGATTCATTAATAAATCGATGGGCATATAGCAGTCGTTTTTCGAGGTGCTGTCTTTTTTTTCGGCATTGCCCAAGTCAAGATCTTTGTCCACCGCCCCGATCTGCGTCGAGCTTGCGCCAGAAAGCTACAAGCCTTAAAGAGCCATAGAAGAGCCATCAAGACTTTAAGACGGGAATGAGAAAGCTGCAAGCATTAAAAAAGCGCCATGAAGACTTTAAGATGGGTTCTTTTTTCTTCAATAGATAGAGATGGGAATCGAATGTTGATAACTCCGGACGATCTATTCCAATTGTTCATCCGGCACATAATTCCACATGCAAAAGCGAATTCTACTTTACGTACTAGCAAGACACCAAACAGAATTATAATCGACAACATTCAATGGACTCAATGGTCTATCCATACTCTTGCTTGTGCATGTTGCGCCGACCAACATGCTATGGCCAACGTAAATCAGCAGCACATGTCCAACGAAGGTACGAAACCAGCTCGGCCAACTAAAGGATGGTCCTTTGAAATGCGAATGATGATCATATCGAGCTTAAACCGAAAGAGGGCGCGTGACATGCATCTCACAAGACGTGTTTAGACGACGACGCACAAAAGTTGAGAGATAGAGAGAGGACAAGAGAGAACCCCATGTCGACATCATTGTAGGCCCCGTTTGGTTCAGCATTTGGAATGCTCATTTGGGCTCTAAAGACCTTCGCCAAATGCAAAGGTGTTTGGTTCATTTTTTGGGCGACTTTGTTGAGATGCAATTGCATCTCCAAGTGCTCTAAGAGACTTTAGCTGAATGCAATGGTTGAGGTGCTTTGGGAAGTTGCATTTTGGGAATGCAAGTAGCTCGGTTACTGTTCATCTTCTCCAACCTCTCCAAGCTGCTAATCGGAGGCCGACGACCATCGGTGAAGGGATGGCACGCACTGGCGACCGCCGCCTGAGGGTCACCTGACCTTGGTGACCGTCACCAGATCTCAGGCGATGCCCAAATCTTGCGACCCGGGCGGCCGCCCTGGTTGCGCGACCCAAGCCAACGGTTGTTGCACGGGTCGCACGCGGCCGTCGCCTAGTCGCTTGAGGTCGCGTGACCCAGGCGGCCAGATCTAGCAATCCGACCGCCAGCACGACCCAAGCGATGTCGCCTAGGTCGCATGTGGCCGTCGCCTGGGTCGCGCGACCCCAAGCGATAGCCGCCTGAGGTCGCACGACCTAGGTGGCCAAATCTGGCATCCAGTCGCCGAATCTGACAGTCCGACGGTCGGATTAGCCGGTTTGGCGATCGGATTCGGCGGTCCGGTGGTGGACTTCAAAAAGAAAGTAGAATTTTTTTTTTTTTTAATTTAATAAAAGTCATTTACAAATGTAAATTTTACCAAAAGGTATTTTGGCCAAAGTTGTATCTCAATGCAAATTTTATCAAACGATATTTGTATTTCGGAAAACCTCATTCACCCAAAAGTATTTGCATTTTGGCAAATGCATTCCCAAAAACCGAACCAAACGGACCCGTAGTCATCGTCCACCATTGCGATCAGCCATTGAGCTCCGAGCGGGAGGAGGAAAGCGAATCGGGGAAAAGGGGTTAGACTAAAAGTCTAATTGATCGGAGTTGGTTCCGGTTGATTCTGCTCTGAGTGCTTCTCTGCGACTTCTTTTACTTGAAGTTAGAAAGAAAACCTAATAAATGGGCCGAGCTTCTCGTATTGGGCTCTCCAGATCAAAGCCCAACTCATTGATTATCCTGACTTTTTTCTGTAAGTAGTTCTAAATGTATTTTATTAATAAGGATTTTTATTTGGTCCATTTTCGCGTTACCTTTTCAAGTTATGTAATGAGAAACTGAGAGAAAATTACATTGTTTCGGTAAACATTTTCCTGGGGTGACTGAATGAAAGGGGACATGCTGCATTGTTAATTGACTGGTAAAAAGATTTGAAACACAATTAGAATCAAAGTGCATTTATTTGGATATAATGCAACGTGTGTTATATACGTGTATAATCCATTTCGATCTATCGGAACGAATATATTTTCCTTAATTCCAACAAATGGGTATCGTAGTTTTATTGAGAATCTTGCAATAATGATGTTGGATTCTTTCGGATTTTCCACGAGATTTTGTGCTATTGAAGGATTAGATACTGAGATCGGTAGGATTTGGTAAGACTTTTCATTTTAAAATTAATTTTCCTTTTTCTTTTTGTGTTTCGAACTATATAAACCCTCTCCCCTTTGCTTGTCCTTTCAAACATTGAGGTCCTATTTCTTCACCCTTGGGTCGATATGTCATGTGGTCATCTTGGTTATCACATATTTTTCGTTCATATCTCGTTATCGCATAGACAAATATGCTTGATATACATTGTTGAAGTTTAGTTCCTTATGATCTCATCGAGGATGGAGACTTTGATTATAAAAAGATGGGTTCGATTTCAGTGAGAACGATCTAGGCTGTTGTTGTTAGTGTTATTGATTGTCTCTTGAATAATGAGGTATTAAATTATCTAGGAATTTGAAGAACCCCTATTGAAGAGGATGCCAATCGACCCATTGATTACCTTCATTTTTCTCAGAATGTGCTAGATTTTATTATAGCGAATGGATTTTGGATCTTACAGAATGTGAAGTTCACTAGCCAAAGATGACGGATTGAATTCAATGTCGATTACATGTAAGCGGAAGACGAAAATCTTGCTCTACCGTACAAGTTGATGATGAAATCAGACCTTTCACATTAGATCTATCAATGCAATCTAGACTATGGACCCTTTAGCAAAATAGGAATATTAGGTCCTTCATTGTCCATATTACTAACGTACTGATGAAGATTATACGGTTGAGGATACGGCTAGGTATGTATCATTATTTTCTCTGAAACTATTGTAATAGAAATTTGTGATTCGCTAATACATCGACAGACATACATCAGTCGTTTTTTGGGGTGCTGTCTCGTTTGGGTTTTGGCATTACCAAGTAACACCACGAGCACTTGAGAAGATGTAATGAAACGCCTCATCGGAACTGCCATCTTTGCAAGCCAACCAACTCGAAAGTCGGTTTCGCAGAGCACAATCCTAAAGTTGCACTACTCCAGGGTCTTTGCTAAGATCCTTCATTCATCGAGAACACATTGAATAAGAGGACAGTTGATTGATTCGAGCGAATCATATTTCATCTAAAGGTTTTGAATGTTTAGATCTAGAGCTACTGGGCACAAGCTTCCGCCATGATTGCAGAAGCTTTGGCGATATTTCTTGCAAGAATCATCACTCAAATGAGCCCTTCAATTCCTGCTCTGTCTATATCTTCATCCTTTGCCCCGATTTGCGTCAAGCTTGCGTCGATCTGACGGAGGCTTTTGCCGAAAAACGTTACAAGTGTCGGAATAATGTAAAATTGATTATTGGTGAAATTGAGCACATTCGTTGTTGGATGGGAAAGCAGCAAGAATTAATGGAGCCATGAAGACTTCAAGATGAGGATGACAAAGCTGCAAGCATTAGAGAAGTGACATAAAGACTTCAAGATGACTTCTTTTTTCTTCAACAAATTAGGCTCTAGTTGCCAAATAGTAATAATTTCTATCCTTTTTGTTTCCGGAAGTAAATTTGGAATAGAAATTCATTTGGTAAAATTTTGTTCTCGAGAATAAATTTCTATTTTTTTGTTCTCGGAAGTAGATTTGTAATAGAATTGAGAAGTAAAAAAAAGTTAATTCTTTGTTCCCGGGAACAATTCTAGGATCAACCAACCTATTTTCTCTATTTTCTTTTCTTTTTTCTTGTTCTTCTTCTCTCTTTGTTATTCTTCAACTGTTGTCACTGTCGCCGTTGCCGCCCATTGCTGCCCATCGCCACCGGTCACTGGCGACCGATTAGATGAGGTCCAGCGAGCTTGTCGAAGGCTCGCCAAGCCAAGGCGAGGTCCGACGAGCTTGCCAGTGGTCAAGCGGACCTCACCCGAGCCTCTCTTAGGCGCTAGGGAGCCTCGCCTAGTTGGGCGAGGCGAGCTCAGCCTCGCCAAATCTAGGTCAGGCTGCTCGCCCAGCCATGGCTCAGTCAACAAGGCACGGCCACGCCGAGGGTCGGCGACACTTCGGTGAGGTTGCCGATCCTGTCACGGCTAGTCACCTGGTCATCCCAAAGCCGGCGATTGGCAACCTTGAAGAAGAAGAAAAGGAGAAAGAAAGGAAAAAAGAAAAAGAAAAGAAGAACAAAAAAAGAGGAAATAAAGTAATAAAATTATTTAAAAATTAAAAGAAAATGATTTGAAGTAGGAATTTTAAAGACGGTGTCAAACACAAGTCTATCCAAGAAACTGAAAATTTTTATAGTTACCAAACGACTAAAAATGCTTAGAAATTGTTCATGAGAACACAATAAAAAAGAATTATTTCTTATAAGAAATTATTTCCAAGAACAGACACGTTACCAAACGCGCCCTTAATTTGTTTTGTTTTCTTTCTCAACCATGTGTAGGTTTTCAACCAAAAAATAAAAATAAAAATAAAAACAAATGTGTGTAGATTGTTACATCTTCTTTGTTAGAGGTTACATTAGCATTTGTGAGCTTCAATTCCTATGTAAAGGAATGAAATACTGAGTCATAAATCAAGTTAAAAGCACAAAGCCAAAAAAAAAAAAAAAATTCTCAACAAGAAATCTTCCCTCCAATTTCTATTTGTGCTCTTATTCCAACGAATTCGTAATACTAAATAGATCAAACTAGTTGGACCTTTAAGTTTTGCATTTGGTTTAGAAACATAGTTGTTCCTTTGAATCACATTCACTCGGATCTATTTTAGGACCATGGTGAAAGGGATAGTAGAATATCTAGAGGGGGTGAATAAGTGTGTAAACAAATTTTTATAAAATGCAGTAAAAATGCTTTACTTTAAAACTGAGTCTAATTGACTATAAACTTTGTAGAAAGATTCAGACTTTAACAACTATTTCAAAACACAGAAGTATATCGTAGCAAATAAAGTAAAAGAGTTCAGGGAAGAAAAAAATAAACACAAGATTTATAGTGGTTCGGCTTGGATAAAGCCTACATCTATTCTCCCACGCTGACAGCCTTCTAACTAGATTCCACTATGAATAGAAAGAGAATGTAACAACCTTGTGATCTCGACTTTTCAGTGAGGTGATTCTACTACACTCACAAAATCACTATCTAGAGTTTTTCTCTTTCGAATACAAATTTAAGCACTAAGAGATGAAGGACAAGTTATTCTGAAATTTCAGACTTTGGAATTCTTCTTTCGTACTCTCCTTCGAATGACTTGAACAACCTCCTTAAATACTCATCTATGCCTTTTGACGATTGGCACTTTCCAAATAAATTATTCTAATCTACCCGTTGGACAGAATCAATCAATGAGATCTAGAGCTGTTTGAAGATCAAGATGAAAGCCCATCAATTTTGTTCGCCCATACAGTTAGGATCTTGGTTTCCATAAGTAGATTCTTTCCAAATAAGCTTGCCTTCCAAAATGATTTGTTGTTTCCAAATTGATTCCAATAAAGATAACCAATATGGTAGATAATATTTCCAACCAGAAAGCTTGATATATCTTGTATGTACTGAAGCTTTAAAGGAAAAAAATAATAATCCTGAATTTGATTAAGTCTTCATTCTTGTGTTTAGTTTGAAACTTGTCGAAGTGGGCAGACTTCTGATGTAAGATAGACTTTGACACATAAGTCTGGCATTCTTCAAAATAGAACTTAGATAAATTTTGTCAGCTTCAGAATATCATATGAGTTTTCTCCAACACATGGGGCAAAGTTGGTGGAGGCAATGTGACTAAAAATTGGAATTGAGAGTGGACAACTAGGTTTCCTAAATATAAGCAAAATTCAATGGTCAAACCTTGATGTTTTAAATCGAATGGATGGTGTATATTCAAAGGAGAAAATGACCTTAAGGGTATTGAAACTTTCATAACTTCGGTACCAAAACTTTTCGAATAATCATTAGGTGTCATTGTCGCGAAAAAAAGTGACCACTAATTTCAAATGACTGAATGTTTTTACAATTGAGGTGACTTACAAATCGAGTCAGCATGATTTGTCTAAATGAAGTCATCTATGTATGTCATTAGCCCCAAATTTGCGAATTGGGGCTCACTTATTTTTCTTCTTTAAACCCTAATTTACTTGTGTTCTTCAATTGGGGGCAAAACCATATTGACAAGAGCTGCGGAGGAAAACATGGTTACCAGAACGGATTAACTGGGTTTCTTTGGACGGAGATGAAGATGCAGGGAAGAAGATGAAGAAGAAGAACATGAAGAAGAAGAGAAGGTAAATTGGTGGTTGTCTTCTTCGAACGCTAACCCCACAATTGAAGATTTGGGGCAAAATTAGATGATTGAACATGCCGTACCAAACATGAAAGCCAGTTAAATTTTTTTTATCAATATCTCAATTAGAATTTGGAGATGCATTGGACATTGGTGGATGGTGGGAGCCTTCACTGAATGTCTTCTATTTCCCGGCTTTCCACGCTTTTTCTTTGTTTCTTCTTGCTCTGCTCAAGAACGAGACCAATCTGTATATAGCAACACGGCCATGTCCAAAGCCATGGAGGCAAGAATTGGCTTTGCTGGGAAATTAAGCAACACAACAACATTACCAACCCCCCCTCCCCCGGGGCGGGCCCCAAGATGAAGCGGGTCGTTTTTACCGATAAGAGCCCGGTCATCTAGCTCTTTGCCCACATTAAAAACTAATTTTTCTTAAGAAAGACACATGGAACTGAAATTTCACGAATTGTTAGAGATATTAAGTGATCGTCTTTTTCACTAGTGATTTTTAATCGATCTCTCAAAAACCCAACACATAAGTGGCACTTCTTGTATTGGGCTCTGATCAAAGCCCAACCCATTGATTTTAATTTGTTGTAAATATATTGTTATTACTTAGGTTAATATCACAAAAAACTCCAAAATAGTATACTTATGACAAATTTACTATAAATTATATTTTATTATAAAAACCTCAAACCGATATACTAGTGACAGATTTATCATCCGTTAGTTTTCATTAAATTGGATTAATACTACAAAGAACGACAAATGGATGATGAAACCCTAATTGGTATCCCATTAAATGTCATGTGTTTTTAGTAATTTGACTATAAAATTTAACAAAAATTAACTAAGGGTAAATTTGTCACCGGTGTATCAATTTGAATTTTTTTATGGTCAAAAAATTAATTTGGGATAAATTTGTCACAAATATACTAGTTTATGATTTTTTTATAGTATTTACCATATTTCTTAATGAATATTTTTATTAGGATTAGTGTATTAGAAGTCATAAAACTTGTTAAAAAAGTGCAATTGAATCCTAAAATTTATCGAAAGTGCAATAAAATCATACAATTTATTTAATGATCTAATCAAAGTCCTTCTATTAATTGTACTTTCAAAAAATTTTAAAATTCGATTACAGTTTCATAACAAATTTTAAAACTTCATTACACTTTTGTAAATTTTAGGATTCGATTGTACTTTTGTCACAAGATTTAGGACTCAATTGCACCTTTTGAAAGTTCTAGAAAGCTCAATTGCACTTTAGTGACAAACAATGCTTCTTGGTTCATCATACGATTGCTCTAGGTAGGTATCTCGATTTTTATTAGGTCCTCTTTCGATGTAGAAGAAGGGAAAAATTCTACTAAAATTCTAATTTTTGTCCATATAAATCACCTAAAAATTGAATGTCGTCTTTTGAAAGCCTCGTATATAATAATTGATTTTTGTTACCCTTTCAAGATATCTAATGAGAAACTAAGGCTTCATTCGTTTTGCGGAAAAAAATTTCCTAAAAAATGAATTGGTCGAAGAAAACATTCTTCGTCAATGGAAAAAAGTCAAGCACTTTTTCTCCCAACATTTTTTTCCTTCTATTTTTATTTTTAAAAAAAAAAAAAAAATATTAATCATTTGAAATTTTCTTTTTAAATTTTCTTTTCTTTTTTTCTTTCCTTCTTCTTCGACCGGTCCTTTGGTCACAATGACGGCCAAGGACCGACCACAAGAGAGCTCAAGCCTCGAGCCTCAAGCTTCATCAACTTGTGGCAAGGCGATGCCTTACCTTGCCCAAGCTTGCTTTGAGGCCATCGGGCGAGCTCAAGCCTTGCTAGAGCGGTGAGCTAGGCGGGGCTTGAGCCTCACCTAACGTTGCCATAAGTCCGTCGACCTTTGCGACCTCGGGCGAGGCTTAAGCCTTGCCCAGCTCGTTAGAGATTGATGAGCCTCTAGCAACCTCAGGCGAGGCTCAAGCCTCGCCTAACTCACCAGTCTCAAGCGAGCTCGACCTTGCCTAATCGGGCAAGGCGGAGCCTTGCCATTAATCATCAAGACTCGACCTCACCTGTCACTAGTGATTGGCTTTGGCTGAGAAACAAGAAGAAAAAAAAATTAAAATAAAAAAATAAATAATTTAAAAAATTGATTTAAATTTTTTTTTTATTGAAATGGAGGAAAAGATTTTCCTTACCAAATGACGGAAAATATATTCCACTTTATTTTCAAATTTCAGCAAAACATCTAAAAATATTGTCATTTTCTTGGAAAATAACTTCCTCAAAATCCTTTTTTAGAAATGCCACATTTTCCACAAAACGAACAAAACCTAAAAGAAAATCACATTATTAATATAAACAATTTTTAGGGTAACTGAATGCAAGAGGACATATTGCATTGTTATTTGATTGGTAAAAAGATATGAAATTAGAATTAAGGTGTATTTATTCGAATATAACGCAGGGTGTGTTACATACACGTTACAATATGTTTCACCATATGAGAACTAAGTATATTTTTCATAATTCTGATAAACATGTTTTGTGATTTTATTGAGAATCTTGTAATAATGATGTTGGATTCTTTTAGATTTTCCATTAGATTTTTTGCAATTGAATGATTCGATGTTATGGTAGATAGGATTGGGCAAGATTTGCTTTTTAAAATTAATTTTCCTTGTTCATTTTGTGTTTGGAACTATATAAACTCTCTCCTTTCCTTGTCCTTTCAAACATCGAAGATCCTATTTCTTCATCCTCGAGTCAATAAATCGATGTGATCGTCTTGCTTATCACACTTTTTTCATATGCATCTCTTTATTGTATGAATGTAGACAAATGTGCTTGATATACATTTTTGAAGGTAAATTCCTCAAGATCGCATAATGATCCAGGCCGTTGTTGCTAGTGTTCTTGATCGTCTACTAAATAATGAGGTATAGAATTATTCAAAAATTCGAAGATTCCGTACTAAGGAAGATACCAATCGACACATTGATTGCCTTCATTTCACTCAAGATAATGTGCCAGCTTATGTGAAATTCACTAGCCAAGGACGACGGGTCAAATTCGACATCAATTAAATGTAAGCTGAAGATGAAAATCTTGCTGTATCATAGATGATGAGATAAGACATTTCGCAAAAAGAGAAGGCAAATATTAATAGGTTGTGTGTACCTATCAAAATCATATGGAAGGAGAATGGTGTAAGTATTGTGAGTGATGGATGGAGCGACTTATAAAGAAAACCGCTTATTAATTTTATGGTCGTATCGGATGGAGAACTAATGTTTATAAAATCGGTTGGTTGCTCGGGAGAAATAAAAGATATGCATTTCATTTTTAACTTGATGAAATGAGTTATCAATGAAATTGGGCATGAGAATGTGCTCTAAGTAATTACGGATAATGCTTCAAATTGTAAGAGCGCGGGACAACTCATTAAGCAAGAATTTTCATCAATTATATGGACGCCTTGTGTGGTGCACACCCTTAATCTAGCTTTGAAAAACATTTGTGTCGCAAAAAATATGGAGAGCAATCAAATAATTTATGAGAAATGTAATTGGATTTCATATATTATTAAAGAAGTTATACAAATCAAACATTTCATCATGAACCATTCTATGAGATTAGCAATATACAATGAGTTTGTTAACTTGAAGTTACTTTCTATAGCGGATACATGTTTTGTTTCGATGATTGTGATACTAAGGAGATTCAAGTTAATAAAAAGTTGTCTTCAAAACATGGTGATTTGTGACAAATGGAATATTTATCAAGATGATAATCAAAGGAGAACTAAGTTTGTCAAGGAGAAGGTATGATTTTTGGTGGGATTTGATTGATTATATACTTTCCTTCACGTCTCATATTTATGATATGCTTAGAATTTGTGACATCGATAAGACTTGTCTTCACTTAGTTTATGATATGTGGGGTTCAATGATCGAAAAAGTGAAAAAAGCTATATATGCACATGAAGTGAAGATGCTAGACGAGAAGTTCATATTTTATGAGGTGGTTCATACAATTCTTGTAGATCGTTGGACAAAGAATAACACTCCACTTCATTGCTTGGCACATGCTTTAGATCCCAAGTAAGTTTTAAAATTATATGAGATTATTACTTCAGTATTTATTCTTTCTTTAACATGATAATATAATACTCCTTTATTCATTATTGTTTTCTAATTTTATTTTATTATATTAAATAAAGGTATTATAGTGATTAATGGCTTGATGAAGATCCTACTCGAATTTCTTTATACAATGATAAGGAAATCAACCAAGAAAAACTGAAATGCTTCAAAAAATACTTTCCTAACTTGGATGAGCGCAATAAAGTGAATTTGGAGTATGTAGATTTTGCGAGTAAAAATGTAGATTTTAGAGATTTTGATTCCATTCAAAATCGATATTTTATGAATCCTAAGGCTTGGTAGGTTAATCATGGTGCATGTGCACCAATACTTTAAAATATAGCTTTAAAGCTTCTTGCACAACATTCTTCTTCATCATGTGCTGAGAGAAATTGGAGTACTTACTAATTTATGTACTCGGTGAAAAGAAATAAGATGACCCAAAAACATGCAAAAAGTCTAGTTTTTATTCATAGTAATCTTCATCTTCTATCGAGAAAAAGCCCACGATACGCAGAAGGAGAGACCAAGATGTGGGATATTGGCGAAGATGCATTTGACTCGTTTGAAAGATGTTAAGGTGCTTGGAGTTGCAAATCTTTCACTTGATGAGCCGGAAATGGAGTCTGTTTTTTTTTCAAAAGAAGTGAATAATGTAAATGAATGACTTTTTGTTATATTTGATGATGGGAATAACGGATCCCCGAAAACGCGGATTTGACCCTAAATCGAACCCCTAAATCAATGCGGAAGCGAAGCCCGAGAAAACGAACATGTATCACCGATCGTAAAGCACACCACGGATTCGAGTGTACCTTGTTAGCCACAGATTAGACACCAACGCCGTCAGAGGAAGAGATTCTGGTCCTGTTGAATCCGGTGAAGCAAAGATTTGGCATTCGCGCTTCACTGTTCTTTTGGGAGAGAAAACAAGAGGGAGAGGAAAAAGAAAAATGCGTACGTACGTTATTTTCTCCAAAAGGTGTCTTCCCTCTCTCTCTCCTCCCTTTTATACCTTCCCCTTCCACGGGCCATATTCCCGTGGGCCAGGCTTTTGGGCCCAACTTGGGCGGACGGGCCTTAAGCCCAATATCTAATAAAGCCTTCATCTCCCACTCGCACAAGGTGGGCTGAACAGGATTCTCTTTACCTCTCTTCAACGTTCATACCGGTGAATAATCCGTGCGACCAACATACTTTGAGAGCTCGTTGCTATACATCTGTTAGGAATATATAGCAGCTCATAATGGGCGTCACACTCCAAGTAGATTTAGTATGCAGTACCCTAGATCGATCGATCACATTTATATCTCTCTTGATCTATTTTAAAACATGATATACTTATCATATTCATAATTACAATTATCACAAAGACAATCATAATTGGTCGACCTGTGAATACAAAAACTACAATGTGATTCTCCAAAAATCGATCTTCCTCTTGCCTTCAAACTCTCAATTTCAGTTTAGCTTGCTTTTCTAGAAATGTCATATTAGATCGAATCAAAATCATGACCATTGGCAACATCCTAAGATAGCAAACACTAAATAGAAATCTTGAGAATAAGTAAGAGTCATAAGGGGACAAATAATTGAGGAACTCTTTTCCTCAAAAGTCTCACACGTCATAAAAGTTGAGATCAAACTTTTTGCCACTCTTCTTGGTCGTCTCATGCATACGTAGTATGAAATACGTATTATGGTATTAACTCCTTTCCCATGGAACGTATGTCTACACTTTTCAATACCGTACATATGATAGTTCAGACATACCCAATGTCTAACTTGAGTTCACCTATCTACTCATTCACTAAATTCATCAGAACTCACATCGGCATCTTAGACAGATAAAGTAAAATATGTGGGGTATTTTACTTTCGGACATCACAAGTATTATGTCATCATCTTAACACTCAGTTAAGCGACATACGTGTTTTAAGCTTGAGCTCTCGATTATCACCTAGATAATAAGCTTAAAAAAAACAGTATCATCTCTATTTATCACACAAGAAACGAGAGGCAATTACCCGTGTGAGTGGGCTAATCTTATATCTGTCCGACATACTTCTCAACTTAAAGTAATGCACTGAGCATTAAGATGCATAAAGATCACATAAAGATTCATAGACATTAATCAATGAAAAACAAAATTTCATAAATGTGAACAACTCGGGAAATTACAATTCAAGTACATCGACTCTACGCAATCCTAGAGATTTTACATGACCACAAAACACATCTCTAGGTATTGGCTTTGTCATAGGATCTGCTACCATTCTATGCGTAGATATGTACTGCAAGTTCACATCCTTTCATGCAACCATATCTTTTACAAAGTTATACTTGGTATCTATATGTTTGGTCTTACCATGATACTTTGGATATTTGGTATACGCTATAACTGCTTGGCTATCACAGTTAACCAACAATGGATCGGCAGCTTTCTCAACAACACTTAAATGATCCAAAAATCTCTTAAGCCAAACTCCTTCTTGTACTTTGCTCGCGATAACGCCACGAACTCAGCTTCCATCGTGGACAAGGCTATACACGTTTGCTTCTTCTTTGCTCCATGATATGGCGCATTTGCTCAGTAAGAAAGCAAATCCTGAGGTAGATTTCCTTTCATCTAAATCTCCTCCCCAATCAGCATCTGAATAGCCTTCAAGTCGCAGATCCTTTCCTTGGTAATTCAACTTGAAATCAGCTGTCCCCTTCAGATACCTCAGTATTCTCTTAACGGCTTTCCAATGTCTTTGGACCTGGATTGGATTGGTATCTACTCACCATTCCAACTGCAAAACATATGTCGGGTCTTGTACACATCATAGAGTACATCAAGCTCCCAACAGCACTAGCATAAGGAACATGTTTCATTTGTTCCTTCTCTTGTGGAGTCCCTGGACACAGTCTATGGCTCAATCCTTCACCTTTCGCAATAGGAGTGTCTATAGGTTTACAATCTTGCATACGAAATCGCTCAAGAACCTTATTTACATAGGTTTCTTGCGAAAGAGACAACCATTGCTTCGAACGATCTCTTGAAATCTTAACTCCAAGAATGTATACAGCTTCACCCATATCCTTCATCTCAAAATTGGAAGACAACCAACTCTTGACGGTATTTACAAACTCCATATTGCTTCCGGCAATCAGTATATCATCAACATATAATGATATGATCACAAATTGATCATTGGATCTTTTGATATATACACAATGATCCTCATCAATCATTGTAAAATCATATGCCATTATGGCATTATGAAAACGTATATACCATTGTCTCGATGACTGTTTAAGGCCATATATCGACCTCAAAAGTCGACATACCTTTTCTTCTTGGCCTTTCACTATGAAACCAGCAGGTTGTTCCATGTATATTTCTTCCTCTAATTCTCTATTGAGGAAAGCAGTCTTTACATCCATTTGATGTAACTCAAGATCCAGACTAGCCACTATTGCCAGAATAATGCGAATTGAGGTAAATCTCACTACAGGAGAGAACGTATCTTCATAATCAATTCTTTCATGTTGATTATACCCCTTCGCCACAATGCGAGCCTTATGCCTTTCTATCGAGCCATCAGCCTTTCGCTTTATCTTGAGAACCCATTTGTTCCCAATAGCTCTGCGTCTTTTTGGAAGATCAACCAATTCCCAAACTTGGTTTGATTTCATTAACTCCATTTCCTCTTCCATTGCATTAATCCATTTTTCCTTATTAGGCAATTCGAGCCTCATTAATATTTCTTGGCTCATCTTCATCTTGTGGAGCAACCATAAAAGTTTCCCCTTCATTGTCAAAACGTCGACGGGGAATACTTTGGCGACTTGTTCGCCGTATGGGAGATTGTACACTTTGCATATCAGTTCCCATCATGCTCCCACTTGGATTAGGTAGTGATGATGTCGTCTCATCATGTGGTTGCAATTGAGAATGAGTTGAATTCAATTCATCACTTCTCATATTACTCCCACTCGGATGAACTCCACTAACATCATTATCCTGATCCAAGGTCTCAAATAGGGAACAATCTTCCCTATTTCGCCCTTCTTAGGAAATTCATCCTCTAAGAATGTGACATCCCGTGATTCAAACTCAGTTATACTCACACTTTCCTGCTCACCTATGAACACATACCATTTTGAGTGTTCCGAGTACCTTATAAAAATACTATTCTTTCCTCTAGGACCCAATTTTCCAAACTTGTGAGAGGACTCATGTGTGTAGGCAGCATAACCCCATGGCTTAAGAAAACTTAAGTCCGGTTTTCTACCTGTCAATAACTCATATGGAGTGAAAGTGACTGATTTGGAAGGCACACGGTTAAGTATATAAGCAGCAATTAACAACGCATCACTCCAAAAGGTGATAGGTAAGTTAGCATGCGCCATCATGGACCTAACCATTTCCAGTAGGGTTCTATTTCTTCTTTCTGCAACACCATTTTGTTGAGGAGTATATGGAATAGACAACTGTCTTTCTATTTCTTTTTCATCACATAATTTTCTGAACTCATCAGATAAATATTCTCGTCATCGATCGGATCTCAATGCTTTTATTTTTTTGTCTAATTGATTCTCTACCAGGTTCATAAACCTTTTGAAACAACTTATTGCTTCAGATTTGTGAGAAATCAAATAGACATATCCGAATAAAGTATAATCATCAATAAATGTGATGAAATAAACAGCCCCATGCCTTCCTCTCACATTCATTGGACCACGAGACATCGTATGGATTAAATGCGAGAGGAAATTCAGCTTTTTTCCCTTTCCCAAATGGTTTCCGTGTTGTTTTCCCTTCTAGGCAATGCTTACATATAGGCAAATCGACTTTTCAATGTTGCCCAACAAGCCCTCTTTGGCTAGTCTATTCATACGTTGTTGGCCAATGTGACCAAGCCTAGCATGCCACACATTCACATCATTATCATAGGTATTAGAAGAGGTGATAAGGGAATAACAAACATTTGCATTAACATAATCAATATCTAATACAATAAAACCATCAAGAAAATAACCACAACCATAGTAATTTGTATTCAAAAACAAATTCACACCTCTATTACAGAAGTTCACATTAAAACCTAGTCTAATCAACATTAAAACAGACACTAAATTCCGATGAATCTCCGGAGCATACAAAGACATCATGAAGGAATAAAGTGCATCCACCACGCATGTTCGGTTTAAGGGTGCCAATTCCTTTCACTTCAACTCGGAGTTGTTTCCCACATAGATCCACTTAGTTCCGGTTGGTACTCGTCGGAATTCCACGAAGGATCCTCTATCCTTCGCTACATGGTCCGTCGCTCCCGAATCCACAGTCCACAAAGGATTAGACTCGAGTTAAAAACACGTAACTCGACACAAGAGTAAAGTTCGATTAGTACAAGGGGTGCATACCTTCTTTGGCTCACGACAAGTCGCGAGCATAGTGACCCTTCTTGTCACGGTTGTAGCATTTTACCCTTGCAAGCTTCTTCATGCGAGGACGCTTTCCTCTATCATGTTGGTTAAACTTGGGTTTCTTCCCTGAAGGACCAGCTTCTTCCTTGCATTTCCCCTTATCAAACTAGTTAGGGCGCTTGCGCTTGGAGCCCGAAGCTCCATTTTAGCTAGAACTAGCATGATATAGTTCAGCATCCGGCTTAGACGCCAAGAGGCGGTCCTCTTCCAGCTCAATATGGCGTACAGCATCCTCAAAAGTTTTGATAGACTCATTATGGGTCAGGTGCACCTTTATATGCTCCCAACTCTGAGGCAAGGAACGAATCACTACTTGCACCTGCTGCTCATCTGTGAGGACATGGCCAGCATCTTTAAGCTCAATTATCATGTTTGACATCTTTCTAAGATGTTGCTTCATGGTCTGACCATGAGGCTTCTTATAGAGTCAAACCTAATAGTGAGTTGTCTCAATCAGTCACCGAAGTATGACAAAATCTAGCGCCAATGCCTCCCACATTTCTTTGGCATTGTCGAAATGCCTAAACTCCCGCATGACATCATTTTCCATCTTTGCTCGGCAACGTGATGCGAGCGAGAGAGTTCTTTCGTTTCCAAGCAAAGCAAAAGCTTCTTTATCTCTTTTGTCTGCGCAGTATTTCCATCTTCGAGTTTAACCATGGTCGGGTTAAGAGCTTCAAGTGCCTTTTGCTCTTCCAAAGACATATTGGATTTTCATGTGCCATATCTCATAGTTGTCACCATTGAGCTTTTCACCTTTGTTATTTCGGCAACTATGCTTTTTTGGTGAAGCCATTGATCGAACACATCGACAAATATGCACGAATTATTAATGCCTATCATTTATGTATCCCTATTTGCATAGACCCATCATATTAATGAATAATTTCAAGTAAGGCTTGAGAATCAAAAGGTCACTACGTTTCCAATCATCCTCCAAAAATCCTAACTTAAAATTATCATTAACATAATTGTCATATGCAAAATCAATTTTATGAAGCTACAAAAACTTCTAAAACTACCACAGCTAATTACCAACAGCAACTAGCAATAACATAAAGCAATTGATAATTGACATCAAATAATTCAAACAATATATGGGCTGCTTCATCAACAACAATCTGGGAGTCAAGATTACATAATATGTCCATAAACACACTTAACAAAAATCAGCCAATACAACTAACACAAAGTCAGCACACGAACTGGGAAAGATCCTCTTTTGTTCAATTTCTTGATCTTTTCCCTTGAAACAATACAATAATATTCATTTACAAAATCCATCACAATTTTCTTATAGGAAGCAGCTCCGTTGACATCCCATATGCAATTCAACACATCTTGCCATTCAGGTGGAAGAGTGCTTATGAAAAATCGCACCATCTCTCGATTTGTGACATAGGACGACCATTCCATATGACCTGTTGAATTTTCCCGTTGACTTCAAGGACGTGGTCAATTAAGTCACCTCTCTCCTATCGATGAACAGTCAGCTCAGCTATCAACTTAGACAGCCTAGCCTTTTGTTCATCTGTAACTGCGCAAATAGGTGTGCGCAACCTCAGGGGAGGCATTGTTCCTGCAACAAATGCAGAACAAAAATAAGGGATTACTTATAATCTACATAGACTTAATTTAAAAAGAAACACATTCTTTTTCCCTTTTTTTTTTTTTTTGTCAACGATCAATGGTCAACGGTCGTCGGTCAACGGTCGCCGGTCGTCGGACCGGTCGGACCGGTCGAACTGGTTGCGCCGGTCGCGCCGGTCGTGCGGTTCGGGCGGCCGTCGGCACGTGCCGCGCACGTGCGCGGGCTGACGTCACGCGGGCGTCGGCCGGCACCGGCACATGCGCGCGTGCGGGCGTCCCGGGTCGATGCAGGTCGAGTCGCCGGCCGGTGACCGCCCGGCCAACCGTCACGTGCTGGCGTCATCAATGACGTCAGCACGCGTCGGTCCGCAGACCGGCGCGTGCCAGTTCGCCGGACGGCGGCGCGCACGCGCCGGTTCGCCGACCGGCGCTTGTGCCGCACGCACTTGGCGATCTAGCGCTGCCGGGCGCGTGCGGCGTCTCCCGGCGGCGCTCGAGGTGTCCCCGGACTCGTCTCGACGTCGCCTTTCTTCCTATGCCATTAGAATTTGATTTCGAGTTACGCAAACTCGGAAAAAAGGCCGAAGAACGCTCGGGTGTCGGGATTTCTGCCCCGATCCGTACGGCCGAGGGAACTTTTAGCGAAAAATCAATCAGAAAGCACGAAAAAGATCGGGAAAACATGAAAGCGGACTCTGATACCAATGATGGGAATAACGGATCCCCGAAAACGCGGATTCGACCCTAAATCGAACCCCTAAATCAATGCGGAAGCGAAGCCCGGGAAAACGAACATGTATCACCGATCGTAAAGCACACCATGGATTTGAGCGTACCTTGTTAGCCACAGATTAGACACCAACGCCGTCAGAGGAAGAGATTTTGGTCCTGTTGAATCCGGTGAAGCAAAGATTTGGCCTTCGCTCTTCACTGTTCTTTTGGGAGAGAAAACAAGAGGGAGAGGAAAAAGAAAAATGCGTATGTACGTTATTTTCTCCAAAAGGTGTCTTCCCTCTCTCTCTCCTCCCTTTTATACCTTCCCCTTCCACGGGCCATATTCCCGTGGGCCAGGCTTTTGGGCCCAACTTGGGCGGACGGGCCTTAAGCCCAATATCTAATAAAGCCTTCATTTGATAATGAAATGTTGATTGTTTTTTTGTTTATTGTTAAATTTTACATTTAATAGTGGAATGCGGATTACTTATTTTTTTCTTTAAGTTTTATGGATTATTATAATAAAATGTAATTGAATTTATCAAATTAAAAGAATGAATGATATTAACAAATGTATGATTAATATTGTTAGTATAAATTAATTCTAGGCTCTTTTTATTATTATTATTATTTAGTTATTTATGCATTTATATATAAAAATATTTATTTAATATATAATGTGTTGGAACGTGTCGGAATTCTCTACTTTTTTTAAAATGACGTGTCGCGTGTTACGTTTCCATGTCGGTGATACATAGACTATTTCTCAATCATTGCCTTAAATTTCTTGGACTGATCAAACACATCATATTTGTGTTTCAGAAAGTATACCCATACATTCCTTGAATAATAGTCGATTGATGTCAGCATATATCAGGCACCTCCTTTTAAAGGAATTGAAGATGAGCCCCAGACGTCTGAATGAATATATTCAACTGGTTGCTTAATCGAATGAATAGTAAAACTTAACCCGACGCTCCTTTTAAAGATACAGTGCTCACATAAATTTAGCTTCCCTGTCTTTTGACCCTTTAACAACCCCTTTCACTCAGCATCGTCGTATTTGCCTCACTCATGTGCCCTAAACGCATATGCCATAATTAAGTCAAGTTAGAGCTTGACTCACCTAATGAAACTGTAGTGATTCTAGTCACGGTCTCTCCCAGTAGATGATAGAGAGTATTCATTTTCTTCCCATTCATCACTGCTATGGCACATCGAGAGATCTTCGGTACTCCACCTTCAGCGATGTACCTACACTCGATGTCATAGAGTGTCCTCAGAGAAATAAGATTCTTCTTAGTACATGCCTCGCATCTGTCAATGTGCGCACCATCCCATCGTGCATCTGGATTCGAATTATCCATATCCTCATAGCCTTACAAACTACGTTATCCCAAAAAAAACTCTATCATTATCTACAGTCTAGTAAGTAGTAAATCAGTTTTTATGAAGCATCATATGAGAAAAACACCCGGAATCTAGCACCCATTCGTTTCCTGACGAAGTAGTAGTCATACATAAAATAGCTCTACATCACTATTGCTCTCCTCGGCAATGTTTGCCACACTGCTTGTGGCATTCTACCTATCGGCTTTATTCCTTCGCTTTAGACAATCTCTCATGATGTGCCCCTCCTCGTGACACTCAAAGCACTTCATGCGTCTCTTGGACTTTTTATGGCGTGATTTCAATCTACTTTTACCTCTGCTGCTACTAGGCCTTCGATGTTCTCTATCCTAAATCGTCGATGTTTGTGCTACTCCTTGCGCTTGACCATCATCTCACAACTTTTTCTGCCACTTCTTAGAAAATAAGGCGGACTTTATCTCTTCTGAAGTAATTATAATACGCCCCTGCAACAGTAAATCAGTAAAGTGCTCTCATGACTTTGGTAAAGAGGCTAACAACATCATGCCCTATTCTTCATCGTCAAGTATCTTATCGACGTTTTTCAGATCCATCATGAGTTTATTAAATTCATTTAGGTGGATTCTGATAGACGTACCTTCAGTATATCTACATATATAAGTGATTATCCAAACCTTTCTTCATATAGAGTGCTTGAAGTTTTGCCTATAATGTTGCGGCATCCTTTTCCTCAGCAACCTCTACTAAAACCTCATCTGACAAATTTAATAAGATCGTGCTCTTTGCTATTTCCATTAACTCTACCTTCTCAAAGGCTTTCATTATAATCGTCAACTCATTTTCACCATCTAGTGCCTTGGCCAAACCTTGAGTTATCAATAATGCTCGCATCTTGATGCTCCATAACACAAAATTGGGGACAAGGACCCTTGGAGTGCCAAAAGTTGGCACAAATGGACACTTAAGTGCCAAAAGTTACGAAATGTACACTTAAGTGCCAAAATCGAAGCAAAATTGATCACTTGAGTGCCAATCCGGCCAAAATCCGGCCAAAATGCCGACATGGCATTTTTCCGACGAACCAAGCCCAAAACAACACCGTTTTGCACACTGACATGGCCAAATAATGCAAAAACAGCGTCATTTTGAGCTCATGTGATAAAAAAAATAATATAAAAATTAAATAAATTAAATATAGTTAAAATATTAAAAAATAATAATTTTCAAATTAAAAAATTTAAAAAATTAATAAATTAATAAAAAGGGGGCGGTGGCTAAGGGCAGCCTTAGCCACTGCCCCTTTTTTTTAAAATTTTTAATTTTAAAATTATTATTTTTTAATTTAAAAATTTATTTTTTAAAAATTATTTTTTAATATTTTAACTAAATTTAATTTTAAAATTTTTTTTTAAAATTTTTTTAACTATATCTAATTTTAAAATTATTAATTTTTAATATTTTAACTAAATTAATTTTAAATTTATTAATTATTAATTTTTTAACTATTAAAATTATTTTTTTAAATATTTTAACTAAATCTAATTTTAAATTTAATTTATTTAATTTTTATATTATTTTTTAGCACGTCAACCCAAAGCAACGCCGTTGCCACGTTAGCATGCAAAACGGCGTCGTTTTGGGTTCACTTCGCACGGAAATTCGTCGGAAAAATGCCATGTCAGCCTTTTGGCCGGACTTTGGCCGGAGTGGCACTTAAGTGATTCGTTTTTCTTTGAATGTGACACTTAAGTATATTCTTTCGTAACTTTTGGCACTTGAAGCGTTACCAAACGGATTTGTTCCAAACCTGTTAGGGAACAGAGAAATTGAGAAATTGAGAAACAGAAATTTACCATGCGCAGCCCTAAGTGTCCCTTTGTGCCAACTTTTGGCACTTGAAGCGTTCTTATCCCCACAAAATTGTTACTCCCGTTAAACTTCTCAATTTCAAATTTCCTTTCAGACATAATTGTAATAACAAAATTTCCAAATAATAATCAGACAAGTAAAAGCTCCAAATTACAATCAAGAAATCTGATACTAGTTGTTGGAAAATAATACGCGGAAACAACACGATCTTGCAATTTACGTCAGCGCGAAATCACCAGAGAAATAAATGAGAAATAATAAGGACACTAGAAATTTACGTGGTTCGGTCCAAGTATCGATACCTATATCCACAGGGAAAGCTAGCAGCAAATAATTCACTATAATCAAATAATCATAATTTATAATCGCTTACACGATCAAGTGTTTCCCACACCTAAATTTAACCCAAAACCTAAAGTGTTTATAAATAAAAAATTCACTTGGACATAAACTCATTGCACAAATCACCACGTGTTCAAGTTTAAAACAAAAATGTTCTACGTACGCGAAACTTGGGAACTCCAGCGTTCGTCTTTGGTCTGCGTACGCATGGATTTGCATTCTTTTTCAAGGCTTCACGTGGCTTTAAAATCTTGTGGCTCCTCTCTCAAACTGATCATGGATGTGCTCTGGGGACGTGCTGCACCTTCCTCTTCGTAGGCTTCATGTCACTTATTCTCTCATAAGACTGCACTTTTTTTTTTTTTTTTTTTTTTTTGTGCTGGAGGAACCACTTTGGCCAGCAGCCGCCACGTAAACCTCCAGGTGTCGATAGCAGGGAAACCACCACCCTGGCGACACGCGTAAATCACCACAATTTGACCTTGGCCTCCACCGGGAGAGCAAAGGATCTACCCTCTACGCTGCAACGGTCGGTGGTCACGTCTTTTATATGTGTGTTTGCCCCAAAGGTCAACAATTTGACCTGGGCCCACCACTTTATCTTCAACGCAAACAAACTTTTGTAGAAAAAATAAGATTCTTATTTTATCTTTTATTTCCACTTTTGTCTTGTTTTGCATGTCCAAAAAGAAAAAACAAAAATCCAAGAAGAAAATTGTTTCTTCTTTCTTCATCCAATTTCTAATTCGCTAGGAAAATCTTTCTCAATAAAATTCAATTTAACAAATCGTTATCCGAATTCAAACTCGAAACAGTAATTTAATAGAATGTTTGCTCTTTTTGGCTTTCTGCACTTTTTCCTTGTTTTTTTCTTGCTCTACTTAAGAACGAGACCAATCTGTATATAGCAACATGTCCATCATGTCCAAACGCCATGGAAGCAGTATTGGCTTGCCGGAAATTCAGCAGTACAACATATTTCCCTAGATGAAGCAGGTGATTTTTATCAAAAAGAGTCGGGTCATCTTGTTCTTTGCCCGTGTTGGAAATTATTTTTTCTTAAGAAAGCCATGTGGAATTTCAATTCCACAAATTATTGAAGGTGTTAAGTGATTGTCTTTTCAGCAATGGCACTTTAAGTGATCTCTCAGAGAATTTGTACTAAAGTGAATGTCATACGAAAGTTGCGGCACTTTTGACTAGGAATGATCAGTTCTCGATTCGATGTGGTCCCACCAAAGAACCAAGAACTTGACCGAAAGGACTGATTCACAATTTTTGGGTAATCGAATGAAAAGGGACATACTACATTGTTATTTGACTAGTAAAAAGGTATGGAATACAATTATAATTAAAGTGTAATTATTCGGATATAATGTGGCGTGTGACATATACACGTATGATATGTTTTGCTTTTGAGAACGAAGTATATTTTTGGTAATTCCGATAAACGCATATCATAGTTCTATCGAGAATCTTGCATTGGAGTTTTTTTGGATTTTTCATGAGATTTTTTGCAATTGAAGGATCATATAATAAGGTCAATAGAATATGGCAAGTTTTCTTTTCTTTTTTGTTAATTAATTTTCCCTTTTCGCTTTGTGTTTTGAATTATATAAAGATTATAAACCCTTTCCTTTGCTTGTCCTTTCGAACATCAAGATCCTATTTCTTCATCTTTGGGTCGAATATGTCAATGCAATCATCTTGGTTATCACACATAGTTGATCTGCGTCTTGTCATCGTATAAATGTAGACAATTATGCTTGATATACTTTGTAAATCATCTAATAATGGAATTTTGTCATATGGAAGTTCCATATCTAATAATTAAATTCCATCACCTTTTCAAGTTATCTAACGAGAAACCTAGAGAAAATCACATCATTTACATAAACACTTTCTAAGGTAACTAACTGAAAAGGGACACATTGCATTGTTATTTGACTACATATGAAATACGATTAGGATTGAATTGAAGTGTATTTATTCGTATATAATGCGGCATGTGATATATATGTGCATAATCAATCTCGCTCCACGAGAATCTTGCAATAATGATATTGGACTCTTTTAGATTTTCCACGAGATTTTTTGCAATTGAAGGATCAGCTATTAAGGTTAATAGGATCTAGCGAGATTTATTTTTTAAATTAATTTTCCTTTTTCATTTTGTGTTTGAAACTATATAAACCCTCTCCTTTGCTTGTCCTTTCAAACATCAATATCCTATTTCTTCATACTTGGCTCGATTATGTCAATATGGATGTCTTGGTTATCGCACATTTCTTTTGTCCGTTTCTTGTTATCGTGTGAGTGGAGACAAATGTGCTTGACATATGTTGTTGAAGGTAAATTCGTTAAAATCTGGTCGGAGATGGAGGCTATGACAACGAAGCAAGGGAACGACCTAGGCCGCCACTCCGGTGTTCTTGATTGTCTACTGAAGAATGAATATTGAATTATCCAAGATTTCGAAGCACCCGTTACGAGGAAGACGCCAGTTGACACGTTGTTGTACCATCCAATGGTTTTCCTTTATTTTTCTTGGGATAATATGCTAGATTTTATCACAGCGGATGGAATTCGGAGTACAAAACGTGAAATTCACCAGCCAAGGACGATGGACTGCATTCGACATGTACTATATTCAAGCATGAAAATCTAGCTGTACCATACAAGTAGATGACAAAATCAGACCTTCCACATTAGGAATCATACGTACAACTGATGTTTGTCAATGCAATCTAGATTTCGGGCAATATTAGGTCCTTAATTGTCTGTACTACTAATGTATGGGATGAAGAGTATGCAATTGAGGATACTGATGGGTATATATCATCATCATCATTATTATTTTGAAATTATTGTAATAGACGTATGGGATTCAGTAATACATCAATGGTTGTTTTCCTGAGTGTTGCCTTGTTCAGCTTTTGGCACGACAAAGCAACACCATGAGCACTTGAGAATATAATGAAATGTGTCATTGGAACTGCCATCTTTGCAAAGTCGACTCAAAAGTCGATTTGGTAGAGCACATTCCTCAAGTTGCTCTATTCCAGCCTCTTTGCTATGATACTATATTCGTCAAGAACACACCCAGTCAATTGAACAAAAGAATCAGATTTCATCTGAAGGTTTTGAATGTTTAGATCTAGAGCAACTCTTAGGGCAAAAGCTGTCGGCACGGTAACAGAAGCTTTGTTACCTTTTCAAGATATCTAATGAGAAATTAAGGCTTCATTCGTTTCGCGGAAAAAAATTTCCTAGAAAATGAACTGGTCCAAGAAAACATTTTTCGTCAATGGAAAAAAGTCAAGCACTTTTTTCTCCAAACATTTTTTTCCTTTTATTTTATTTTTAAAAAATGAAAAAAATTAATCATTTGAAATTTTTATTTGTAAATTTTCTTTTATTTTTTTTTCTTTCCTTCTTCTTCGACCGATCATTGGCCACGACGATGGCTAAGGACCGACCACAGGAGAGCTAGAGCCTCGAGCCTCATCAACTTGTAGCAAGGTGATGCCTTACCTTGCCCAAGCTTGCTTTAAGGCCATCAGGCGAGCTCAAGCCTTGCTAGAGCGGCGAGCTAGGCTAGGCTTGAGCCTCACCCAACGTTGCCATAAGTCCGTTGACCTTTGCGACCTCAGGCAAGGCTTAAGCCCTACCTAGCTCGTTAGAGATTGATGAACCTCTAGCAACCTCAAGTGAGGCTCAAGCCTCGCCCAACTCACTAGTCTTAGGTGAGCTCGACCTTGCCTAATCAGGCAAGCTGGAGCCTCGCCACTAGTCATCAAGACTCGACCTCACCTGTCACTAGTGATTGGCTTTGGTTGAGAAACAAGAAGAAAAAAAAAAAAAAATATAAAATAAAAAATTAAAAAAAAATTGATTAAAAAAAGAAAAAATATTGAAATGAAGGAAAAGATTTTCCTTACCAAATGATGGAAAATATATTCCACTTTATTTTCAAATTTCAGCAAAATATCTAAAAATATTGTCATTTTCTTGGAAATAACTTCCTCAAAATCCTTTTTTAGAAATGCCACATTTTTCACAAAACGAACAAAACCTAAAAGAAAATCACATTATTAATATAAACATTTTTTAGAGTAACTGAATGAAAGAGGACATATTGCATTGTTATTTGATTGGTAAAAAGATATGAAATTAGAATTAAGGTGTATTTATTCGGATGTAATGCAGGGTGTGTTACATACATGTTATAATATGTTTCACCATATGAGAATGAGTATATTTTTCATAATTCCGATAAACATGTATTGTGATTTTATTGAGAATCTTGCAATAATGATGTTGGACTCTTTCAGATTTTCCATGAGATTTTTTGCAATTGAAGGATTCGATATTATGGTAGATAGGATTGGGCAAGATTTGCTTTTTCAAATTAATTTTCCTTGTTCATTTCGTGTTTGGAACTATATAAACTCTCTCCTTTCCTTGTCCTTTCAAACATCAAAGATCCTATTTCTTCATCCTTGGATCAATAAATCGATGCAATCGTCTTGGTTATCACACTTTTTTCATATGCATCTCTTTATTGTATGAGTGTAGACAAATGTGCTTGATATACATTGTTGAAGGTAAATTCCTCAAGATTTCAGAATGATCCGGACCGTTGTTGCTAGTGTTCTTGATCGCCTACTAAATAATGAGGTATAGAATTATTCAGAAATTCGAAGATTCCGTACTGAGGAAGACACCAATCGACACATTGATTGCCTTCATTTCACTCAAGATAATGTGCCAGCTTTTATTAATGGAATTCGGGATTTATAGAACGTGAAATTCACTGGCCAAGGATGACGGGTCAAATTCGACATCAATTATATGTAAGCAGAAGATGAAAATCTGGCTGTACCATAAAAGTAGATGATGAGATATGACATTTCGCATTATATATAGACTTTGGGCCCTTGAACAAAATAGGAATATTATGTCTTTAATTGTCTATATTATTAACGTTCGGGATGTAGATTATACAATTGAGGATACATATGGGTATGTATCATTTTTTTTTTTTTTAATATTATTGCAATAGACATCTAGGATTCACTAATAGATCGACAGACATACATTGGTCATTTTCCGGGGAGTTGTCTTGAATGGTTTTCGGCACGACAAGCAACACGATGAGCACTCGAGAAGATACAATGAAACGCGTCGTCAGAACTACCATCTTTGCGAGCTAACCGACTTGAAAGTCGGTCTCGCAGATCACATTCCTGAAGCTGCACTGCTTCCAGCCTCTCTGCTAAGTTCCTACATTCATCGAGAACACCTTGAATAAGAGGACAGTCGATTGATACGAGAGAATCAAATTTCATCCGAAGGTTTTAAATGTTTAGATCAAGGGCACAAGCTTCTGCCATGATAACGTAAGTTTTGCCGATATTTCTTGCAAAAAGGAGCCCTTCAATTCTTGTTCCCTCAAGTTCATTCACCTATCCGATCTGTGTTGAGCTTGCGCCGATCAGATGGCGGATTTTGCCGGGCAATGTTGCGGTTGTTGGAATAATATGAAATTGATTATAGGTGAGATTGAGTATGTTGGTTTCTGAATGAAAAATGTGCAAGCATTAAAGAAGAGCCATGAAGCATACGGGATGAGAAAGCTGCAAGTATTAAAGAAGAGCCATAAAGACTTCAAGATTTTAGACATATTAAATTATTTTGTTTTCTTTCTTAATTATGTGTAGATCGTTATATATATATATATATATATATTAAAGGTTATCGAGTTTCAATTCCAATGTAAAGGAAAGTCATGAGCTATGAAGCACCGATACTCTTCAAGAGTTTTCGTATCGTGTCGGATAGTTCGACACGTGTACAACACTCTCCGACACAAGGTTAGCATGTGTCGGAAAATCCGACACCTAGTCAACTTTTCCTATATTCTCCAACACTTGAGTCGGAATTATAACATATGAGTTTTCGATACGTAATTCGATATCGAGCTCAATTTTAAAAATATAATAAATGAAATGTCAAAATATGTATATGTGAAAAATAAAACATTATAATAAAAATAATAAATTGAGAAAGAAGAAAAACCTAATCTTCTTTTCTCTTTTAACTGTCACTTCCTGTGATACATGATTCACCCCTTAAGTTTTTTTTTCTCCTCTTCCAACATATCTAACATACGAGTCCAAAATATGGATTGCTTGTTTTTTTTTTTTTTTATTGAAATAGAGTTAAATTTGTTAAATTAAAACAATGAATGATATTAATAAATTGTGGATTAATTTTTTTAGTGTATATTCATTCTAGGCTATTTTGATTATTTATTTATGAATTTGATTGAAAAAATCATAAAAATGATCATTTATTATGTATATTTAAAAATATAAAAATATATATTTAATATATAACGTATCCCAACATGTCAGAATTTTCTATTTTTAGAAAAATGACGTGTTGGCGTGTCATGTCGTGTGTCGGTGTCGGTGCTATTTAGGTCATAAGTTGCAAATCAAGTTACACGCATGAAGCCAAAAAGGAGAAAACGTTCTCAATAAGAAAGTTCTTCCTCCAACTTCTATTTGTGCTTTTATTCCGAGTTTCTTTATATTATTATTTTGGCTCCAAAAGCACGTCAGGATGTTGTCCCCTCGTCTTGGTTTCTCTTTGACAGCAACATATTCCATAGTACTAAACAAATCAAATGAGTTAAACTTTTAAGTTCTACATTTGGTTCAGAAACATAGTTGTTCCTTCAAATCGCATGTTCTCGAATCTATTTTAGGACCATAGGGCAAAGTTGGTGGAGGCGGCGCAGCTAAAAATCAAAATCGAGAGTGGGCTACCGGGTTTCCTAAGCAGTGATCGAAGCTCAAGAGCCGTTGGAGAAGAGATAAGTGTCAACTATTTCGAAAATTGAATTTAATATCGTAGTTGGATCGACGAACGTAGAAAAGCGCAAAATGACCCTTAAAGTACTAAAACTAACTTTTTGAATAATCATTGGGTGTCATTTCGATGAAAAAAGTGACCACTAATTTCCTTAAATTTAATGTTTTTACTACTAACGTAGTTCACGGTATAATGAGTCAGCATAAATTGTCTAAAAGACAATTGTTTGGATGTGTCATCTGCCTTAAATTTGCGAATTGGGGATAAATTCTTCTATTTTTTTAAAATCCTAATTTCCTCATGTTCTTTAATTGGGGCAATATTAAGTACTTAAATTTGCAATGGAGAGTGGACCAGGACGAACATTGCCAAATTAAGAATGTTCCAGTAAAAGATCATACAAAAATTGGATGAATAAGAACTGCTAAGGAAAACATAGTTGCCCGAACAAATTAACTGGGTTTCTTCGGTGGAGATGAAGATGCAGGCGAAGAAGAAGAAGACCAAGACGGAAGAGGGACTTTGGTGAATATTTTCGCTTTGGTGGTGACTGTGCTGATGAAAGCCAGCACAATGATACTGTCAAACCCTCGATTGGAATTTGGAGATGCATTGGACATCGGTGGATGGTGGAAGCCTCCACTGAATGTCTGCTCTTTTTTGATTTCTGCACTTTTTCCTCGTTTTTTCTTGCTCTGCTTAAGAACGAGACCAATCTGTACATAGCAACATGTCCATCATGTCCAAACGCCATGGAAGCAGTATTGGCTTGCCGGAAATTCAGCAGTACAACATCTCTCCCCAGATGAAGCGGGTGGTTTTTATCGAAAAGAGTCAGGTAATCTTGTTCTTTGCCCGTGTTGAAAATTAATTTTTCTTAAGAAAGCATGTGGAATTGAAATTCCACAGGTTATTGAAGGTATTAAGTGATCATTTTTTCAGTAACGGCACTTTAAGTGATCTCTCAAAGAATTGATACTAAAGTGAATGTCATACGAAAGTTGTGACACTTTTGACTAAGAATAATCAATTGTCGATCCAATTTCATCCCACCAAAGAACTGAGGAATGGACCAAAAGGACTAATTTGCAGTTTTTGGGTAATCGAATAAAAAGGGACATACTATATTGTTATTTGACTAGTAAAAAGATATGGAATACAATTAGAATCAAGGTGTAATTATTCGGATATAATGTGGCGTGTGACATATACACGTATGATTTGTTTTGCTTTTGAGAACGGAGTATATTTTTGGTAATTCCGATAAATGCATATCGTAGTTTTATCGAGAATCTTGCATTAGAGGTTTTTGGATTTTTCATGAGATTTTTTGTAATTGAAGGATTATATAATAAGGTCAATAGAATATGGTAATTTTTTTAAAATTAATTTTCCTTTTCGCTTTGTGTTTTGAATTATATAAAGATTATAAACCCTTTCCTTTGCTCGTCCTTTGACTCCTTTCAAACATCAAGATCCTATTTCTTCATCTTTGGGTCGAATATGTCAATGCAATCATCTTGGTTATCACACATAGTTCATCTGCATCTTGTCATCGTATAAATGTAGACAATTATGCTTGATATACGTTGTAAATCACCTAATAATGGAATTTCGTCATATGGAAGCCCCATATCTAATAATTAAATTCCATCACCTTTTCAAGTTAATTAACGAGAAACCTAGAGAAAATCACATCATTTACATAAAACACTTTCTAAGGTAACTAACTGAAAAAGGGACACACTGCATTGTTATTTGACTACATATGAAATACAATTAGGATTGAATTGAAGTGCATTTATTCGTATATAACGCGGGATGTGATATATATATGCATAATCAATTACGCTCCATGAGAATCTTGCAATAATGATGTTGGACTCTTTTAGATTTTCCACGAGATTTTTTGCAATTTAAGGATCGGCTATTAAGGTTAATAGGATCTAGCGAGATTTATTTTTTAAATTAATTTTCCTTTTTCATTTTGTGTTTTAAACTATATAAACCCTCTCCTTTGCTTGTCCTTTCAAACATCAATATCCTATTTCTTCATACTTGGCTCGATTATGTCAAATGTGGATGTCTTGGTTATCGCACATTTTTTTTGTCCGTTTCTTGTTATCGTGTGAGTGGAGACAAATGTGCTTGATATATGTTGTTGAAGGTAAATTCGTTAAAATCTGGTCGGAGATGGAGGCTATGACAACGAAGCAAGGGAACGACCTAGGCCGCACTCCGGTATTCTTGATTGTCTACTGAATAATGAATATTGAATTATCGAAGATTTCGAAGCACGATTGAATCGCGAGTTCAATGGAATGACAGAGAGATAGGAATCTTAAAAATGGACATAGCGTTACGAGAGAGGACGCCGCTAAACAATATTGGTTCAAAAGTTGACACGTTGATTGTACCATCCAAGGCTTTCCGGATTGGGAACAATGATTTTCCTTTATTTTTCTTGGGATAATATGCTAGATTTTATCACAGCGGATGGAATTCGAAATACAAAACGTGAAATTCACCAGCCAAGGACGATGGACTGCATTCGACATGTACTATATTCAAGCGTGAAAATCTAGCTGTACCATACAAGTAGATGACAAAATCAGACCTTCCACGTTAAGAATCATATGTACAACTGCAACGATGTTTGTCGATGCAATCTAGATTTCGGGCAATATTAGATCCTTAATTGTCCGTATTACTAATGTATGGGATGAAGAGTATACAATTGAGGATAATGATGGGTATATATCATCATCATCATCATCATTATTATTATTATTATTTTGAAATTATTGTAATAGACATATGGGATTCAGTAATACATCAATTGTTGTTTTCCTTAGTGTTGTCTTGTTCGGCTTTTGACACGACAAAGCAACACCACGAGCAATTGAGAATATAATGAAATGTGTCATTGGAACTGCCATCTTTGCAAGCTAGTTGACTCAAAGTTCGATTTGGTATAGCACATTCCTCATGTTGCACTATTCCAGCCACATTGAATAAGAGGTCAATCAATTGATACAAAAGAATCAGATTTAATTGATGCTAAAGAATCAGATTTCATCTGAAGGTTTTGAATGTTTAGATCTAGAGCAACTCTAAAGGCAAAAGCTTTCACCATGGTAACAGAAGCTTTGTTGATTCCAATATGCGTTGAGCCTGTACCAATTAAACGACGGCTTTTGTTGGGCAACGTCACAAAGCTTTGCTAATACCAATCTGCGTCGAGCTTGTACCAATCAGACGAGGGCTTTTGTTGGGCAATGTTGTAGGTGTTAGAAAGATGTAATTGATTATTAATGAAATTAAGCAAGTCAATTGTTGGATGAGAAAGCTGCAAGCATTAAAGAAGAGCCATAAAGGTATTCCAAATGGCTTCTTTTTTCTTCACCAAATGAATATGTTTTATTTTCTTTCTTAAGGATGTATAGGTTGTTATGTCTTTTTTATTAAAGGTTATTGTTGGCGTTTGTCAGCTTCAATTCCTATGTAAAGGAAAGAAGTAATGAGTCATAAATTAAGCGGAAAAAGTGCCAAAAAAATCATAAACCTTTTTTTGGTGTCGATTTAGTCCTAAACCTTTTTAGATTGTGCCAATTCAGTCATTTCCGGCCAATTTTGGCCGGATTTTGCTGACTGGACGCCGGCCGGTTGACATGGCCTGATCGGTGCTGACGTGAACAACTTTTAATAATATTTTAATATTTTTTTTTTTTTTTTTTCTCTTCCTCTTATTCCTCTAGTTGGTCGCTAGACCTTGGCAACTGGCCCAGAGGTGACGGCTGGCTAGGCTTGACCTCGCGAGATTCGGCGAGGGCGAGCCTCGCTCGCCTGGTGCGTGCGAGGGCGAGCCCCGCCAGCTCACCGAATCTAGCGAGTGAGGGGGTTCAAGTAGAGGGAGAGAGTCGGAGGGGTAGACCGCTAGCCACCGCACCTGAGCCACGGCCGTCGGCCTAAGGCCGCGCTTGGTTTCAAGCTTCAAAGCTCCGGTAGGCCTTGATCCTTTTTTGTGCCTTGCGTTGGTCGGACCAAGCTGGAGCTCGTGGTCATCCGTTGCACAAGCTCTGTCCCCAACCTTCCTTTGTTTGCTATGCACGTCCTAGATTGTTCTTCAAGGATGCGGTTTGAGATTTGAGGGCGTTCGATTTGGGCAAGACCAGAGAGAGAGAGAGAGAGAGAGAGCCCTTTCTTGGCCAAGCTGAGGAAACCCTGGCCACGTGAGACCACCATCGCAACGCTACCACTCGATGCCGTCCACCGCTGCTCGCTGCTTCGCCGACCTGCTGCCATAACCATCGAGCTGGCGGGGCTCATCCTTGCAAGCGCCGGGCGAGCGAGGCTGGCCCTCGCCACCTTGCGTGAGGCCACCCTCGCGACCACTGGTGAGGTGGTCGGCGAGGTCGACCTCAACCTCTTCGGCCATTACCTCTAGCCGATTGCCAAGGTCCAATGATCGGCCGGAGGAAAAAAAAAAAAGAAAAATAAATCAAAATAAAAAATAAAAAATATTAAAATATTAAAATATTATTAAAAGTTTTTCACGTTAGCGCCGATCAGGCCATGTCAGCTGGCCGGCGTCCAATCAGTAAAATCCGTCCAAAATTGGTCAGAAATAACTAAATTGACACAACCTAAAAAGGTTTTGGAGTAAATCGGCACAAAAAAAGGTTTATGACTAAATTGGCATAAAGACAAAAGGTTTATGACTTTTTTGGTACTTTTCCCTAAATTAAGCTATAAGCATGAAGCTAACAAATAAAAAAAACATTCTCAATAAGTTCTCCCTCTAATTTGTATTTGTGCTCTTATTCTAAATTTACAAAGTTTATATTATTCTTTTGGTTCCAATAGCAGGTGTGTGGGTGTCATCCCCTCGTCTTGGTTTCTCTTTGATTGCTACCTATTCCATGGAGCTGAAAAATTCACATGAGTCAAACTTTTAAGTTTTGCATTCGTTTCATGAACATAGTCATTTCGTTGACCCGCATATTCTCGCATCTGGTTTAGGATCACGGGGCAAAGTTGGTGGAAGGACTAAGAGATCGAAATCGAGAGCGGACAAGGGAGATTCAATGGTCGAAGCTCGGGAGCTGTTAAAGAAGAAAGAATTGTCAACTCGAATACTGTATTTGAATTGATGCAAATTAAAAAGGAGAAAATGACCCTAAAAGTGCCAAAACTTTTATAGCTTCGATACAAAAACTTTTTGAATAATCATTGGATATCGCTTTCGTGAAAAAAGTGACCACTAATTTAATGTTTTTACAATTGACTTGGCTCGCTGCAAATTGAGTCAACATGAATTATTTTAAGGGCAAAGTCTACGTATGTCATTTGCCCCGAACTTGCGAATTGGGGCTCAATTCTTTTCCTTCTTTAAACCCTAATTTCCTTGTGATCTTCAACTGGGGCAAAATTAAGTGCTGAAATTTGCAATGGAGATCGGAGCAAGACGAACATCGCCAAATTAAAGAATGTTTCAGTTAAAAAAATCAGGCGAACAAGAGCTGCAAAGGAAAACATCGTTACCAGAACCAATTAACTATGTTTCTTCGGACGGAGATGAAGACGCAGGCGGATAAGATGAAGATGAAGATGATGAAACATTGAAGATGCCGCACGAAAGAGGGACCTTGGTGAAGATTATCGCTATGGTCGCGACTCGGGTGATGAAAGCCAGGGAAAGAAATTTGTCAAACCTCAATGGAATTTGGAGATGCATTGGACGTGGGTGGATGGTGGAAGCCTCCACCCAACGTCTTCTCTTTCTGGCTTTCTGCGCTTTTTCTTTGTTTCTTCTTGCTCTGCTCAGGAACGAGACCAATCTGTACATAGCAACACGTCCATGTCCCACGCCATGGAAGCAAGTATTGGCTCTACTCGGAAATTAACAACACAACAACATTCCCCCCCTCCCCACAAGATGAAGCGGGGTCGTTTTCATCGGGCCCGGCCATCTTGTTCTTTACCCACGTTGAAAATTAATTTTTCTCGAGAAAGTCGCGTGGAATTGAAATTTCGGGAATCATCCAAAAGTGATCGTCTTTTGAAAAATTAACACTAAAGTAAATGCCATACTTTTGACTAGGGATGATCGGTTCTCGATCCGGTTTAGTCCCACTCAAGAACTAGACACCGGATCAGGATTGGAGTAGGGACCATATTGGTTTGGTTTCCAAGTGAGCTAATGGATATAGGACATGTGAGAAGGGAGAGAGGAAAGTAGACTCGTGAGGTAAGACAGGAGAGGGAGAGACGAGAGCAGGACACATGAGTCTGGTTGATACTAAAAAAAATTGACCTATAATATGATCCAGGGAAAATCAATATAAAATTTCTAGCAAGTATATTTATCCCACATGCAAACGACTCTTCCGACCTCAGAATAGGAACTGCTTATTAACCATCAAATCCCTTTCCAATTTTCGACTCATATCATCGAAAATTTTACGATAGTAGAAATCGACCTATGATATATAAATTGAGGATCGGATTGAAAATCATCGCTTTTAATTTTATGGCCTGGCCTGGCCCAGCCCATCCCTACTTCAGGCGTCCTTTCCTCCTGAGAAAATCGTATATATGCTTGGGGGGGTGGGGGGTTTCCAGTTTTAAACTTCGAATAAATAAATGAAGGAAGAAACTTCCCCTTTTTGGATTTTGATCGCCTCTGCGGGAAACGCTAGTCTCTCTCTCTCTGTCTCTCCACCGCGCACGCGCGTGCGTGTTCGAAACATCGTACGAAAGCCCCTGTCGTGTCCCTTCCCTTCTCTCTCTCTCTCCTGTCCTCTGTTGTGCAAAGCCTCGAAGCAAACACCAGCCCACGCACGACCACCGGTTTTGATCCTGTGTGCTTCCCACTATAAGATCGCCAGCAGCACCACCCAGCGCCACCCGCACGGGCATCGATGAAACCAAACTCAAATTTCCAATTTCCTCTCTCTCTCTCTCTCTCTCTGGGTGCTTGTCAAAAATCCCTCCAAAATTCTCCCGCCCCGCCCACTGTAACCCATAATGCCCGATTCTTTATTTTAATTCTTTCGTGTTTGCGCCAATAATCGCGACCCTGTTCAGTTCTCGGGACGTATAAGAACCCCCGCGAGCAAAGTTCCGTTCTTGGAGGACGAGTGTTTTTTGGGTTCCCTTCCCGATAGAGCAATGGGGAAGAAGCTCCGGAGAGCGAAGCAGCAGAACGGGATTGCGTCGGAGGTCGGCGAGGATCGCGGCGTGTCCTCGAGGACCCGGAGCGGGGGCCGGAGATCGGTGGCGCGCGAAGCGAGAGTGAAATCTCCCGCCGATGGCCAGGGCGTGGAGCTCAGGTTCCCCAAGCAGTGCCGCGCGAGGCATCGGGATGAGAATGTACGTTTTTTGGGTCGTGGGTTTTGAGTGTTGATGATGTTCTTGTTCTCTCTTTGCTTGGGTGGGATCTTATATTTGCGGGTCCTCGGTTTCAAGAATGTATATTTGAAAGCTGCACTTGTTCTTGGGTTGAATTAGTGTTTTCTTGGGTGGTTTTTTTTTTGAATGAAAGGTTCTTGACTGAGTCGTTTTAGGTATTGCTTCATCAATGTCTCCACATTACATGAGTTTCTTGGACGATATCTGAACTTTCTGCTAGTTTCTGGATTATTACCTTCGAAATGGTTTGTTTTAGAAGGTAAAAAGTGCGGACTGATCCTTGCCATCTTGGTTACTGGAGGGTGAATTAATTCTCAAGTTGGTTTTCAGTGGCGTCGAACTTTTGCTGAATAAGTGTGGTTGTTAGCTACCTCAGAATGTAGTAGTTTGAAGATCATGTTTTCTGTGGTTTGGGCTTTATTTTAGGGGAATGCGGTGGAATCGACAATGTGTCATCAGTGCCAGCGGAACGATAAGGGAAGGGTAGCTCGCTGTATGAAATGCAGGACCAAGAGATATTGCATCCCCTGCGTAAAAACTTGGTAACTTCTCCTTTAGCTTTTATTCTCTGTGTGTATGGTTGATTAGAGTTTGGGTTGTTGCTAGGTTTCTTGTTCACCCTCTGTTTGTTCAAGAATTTTTAACTGGATTGGAAAAAGTCGCAGGGAGTATGATGTCATTTACGTTTCCAATTGCTGTTGATGTGTACTACTGAGTCCTGAATCATCTGATAATAAGCGGTTTATAGGATACAGCAAGAATGCTTAATGAAATATTTCGTAAGAATGCACGCGTTTTACCTTTTCTTGTGTTTTTTTTTTTATGGGCTGGCTGCATTTTATGTCTGTGACGCCTTTGTTTTTTATGCTGATGGGTTCTGTTTGTTGGACCAATTGCTAATGTTTGTCAATAAGCCCTTTCTGTTCATGTTGAGTGATTTGAGACGAATTACATCCCTGGTGCACACAAGTGCATGCACAGAGGACGTCTTGTTGCGCTGCAGATTAGTATCACTTATAAACCTTGATTGATGCTAGTAACTAGTTTTGATGCTAAACAATGCATAAAGCGCAATATCAAAGAAAGTCTACTGGTTAAATTGTTCTTTGCTCGAGTAGGAAGGTGCTCCCACCCCTCTTCTTTTTGTTTTTCATCAGAACATCAAAGAGTCTTTTAAATTACTGGAGGAACTGTTTGTCACGTTCCTTGTTGTTTTGTTATGTGGTTAGTGCTCAGGCATGCTGAGAAATTTTCATGGTCATATGTAATCTACTTTTTAGCAATATTTTTTTGCGGTGATGATCCCTTGACTCACTACTGGTTTTCAAATGCAGGTATCCTCAATTAACAGAGGAGAACATTGCTGAGGGGTGCCCATTTTGTTGTGGCAACTGCAATTGTAAAGCATGCTTGCGCCTGGATGGGTCACTGAAAGTCAGTCACCCGGATCTTTTCCTCTTCATTGATAAGTATATCTCTTTCTGGCTTTGACTTAGGTCCTCTGTGCTTTCTATCAGAAAATGCTTGATGCTGAGCTAACCTATGGCGATGATGAAAAGTTGCGACACAATGCATATATTTTGCGACTGCTTCTTCCAGTCCTGCAGCATGAGAATCAAGAGCAAACATTGGAGAAAAAATTGGAGGCAAAACTTCAAGGTCAGCTTTTTATTTGTCATCACAAAGTAACTTACTCCTGATGTCAAGTGTCAATGCTGGATGAGGCTGTTCATCTTGGAATTGTTTTTTGGTGATTGTTTTTTGTGTGTGCGATGTACAAATTCCATAAAAGAAATATTCATGAACTACTTAATTATTTGTCTCGTAAGTATGAAAATTTTTTATTTGTCATGTGTGTAGTTAACAGAAGGATGCCTGTTAATAGTACTTTGTTTTGTGAAGAATACTGTGTCATGGATAGCGATTGGCTTTATTTTGTGACAGGTTTATCCTTATCAGAGCTAAAGGTTCAGAAAGCAGATGTTGACGAAGATGAACGTGTATACTGGTATGGGGAGTTCGCCATTCTTTTGTATTTCAGTTAGCTAAGTATACAGCAGAGTTGACTTTATCACAATGCCTGCAGCAACAACTGCAGAACCTCTATATTTGATTTTCACCGGAGCTGTCCAAACTGTTCGTATGACCTCTGTCTCATTTGTTGCCGTGAAATCCGCGAGGGTCACCTCCAGGGAGGTGAAAAGGAAGTGGTAACAGAATACATTAATTATGGATTTGGCTATTTGCATGGTGGTAAGCCTCGCTGTCAAAGTCTAGAAGGAAAGGTAGAGGTTAATGTTGATGTAGCTACCTCAGATGACAATGCGAAGTCAGCATCGGAGTGGAAAGCAAAAGATGATGGAAGCATACCTTGCCCCCCAGAAATTATGTGTGGTTGTGGAAATGGCTTGCTCGAATTGAGGTGCATATTTCTTGAAAATCCGCTCTCAGATTTGGTTGAAAAAGCTGAGAAATTAGTCCAAGGATATGATTACTTGGAGATTCAAGAGGATCCTGGACATCGATGCTCTTGTTTCACATCAGATGGCATTATTGACCTCGACAGTGATAATTTGAGAAAAGCAGCTTCTCGTGAGGATTCCCATGATAATTATTTGTTTTGCCCAACAGCTAAGGACATCCAATCTGAAGATTTAAAGCATTTCCAGTCCCACTGGACCAAAGGCGAACCTATTATTGTAGGCAATGTTCTTGAAACTGCATCTGGTTTGAGTTGGGAGCCAATGGTCATGTGGCGTGCATTTCGTCAGATTAACAATGCGAGACATGGTCAACACTTGGATGTTACTGCAATTGATTGCTTAGACTGGAGTCTGGTTAGTTCACTGTACGACCTTAGGTTGCTTTGTCACAGTGAAACTAAACATGCCAATGGTCTACCTCTCTTGTACTTGTAGTAATCTGAATCTGATATTTCTTGATCTTCTGCTCAATTTCATGTGCCTACAAGCTGCTTCTCTGCTCATGCAGTTTCATGAAATTTTTAAGAAACTCTCTGGTGAAAAATCAGAAAATCGGGAAAAGGGGATTGGTCCATGGTGGTCCTCCCTTACCAAGATCCAAGAGGTTTCGGCTGATTAGATTAATTGAAACTTTATTCGATCATGGGATCGTTTATGGTTTTAGATTGTTTATTATAGGCAGTTATGATTTGTAATGTTAGGTTATGAATAATAAGACTGAGTAATTTTTCAGTTAATAGCCTGAAAATGAAGCCACGTTTAGACTTCCCATCCCCCTCTGGAGTAATGCTATGTAATCAGTACTATACTTTCTGCATTTCTTTCCCTTTGATTGATATATATATAATTTTATATATTGCCTTTGCCCTTTACATTATTTTTAATTCTTGTTTAGTTTTTATACAGTCTTCATACATTCTCTAGATCTGTTAATCTCTTATATTAGCTTCCTCATGGTGGTCATATTTCTCGGGTTGATGATCCTGCAGGTGGATATAAACATTCACCAATTTTTCAAGGGATATTCAGAGGGCCGATTTGACATTAAATCATGGCCTCAGATACTAAAGTTGAAGGACTGGCCACCAAAAAATGCATTTGAGGACCGATTGCCACGCCATGGGGCCGAGTTTATGACTGCGTTGCCTTTCAAAGAATATACGCATCCTCACCAAGGAATTCTTAATGTTGCTGTGAAGTTGCCAAGTAACATCTTGAAGCCAGACCTTGGACCGAAGACATACATTGCTTATGGAGTTCACCCAGAGTTGGGGCGTGGAGATTCGGTTACAAAGCTTCATTGCGACATGTCTGATGCTGTATGTTCACTATTCTAATGATACTCTTAAATTGATGCAATCATTTTCCTCTTTATGGCATTACTTGGGGAGACGGGAGACACCATGTGCTTCCCAACTGAGCTTTTTATTGAGTTCCTGAGGTACAAGAATTAGCTGACTGAGCTTAGTTGTGCTTGTGTCTGATTCATGGTTTGGTCTTATGGACATTACTCATTGACAATTTTTAGTATAAACAGACCAGTCCCACTACACTTTGGTTAGGATATTTTACTGCCTGAAACCAAGTACCAGACTAAACATGAATAAGGAAGCTGAGCAAAACATGCCTCTTCAGTCTGGTTTGCTTTGTTCAGTTCAGGATTTCTTTATTTTTCTCCTTCTGCTCTTGCTTGGTGCATTGCTTCCTGCCAGGCTGTAAAAAAGAAATTGATGGGTTTTTCTTCTTTATACATGCAACGTCTAAGCTTTTCTAGTTAAATTATTCTAAAGTGAATCTAAGTTTAGTATCCATGACCTAGAATCGTCAATTGTGCATTCTGTCGCCATAGAAAGTCACATTCTCAATTCATTAGCATTTCTCTAGATGAAACATTTTACGTCTTAGCTGCTTTTTTCATCTTTTATTTTTTTTTTTTTGGTTTTAGATGACAATTTTTGGCTCTCTTGTTCACACACTGCTTTGACTGTAGTGACATTGCCTCTAGTGTCATTATTCATTTGCATTAATTGTATGTTTCTCTGGGTGATGCTAATTTTGCGAGGATCCTGCATCTGAATGCGTCTCTTAGTTGTGGAGTGAAGCATCATGTTGTTTCTTGCTTGTTAAACTTTTCAGTCTTTCTTTTGTTCTCACCGTATTTTCCAATATCACAACTTCACCTTTTCTCAGCTTCACTTTATTGTTGCAGCCACAACTAGAGTCTTCACCTTCATATCAATTATCGACTGCCTTGAAACAGGGGAAAATTCTTGATCAACGTTTTATTGCCATTCATTGAAGATTTATCTTGTGTTTCCCCTTTTGCGTTATTTACTCTTCTAATTTGATATTCTTGTGTTAGATTGAATAATTCGGATGTCAATTTTCAGGTAAATATCCTTACACATACGGCAGAGGTGGTTCTCACTCCTGATCAGCTTCGTTGTGTTAACAAGTTGAAGCAAAAGCATCTTGCACAGGATAAAAGAGAGCTGTACTCTGATTCTAATGTGGGGAAACAGGATGAGGAGAGAGAGCTTTCATCAACATGTGAGACTGAAGAAGCGGATGTAATGTTAAAGAATGGCTGCGTTTGTACATTGCCTGGAGATACTGACCAGCTTGTTTGTGACGTTAATGGTCTAAAGAGTGATTCAAATGACAATAAGATGGATTTATCAGTGGACCTGGAAGGAAAAAGTGAGTCCACTTCAACATTAGAAGAGAAATCTGTTTGCAATCCCACTGAAGCAGGTGAGACAAATGGCACAACGAAAAGAGGTAATCCAGGCAGAAAAAGGAAGAGGAGAAAGCATTCTGGTGGAGTAAAGTCGAGTAAACTCAAAGTTGAGATGGATGACCAGGAAGATCTAACTGATGAGGAATTACTGGGTTCCACAGATAACATGAACGAGAGTAATGAAATTAACCTGGATTCAGCATTGGAGGGGATAGAACAAACAGAGGGAGGTGCACTTTGGGATATTTTTAGGCGACAAGATGTTCCAAAGTTGCAGGAATATCTTATGAAGCATTTTAAGGAGTTTAGACACATCCATTGCAACCCTCTGAGCCAGGTAATGCTTGTATTGGAAACAGAAGTCCGCGTGTTTTGGCTACTGAAAGTATTAAAGTATTGGTGCACATGAGTGCTTCTGTCCTCTATTGACATCTGAATTTTGACCTTGGATCAACAGTCTTTGAGTCTTTTCTGACTTAAAGTTGTTTGAATTAACTAGATGCCATTCTTTGAGATGTTGAGAATCCTCCCTCTGTTTTTCTAAAAGAATGTGATATGAAATAATTTGTTTCGATGTTATAAGTGCAAGAAAATAGCTAGAAAATTTGAAGACAAGTAACTTGTCAGCAGTTTGTGTAGTTTTCGCAAAATATCATCTGATTTTCTTTTGTATGTTCCTGTTGTACTATGGATCGGAAAATAAATTAGAGCTGAGTTGATTGGAGTTGTATTTTGTGAGATTGGATCTCACTCCAATCTCATTTCGTCAGAACGATCTGTAATGTGTGATATATAACCATGTTTCTCCACTGCAGGTTATCCATCCAATTCATGATCAGACAATGTACTTGACTTCACAGCACAAGAGGAAGCTTAAGGAAGAATATGGTTAGTTGGTTTGTGTTTCATCTGAAGGAGGTGCAACATGCATGGCAACTTTATATAGAGTAATCATTAATCAAGAATGGAAACTGAAATAGAGATAACGAGAAATGTGTTCGCGGGGGGAGACTATTTGATTCTACTGTCCATACCCATGATGGGCTGGGCTATCATTAGCCCCCTGATGAGTCTGCCAATGAACTTTCACAACCCCCATCTATCCAATGCAATATTTAGAGCTAAAAAGGGTTGTTAAGAACACTGCCCTATTTATATGATCCAACTTTTAAAGTTGGAAAGGGTTATTAAGTAGTAGATCACTACCTATCTCAGAACCCTTCCAATGTTGCATTTGTCCATATCCTCCTCCTCCCCATTATTCCTGGCTCACTCCATTCATTTTATTGATCCAGAAGCTATGATTTTCATTGCTCCTGACTTTATTCCTGTATAAATAACGCAGGAATTGAGCCCTGGACATTCATTCAAAAACTTGGAGATGCTGTTTTCATTCCTGCTGGCTGTCCCCATCAAGTTAGAAATTTAAAGGTAAATAATGCATCGAAATGGAGATCTCTATATTTAAAGTTTGCAATTTATTTTGAAAATAAATTAGTTGGGAAGCTTAATGTTCTAATCTAAAGGTAATGCATGTAAGTGGATTTCATTTTTAAAGTGCATCTAGATGATGTGTAGGACCTTAAAGACGAGTATGATGTTTAGAACCAAAAATTAACCTTGACTTCAATCTTATATTATAAATGGGATCTAATCTAACCCATTTCAACTTGATTTTGATTTGTCTCAACTATCATGAGAATATGATCCACTTGTAAGTAAGTGAGGGTATAAGCAAACTTGTTGGTTCGTTGCAGTTTAGTTTGTAACATCTCACTACCCCTTCTTGGATTTAATACCTACTAAGCGTACACTAATCAATTGCTTGCTTCATGAGTGGCTTATGCACACCTGATTCCTCAATGTACTGCATAGATAGGTATCATTCCCGTTTACTAGTCAGTTCCATAAACTGGGTTGGTTGACTTGTCACCTATCCCTTTTCATTAGTTTTTACTGCGGACTGGTGTCACTGATTTTGAGAGATGGCATATATCTTACTTTTATTGTACATGGAATTCACATGATCTTGGGACTTTGAAAATGTATAATTGATTGCTGAATTGCGGCAAGTAGTAGAAGATTGGTTGGAAGTAGTGCACACACTACAATTGCAAGAAATTATGAAAGCCTTTATGGAGATTCTGAAGGCAAGCACAAACCCTTGGACTTGCCGAAAGATAGTTATAAGGGTGAAGATTTTATGTGGATGAAAGTCATTTCCATGATCATGGGTTTGTTCATAAGTCAGGAATAGGTGGATTGACAGATGTGTTGGTGCTGGTCTTATGGCTAATAGTGTGCATACTAAGATTTGTTTATAATATTAGTATAGTAATATGATATGGCAAATTGCAGATGGATGTTTTAACAAGTAGCTCATATGCAATAGTTAATAAAAGTTTGCTACATTACTTAGCATACTTTTTTATTTTTATTAATTTAAGTATATCTCAATCTTAATAATGGAGGAATCCAGATTGAAGTTGCAAACTTTTTGAGTAAAAGGCATGTCGGCGATTATTTAAGTTGGTAAGCAACTATTGAAACTTATTTGAGTAAACATCTATGGCCAAAGATAGAAGGTGTTTGTTATGCTACATTGAAAACTTGGAAGTGGTTGTGCTTATATTGTGATTATTTTAACAAGTAGGTCATATTTTACACTTACTAAAAGATTGCCACATCACTTAGCATACCTTTTTTTTTTTTTATTTTTTTTATTTTAATTAATTGAAGTATATCTCAATCTTAATAATGAAGGATTCCAAATTGAAGTTGCGAATTGCCTTGCATAAAGCATGTCGATGACTATTTAGATTGGTGAGCGACTGTTGAGACCCATTTTGAATAAAAATCTATGGCCAAAGATGGAGAGGTGTTTGTTAAGCTGAAGTTGAAAACTTGAAAGTGGGTGCCCTTCCCTCGTGGAAGAGTTGAGGAGCAGCAACCCCTTTGAGAAAAGCTGAGATCAGTTCATGGGAGGCCATGGAGACTGACCATGTAAGCAATTGTTACTGGCTGATTATACCATGGCATTATAAAAGAAGTTTCATTATTTGACACAGAAACATTATAGATGAGAAATGCGCTTTTGAATATAATAACCTATCCATTCAAGTTGGGTTAGGTGAGACCGACAACCAGATGACCTCTTTATTGGTGTGGTTTGAACAAGTCTATCCGAGATGAGATGGAAGTGGTTCGTGTGCATAGTCTTCATGAGGCTTGAGAATATACTCTAATGGTGGAGAAGATGGTTCAGCGCTGTGGGCCAATAAGGCGATTATCGGATTGAAGTGATGAAGTTGGAATGCGGAGAACTCCATGTCCAGGGTTTAGAAAACCGGGTTAAATTGAATGAATAATTTGCAGTAATTAATAGAACTAAAGATTGCTAATAATGAGATTAAGGGCCAATTATAATAACAGAGCAAATCTTGAAATCTCAGCCCTTAACTTTATTAATGATCTCTTAATCAATGCTATGAACATCATTAATTGTCACATGTCAGCCACATGATTCTAATGCTCCCTTTGGGAGAGGAGAGAAAGTGGAAGGAATCAAGATTTGGATGGAAATTTTGAGATTTTTTTTGAAATTTTGTTGTGAAAATGAGAAGTTGAGTGTCTAAATTCTCCCCCCCTCCCCCCCAAAAAAGTCTTTAGTGTCCCAAATGGAGCAAAAAAGCATATCCAGAATATTGGAGTTCAATAAAGAGGTAAAAAAAAATCTATAATAAAAATACATAATAACAATCGCCAAAGTTTTCAGCTTGTTTAATGCTCCCACATCAAGTATATGCTAACATTTACCACAACATTGGAATTGTGTTTGTCCTCTTCTTCAATTAGGGATGTGTTGCCCTCATTGCTGTTTGTGCAAGTGGCCTGGTTTGACTTAAAAATTAATTTGAACTGTCTTTGTCAGTATTGTTCTAGGCTGGTTTTAGGAGAACCTGCTTGGTTTCCCCTTCTCAAGATGCAAAATTGAGTATTACTGGTTTCATTCCTGTTTCCTAGGTAGCAACTGCTGGTCATACTTAGCAACCATCCAAATTGGGCTGATTCGTGGGTAAACCAGCTTTGATAAGTTCTATATACATAATTTACTTGATAAATTCAATGTGAAACCTGGTACCACTTAACCAAGGGAAGTTCTCATGTTTAAATGACTTAGTTTTATGTTATACAATAAATTTACAACTCTTGTAAATAAAAATGAACTTGGCCTACTAGTCCTGGAATTAGCAGGTTTAGAACAATTGGTTTTTAAATTGGCTTGTTCGGCTGTTGGTTCTTGAATAGGAACAGGAAGCAGGAGCAGCTGGTAAGACATGAACTGATCACCCTTCTGGTATTAGTTTCCCAGTACAGTCTTCCAATTTTGTATGATAGTGTATGCTCATGTTTAGTTTTCTTTACCACCTCCATAAACTCTGTTTGGTGCTTTCTGGCTTTTGTGCCTCGTTTTTATTATTAGTGACCTATGGCCTTTATTTCTTAGGTGCAATTCAGTGTGTACTATCTCTGAAACTACAACAATTTGTTTTCTATTTATAGTTTCTGTCAGATGCATCTCATGCATTGATCATGCTTTCTATCTTGTACAAGTCTGCTGATTGTGTTCAAACGTCTTTTTGTAGTCATGCATCAAAGTTGCGCTTGACTTTGTCTCACCTGAAAATGTAAAGGAGTGCCTTCGACTAACAGAAGAGTTTCGTGTACTTCCTGCAAATCACCGGGCCAAGGAAGATAAGTTGGAGGTATTAATTCTGTCAACTTTGTTTATTCTGTGCATTCGTACACATTTGGGTGTGCTCGTACAAAATTAGGAGGTATTGATTCTAAGCAATTGTGCGCGCGTGCAAGCACACACAATCTCACGTATTAATTGCTTTTTTACGGAGCATTGTAATAAAAACATTTATGGGCACTTGCTTTTTTCCCTCGTTTTGGCTGCGCATGGTCCTCCTAATTTCTTTCCCTGGTTTATCACCTCAGTTAGTTTCAAGTACAATTAGTACTCCCTTTGGGCACCTTCTATGAATGAATGACATTTATTCTGAGATAGTCAGTGTTCCTCCATCTACTGTTACTAATCATAGTTTCTGAGCTATTTAACAATCACGTGTAAATCGTCTTTGTACATGATGCTGTTAAATATAGGAGATGGAGTAAATCTCTCGCTTTTCTGAATTGAGTCCTTAGATTGCAATTTAACATTTTTGCAAAATTTGTTTCCCATGTATAGGTGAAGAAAATGGCTGTTTATGGATTGCAAAGGGTTGTGAAAGATCTGGAAGCACTTTCCAGGTAAGTGGATACATCTGACTGGAAAACCTGCTTTTCTAGTCCCTAGTTCTTTTATTCTCCAATTAGTTTCTTTTTTATTCTCTAATGGTGAATCTTTTTGGGGACTGGACGCATTGATCTCAAGCCTATAAAAATTAAAGACTATTCGTGTACTTGCTTCTGATTGATTGATTACCAATTCCAGCTCCTTTTGTTTTGCTGCAGTTGAGTACTGGATGTAGAAAAATAATTTACTGAATTGATGATTCAAAGAATATAATATGTTTGTTACAGTGAAAAGCATGCTCTGTTAAGCTGTAAGCTTACTCTACATGTCAAAAGCACCAACTCAGCAAGATCAAGTGCTTTTTGTAGGGTTTGTGAAGCTCGTACTAGAAAATGAGAGCTATTAGACTTCCAAACTCCTTTGATCAGAGACTTGGCAATACATTTAAATGGGTTTTCCTTGATGAACATTTGCAGAGGAAAAGTCACTGTAAACTTACTGGATCAATGCATTTTACGTAATAAATTAAAGATTGCACGTGACATTAGCAACTGGCTTTAAAAGAAAGCACTAGGCTGAAATGATCAGAGCATTGTTTGACTTAGTGAAGATGTACCTGGGTATTGGCTGCTTTTAACAGTTCGTATAGTTCTATTTTTCGATTTTATACTCTTCTAGGCAGATAGTTTCTCTACTGTTTTAATTTTCCTACAATTGACAAAAACAAAGAAAATTACCATGAAAAATCAGGAGAATTACTCGCGAAATTCACTTTTTATGGAATTTATTCATAGATGAAACTGTCAAAAGTCTTGCGTTCCACTACATATGTGTTTTGTAACCAACTTGATGGTAGGATTGACAGTGTGTGATGCCAACCTGTGACCTATTCTATTCTATTCTTTTATTTTTTATTTTTTTGGTATATTTTCTAAAGATCTCATGTCCATTAGGCGGTTTCAAACTGTCTTTCGATCTTTTGACTGAATCGTTCACTAAATTTGTACAATGGGCAGCGTGTGATGCCAACCTGCCACCTATTCTACTATTCCTTTTTTGTATATTTTGTAATTATCTCATGTCCATTAGGGCGGTTTCAACTTCTGTTTTTCGACTGAATCGTTCACTAGGTTCTTTCTTCTTTCTATTCCTCTACCGGTAGAATTTTGCTCCTTTTCTCCTCACCACCCCTCTCTTTTCTATCTTGTTAAATAACAATGCAGGAAAGTTGAAGTGGAGGAAGGTCGTGAAAATGGAAACGGGTCTTGATGCAGTTCTTTTCGGGTTGCATTGTTACGAGTGCCAGATAGGTTTTTTTTTGCGGAGGCATGCACCAGCGAAGCCTTTCATGTTTGGGATGATCCTTGCCGATTGATTGATAACAGCTCAGTTTTGTCCTCTGATTTTAGTATTCCTAGGCAGGCAAGGACTTTTGGGGGGGAAGTTGAGAGTGTCATGTTCTGTAAAACTTTTTTTTTTTTTTGCTTTTATGCGTTTTCTCTGCCTACCACGTCGACCATGCAATGTTGTATAATTCTAAGCTGGCATTTTGGGTATGACAATTGTAAACTGTGTTGTATAATTTTGCACCCAACTGAATCTGCTGAAGTTGAGGTATAATTCGGCTAATATAATTCTAATCGGTGGCAATTCTCAGGCATCAGAGCAATATAATTAGAATGAGAAGTGTCAGATGCTTTTGTCGATAGGATGTTTTGATATTGTTCCATACTTAAATTCTTTCCTGGCCAATGGTGTCTCATTCGGCCCAGAAGACTCAGGTTTTCTAAAGCATACCATGTTTATTGTTTACCGGACATTAACTTCTGGTTTAGAAAAAAAGGGGTTTTCTAAATGGTGCGAAATGATGGGTAAACCCGGATTATCAAGAATGTTGGCCATCATTGTATATCTAGGTAAATATGAAGCTTTGCTAGATTGGCCAGCTACATTCAAGAGAAACAACATAAAAGATGGTACTTTTTTCATTGTTTCTGAGCAAACTATGTTGCCTTCTGCTCCAAGTTCTTGATTCACCACTCTACCACTCTTGGACGATCTAATCATCTGGTGCATATATGGGACACACGGAGTATAACTTAGCACTTGTATGGTTAAGAGCATTGCTGCATCGGAAGAGAGGAAAGCTAAAAGTTTGTTAAACGACTATATAAGAATTTGATTTCTATTCCTTTGGAAGAATGGAATTGAAATGAGAACTTCTGTTTTCACAACCAATGAAAAAAAAGAAAGAATACATATTTTGAGAAACCTATGAAAAGTAGGAAGCAAGAACATTTCCCACATTGTCTTAAAGAATACATTTAAGAATGATTGGCTTTACATCGTCTGCAACAGAAATTGAAGAATGTCGAAAAATGGAGTGGCACCTTATGCACTGGTATCTTCTATCCATAAGAAGAATGCTTTGAGCTCTCCCGAACAAAAAAGCTTCAATATTGGAACTAATCAGACTCAGTGACACTTGAGGATCCCACAGGAGCAGCACGTATCGCTCAATATTCCATATCTAATCTGACAAATGGCCATCTCTGTACCATTTTCTTCCTGGACAATGCCTTCAAAGTTCCTGCAAAGGCAAAGCAGTTTACTCAGAACCAGGAAGCGAAATATCCATTCATGTCTATGGAGCCCAGGGTAAATAGAATAGGCCCGTTGGAGTGTTGGACTAATGCCTATACCTGCATTTGCAAGTTATAATGTCACCTGTGGTGGATGAGATACACAAAAGACTCTAAAAGCAACAAAAGAGTTGGAGTGTAGGACTAATGACTATACATGCATGTGCAAGTTATAATGTCACCTGTGGTGGATGAGATACACAAGAGACTCTCTAAAAGAAACAAAAGAAGAGTTATCTGTTTCCTGCACCAAGTTGAGGTGGATGGACGAAATTTGGACCATCAGACCAGTGCATTGTACGGGACTACCAGATGCGACAGTCTAAGAACTATCCAGTCCACATGGACCCAGTGTACCCAAGTTTTCCACTAGGGAAAACCCATACCTTCGTGGTATACTTAGGGTGCATTTGTTTTACTGAAAACTTCATAATGCAAGAAAATATTTTTCAAGTTTTCATTTGTTTGGTGATTTAAGAAGTGATTTTTTTTTCTTGCCAAAAGGGAAAGTTATTTTCCCCCAATTTAAGCCTGTCATTTGTCGTTTTCAGTTGATGGAAAATTTTTTGTAGATCGATTAGTTTTCTATCATTTAAACACTGGAAAGTTGCAAAACAATTTGCGGAACATAGTTTTCTTTCAAACAAACAGACGCTTGGTGAAAATCTACTAGCAACATAGTTTGCTCAGAAACATCCACTTAACCAAACCCATGTTTGGGGTAAGACCAACTGTTAGTCTCATTCTTAAAGCTCTCTGGCTAGCTTTACCCCAAACATCCACTTAACCAAATCCATTTTGGATCTTGAGAGACAAAAATCTTAAGTATCCCAGCAAGCAAAGTCTGACAGTAAACACGAGAAGTACAAAGTGAATTTGGAAAATGGACAAGGGAGTATCAGACCTGATTTAACCTATCTGGGTAGCAGAGGCTGTTTCTCATCAGATCCTACTAGATGACTAGCCTGGAGTAGGCAAATAAATATAGAGAAAGATTAACAGATGGATGAATTTAAGAAGGATTAAAAGCTATTAGTTCAATAAGATAAATCTCATACTTCTTCATTTGCTCCTGCTGCCATATTTATAAAGGACTCCTTAGATCTGGAAAGGAAGAAACAACATTAAACTTATATTGCAAGGGAAAGATTGGTGATTAAAACTCATTTCTACATGAAATATTCTAGACTTCTGGTCAGTAATGGCAAATAATTTCTTAGATCATTTCCATCTATATAAGATTCATCAACAGTAATACATAAACACAAGGTACCAACAGCATCAGGAACAATTAAATCTGCACTAGCAAGAGATAAGTCCAAACACAGGCACTAGAACCCCTTTTGCAGAAGGTAAAGGAATGTAGAAAGATGAATAGATATTGGAATTACCTGTGGCTATCCTGATGATCAACCAATTCCAGAGTCCCATTTTGTGGTGGATCTTTGACCTTTGAAAGGGGTGAAAAGAACTGAGGGAAAGATGCAGAAGCATTCTCTTAGCTGTATGATTAAATTTATGAAATTTGATAAAACTCAAATCTGTACAAAGAAGCCAGTTTCATCCACAATTTACCTGATGCATTGATATAAACACAACGGAAATTCCTAAGACGAAGTTGGCAGTTAAAGTATGACCAAAGAGTGCGGCTGAAGCTATGCCGGTGAAGATTGTGGCAACAGTTGATGAGTACTTCTTCAAAATTGTATCTATTTGCAACCAATGCAAAAATTAGGGGAAAGAGACTAATTCTATAAAAGATCGTAAAAAGCTGAGGATGCAAGTCAGGCAAAATTTAGTAAAAAAACTTGGATGTGACAGACAGATCCATTAAACATGATACAATCACTTCAGAAGTTAGAGAGTTCTAACTTAAGATGCGTAAAATATAATATGCAGAACAAGCGAAACAAAGTCAAACCTGCGTATTTGAAAAAAAAGGAAGATAAAATTCCTTGGGCTGCATTATTAAAGATTAGAAACACGGTAGCTTTTGAATGTCCTTCCAGGATGTGAAAGCTGCCAGGACCTGCAAAGAAAAAGTAATTACTGTAAGTATTTTACAATACATTAAAAATTGATTCCCATCAAATTAATGCACTCAAGAATGTCATCCGATAAAGCGCAGAGAGCACCTCACAATCAAATAAAACAAAAAACTTACATAATGCAAAGTTTATGTACTAAACAGCTTCTTAAAAGCATGCCAATACCTTGAAAAATGACAGTTCCAAGAATTCCCAGAAAGTTAAATATAGCACCATATCCATATAAAAATAAATTCTGCAAGAGAAAGAAGAATTAGAAAAAGGGCATAAGATGAGACTTGCCAAGCAAGAAAAAGATAGAAAAAGTAACAAATATACTACGAAAGGGATAGCACAAATATAGCACAATGTGAACTATTTGATTGGAGATGTTTCTCCAAAATAAGCAAGAAAATCCCTAAATATGCAATGTGCACTCATTCCTAACTTAAATTTTGCACATCAAGAATTCTGATCCTATCACTCATCTTTTTTTTTTTTCCTTCCTCTTTTAGATTTGGGCTTGCTATTGTCAATTTGACATGGTCACACCCATCCAATGTTTGATGTATAAAAATTTAATTTATATATAAGGGGATGTGTCAAGAAAATGGCCCTTCAAAAATCTACCATAATAGCTACTGGAGATGTTTCCACAATACAAGAAATACACCATATATTCATCGCGAGTCTGTTTCCTGACGTGTCAATCTTTTCCAACAAATGTTGGTACCGCAGTACAGAACAATAATTCCAATCCTATCACTAGCTCTCTTTTTTAAGGGTTTTTCTGTTTGTGTTGGTAGATGGAATTGGACATGTTGAGGACGAGGCAGGACAAGAAATATGCTAGACATATTATGTCTTTTTCTCGACAGCCTAAACTATTAGGATAGTAGATCTCTAGCGATATCCATCAGCATATATTGCAAAATGGAGTGTAGTCTGCCAAAATAACAAGATATAGGAGCGCCACAGAATTATACATGTTGCAAATATTACCTGAAGGTATATACTTGTCTCATATTGACTCTTCAGAGCATATTCATTATATACAGAGGCGAGAGAAGGAACTGTGATCTGCAAAATAAAACATGGGCACCCCTCATGATGAAATAAATCTAGGTACCAGAGAAAATAGTCCAAAAGAGAAGCTAACAAGGAATAAGATGAAAAAGCAAAAAGAAATTACTCACAAAAATAAATGTATAGATGTATGCACCCATTCCAACAGGAAGACCCAAAGCAGGTCCTTCGGGTAGTGAGCGTAGCTGATTAATGCTAATCCCAATGAGCAAGAGAGCTAGAGCTTCCCACTGCCAATAGATGAATATTCAATTTACATGTTCAATGGTAAAGATGGTGTATTATGCCTACAAATAGAACCTTTATTGACACTATGGCATCAACAGAATCCCCCTCCCAACCAAAACCCAAAAGTTCATCAGAATTGCAAAGTTAAGGAAACGGAATATCAAAGCCCAGAATGACCTGAATGATGGAGAATCTACGCTTCATTATTATTTTCAACAAAACTGCAATAACCAGAACCTGCAGGATTTGTGATAAAAACATTAAATTAGGAATAGCGCATTAAGTGAACTCTGACAGCTAAAACTACTATAAAATAGAAAAACAAGAGAAACAAATTATGGATCAGGTTACCTTCAAGTTGCTTAGCATTTTCACCGTTGCAGGTTGAAAGTATAACTGCAGAAAAAAGTTATCCCAATTATTAGTTGCCAATCTATGTAGAAGCTGCAGCAACTCCAACATTAACAACAAACCAAGTCCCAAAAAGAATGAATAAGGCGAACACTATTGCTTGAAAGCTGCACAAATTTTCTAGTTGTAAGCAAGGTGTGTCATTAAATGCTATTCTATTTAAAAGGTCAAGTGCAATCATACAAACACACTAAGCATTCATTTAACATTCCTTATATATTAAGATCATACATAGGAAAATACACATATAATTCATTATCACACATATATTACTGACGATTAAAAATCTATAAAAATGTCAATCATAAAGCCCAATCAGTCATATTATGATGTTTGAGCAAACTTGTTCACTACACTTGATTTTAATAACTAGTGTCAAAACATTTGTAAAAAGAACAGCATATCATAACACAAGCCAAATGGATTTTATTGCCATCATAACTGTGTGGTAGAGTCTCTTATTCTGTGCACATGGTGATCCATTCCATACTTAAAACTCCCCTCTGACCAAGTTTAAGTTGTAAAGCTACATCAAAACTTTCACGAATTTCTTGGTCATGTTCATAAAAAATGCCTTTTGGTATCAAATCATGTCCTCATTTCCAGCATCAACTATTTCGGGGTATTGTCAAACCCATGATTATAAAGAGAATTAGGTAAGTCAGTACTCAAGGCCGTCTTAATATGTATGATGAGGGAGAGAGAATGTAGGAGTCAAGGCAAAGATCTCTTAGATCATGATAAGGGCAGAACATCACTAGGTCAAGCAGCACATAGATACGTCAATGAAGCAGAAATACCTGCATGATGAACTTCAAATAGTTATTGATGGCATAGAGAAGGGCTGGAACAGCAAGAAGCACATTGTTGCGTGCTGCCTACAAATAGATGAAAATTGTAATAAAAAATCAAGGCTGAAAAGCTAGGCCAATTGAAAGGACAGCTAAGGCTATGTTTCATTGAGGTGTATTGATCTGAATTCAACAGATCACGAGCAAATGCTTGGCTGCTGAGAAAAAAACAAGTAGAAGATAATCCTTCTTTCAAAACAGTCTTCAGCCTTCCAGACTGATATCTTTCAAGCAGGTAGACCTAATGTTAACCTGCAAGTACACTGGCGGCAGGTGACCGTAAAACTAGTTTTGCTGCCACAGACCATCAGTGGGTCAGTGTTATACCCAAATGGAAACTGCAAAGTCCCCCATCCTTCATCCCATGGGCACAATAGTCACCCATGACGATCCCCACATCCCCATTTCTTCCAGTTCCATACTCTGCAGTGGCTACACTATGCAAAGTCTATTATAGTGGAACCGGGCCTACTTAATGCCAGCTCTTTGGGCAGTAGTCATTTGAGTCTTTGTCCCGCCTCTCTAGCAGTCTCAATGTGGTGCTAGCTAACCATCTCACAACTTTTATTCATCCTTTTGTTCATTCCCTGATTAAAAATACCAGAATCTCGAAGCACAACAGCCTAGGTTTATAGAAGTAGCCACAACAAGTAGAATCTTGATCATGTGAGCACGTATTCTTTGTTCACTTGCAAATGTACTCATTGACAATTTTGTAAAGGCAAATGCCAGATCATGGTGCAAAAAACTGACATGATAATTTTAACAATGTGAATTTATTTTCCCACATGATCCTCCGATTGAGCAAAAGTCTTAACTTTAAACTAAGAATAGATAAAAACTAAGGTGGATCAAAGTATCGAAGTGATACCTGCACAAAAGTCGATATTGATAACAATGGCTTCTCTCCAACTTTTTGATGCCTTGCCTACAGAGTAAATCAATACGGCAAGAACTTAGCATGAGATATAGAAATAAAATGCAATTATAAAGTCTTTCAGACAGTTCCTCTATCTTCTAAACTCCCCTGCCCCCCCCCGAACACCCCAAACCCACCCACCCAACAACTCAATTCCCGACTAGCAGGTCTTTATTTATGCAACAAAATAAATGTACATTACATGCTTAGAAAAAGACAATCATTCAACATTATCAACACAAAAGACAATCTTCCTTCCAGAGTCTCAAATCAATTGTAATATTATATATGAAAAGCTGGACAGCAGGAAACTTATGACGTATATTGAGTCAGGAAAGAGAAGAAAAAGAAAAGTACCTCGAACAAAAGCATAACAATTGCAAAAGTGACCTTTGCAAGCTCAGTCAGAAAATTAACGCTGATTGGGCTAAATTTGAACTTTCCATCCACCTTGCACATATATACCAAAACAGGCTGGCAGAACAGAAGTCATAAATAAGTTAGATGATCTTTGCACCTTCTGAAAGCATGGACTAAGATCCTACAAGTAGACCATCAAAAATCTAATTCCGTAGTCGACAAGAACACGAAATGGTAAAAATAGTCAACTGTTTAGAAAAGCCAATGACTCAATAGAAATCTTAAAGAATATAACGCTTGTTGTTTTTTTCTTTAAAACCATACAAAGTCAACAACAACTACTAAGCGAAGTCAATGATCAACTGTAGTGTATGATCGATTAAGACATCCAGTAAAACGTCATGTTTCTAAAAATAAACCAGAACCATGATGATATTTAAGCATTTCATGTTTCTGGGAGCACAATAGGATATATAAGCTAGTCAGATGACCGTGAATACTTCTTCCTTTGAGAACTGATGGGGAAGAGAACAAAATGCTTTTACTATTACCTTGTGCATTAATTTAAGAACATGCACCGCGCCTATTGCTACTAATTTGTAATAATGAAGAATAAGGTTTTCCTAATGAACCAATCAATCCTGGGAAGAAAAGCAAAGATTGATATAAATGCAAGTAATTACCTGAAAACCAACTAAGATACAATCACCGACCACCAAGAGGGTGTTGAGGGCACGCTGCTTGGACGATACTCTGCTTCTGTGCCGATCATAGGCCCTCGATACAGTTTTGGCGCTCGGTGACAAAAGCTTTGAGTGGCAAACACTGCATTCTAAAATCCCGTTCTTCATTGATCTGCCCCTAAAATCTCACGATCTCGCCAGATGTATCTACAGATAAACTCCAAAATCAGCACAAAACCAAGTAGAGGATTGATTCAATCTTCATCATGATAGAAGCATTTCTACGAGACTAGCATTTCAGGTCAAAAACATGATCTTCATCGCCTTAATCAATGCTAGAAGCTCGCGAGACAAAAATCTGGACTCATCGACCAAGTGCAACGAAAATCAACAGAGACGACACAATTGTAAGACCTCTCTCATTCATTATGATCAGCAACTCAATCCAATTCTCCATCGATATCAGAAACTCAAATTCGAGCGCCACCGACACGACCAGACTCCCACCAGATCTCGCCTTTAATACGACACGACGCGAACCCACCTCATTTTTCACGAATACAACTTCAAAAAATCCAAAATTGATGCGATCCCAATGATACCCAGATCGCGGACCGCAGATCTCGCCAACGGGAAATCAAATTCAAGCATTGGTCCGACGAGACAGTCGTAACCGAACTGCGAACGGGAGCGAAAACGTCGCCCCTGGATCAATGGGAGCGAGCTGCGAAACGAAGACTCACCAGAACGCGCATGCCTCTCGGGATTGTCCCCCCCGCCGCCGCCGGCGAATTCACACACCGGCCAGATCGCGGCTCCCCGACCCGCCGGAATCCGGAGCTTCCCTCGAGCCGGCGACTTCGAATTCCGCTCCCGCGAGGCTCCAATCCACCCGAGCGAATGCGCTTTCGAGGAGAGGAATGTGCAGAGATCGGAGAGAAGGTGGACTCTCTCTCTCTCTCTCTCTCTCTCTCTTCTTTCTCTCTCTTCTTCTGCTTCTGCTGCTGCTGGCTGCTGCTTTGAACTCAACAGCAATGCGGGGGTGCTCGTGCGCCTCGCGCGCGCTCGAGGGGCCCGCGGGTCGCGGCCCGGGGAACGGTGACGGACCAATCAGGACGCGAGGGATGCGAGGCCGGACCAATGGGATTTCGCCAGCGCCGCGGGTGACGGTTGCCGCGGGGTGACGCGAGCGTTGAATCTGGAAGTTGGTGTCGGTCTCCTTTTCGTGGCGCTTTCCATCGTTTTTTCTGGTTTTTTTCCTTTTTTTTTTTTTTGGGGGTTTCTTTTTTTGGTGAGGTCAGCTGTTTCTTTCGCTTGAATTGGTCGCACCAACAAATGAATGAATCGGTCGGACCATCTAATTAATAAATTAAAAAAAAAACAACACCTAAGCATAAAACCATACGATTACGTAAAACTTATGCATATCTCTACGTATTTTTTTCCATCGCATTGCTGACAAATAAGACAGCTAAAAAGGAATAATCCAAAATCATTTTTTTAGTAACTGTTGTCTATATCACTTATAAGAATGCATGGATAGAAAATGTTTTCATTGTATAAGAAAATATTTATATTGAGTTGTTCTCCATGATGAAAGTAATACAAGCAATCTTTTTCAAATAAAATATGTTTTAAATTATTCTGTTTTTGTGAAATAAATGAAATCATATTTGCAAGAATACTTTATCGTTGAGCGAATGATGAAATAAGTACCGAATTTGTTGTTTGATGGAGTAAAAAGACGCTAAACTTAGAGAAAAGGAGAAGGAATTTCCTAAAAGTGGTTATTTATATAGAGAGAAAATGAGACGTGGAACCAATGGCATGGTAAGTAAGGGATTTAATCTTTTAAAACTAATTAAAAATAGCAATTAAAAGTACAATTTGACTTTTCAAAAACAATTGATAGATTGCCAAGTCAGCAAAATGGACAAGACTCGGAGGAAGAAGAAGAAGATGAAGCATGTAAAAGCACGCAATTTTCCCAATTGGCCCTAGATTGTCCACATGGAATTTCTTTCATTGGGTGTCATTGAGGGGTTTAATTATAGGGAGCCTAGCGATTGGTACTCATCATTGCAAGACTTTGGAGCCTAAGGTCCAACGTTATAGTAAGAATCTATACGTAAGAGGATGCATATGACTGGTTGGGTTGGCAGTCTAGAAAGAGTCCTCCAAAATCAATCTTTGAGTTGTTATTTCAATCGATGGAGACCTATGAAAACTTTAACCAAACTAGCTGTATAGATAAGAGCGAGCGAGAGAGAGGAGATCGTTATCCAAGATACATAGGAATTCATCCTTTTGTTTACGTCTTCTGTTCAAGAGGGACCGTGGTCCGCTAATAGCCCAGAAAGAATATTCTTGAAGAACATTACCTAAAACATTATGTCCACCGCCACGGGGTAATCTTTACGAATCAATGCCAGCAAGGTTTGAGGTGCGGGAATGAGAGTCAACGGAGACGCCGGGACGATCCCTGCTCGGAACACGTTCGACCGAACGCGATTCCTGGGGATCGATCGAGTCCATGCAAGGATTCCCCTCGCCATCCACGCATGCTCGGACAGTTTTGCAGCCGAGGTCGCAGACAAATCGGTGGGGCTGGCTTTCTAGGCCACCAACACAAACAGAAAACGTGCACCCTGTGGTTCCGGATCGAACCCAGTCGCATAACAAGATTGGAAACGAGAATCAACTCAATTTCCCTTTCTTGTTGTGGTTTTGGAGCACGTAATATAGATGGAAATGAGAATCAACTTAATTTCCAATGTATGAGGAAACTCATCACAATCATTGCACGATAGGAAATATGATTGGAAAGCTGAATCGACAAGTGTTTTCAATAGGAAACAACTACATTTGGTTAATTATATCCACATATATGACAACAAAATAGGGGGTTCCTAAGTCCAGGTTTGGCTAACTTGGAAAGCACGTCATGAACTAGACTACATATCCTTCAAAAGAAAACTAGACTATCAACTACGAAGCATTGCCATTTACTTCTTAAGTGAAGCATTCCCTGAAGCATTTTATGGTAGAGACGATTGCTAGAATCGGATGTTATCAAAGGGTTACGTGACAAGGGAACATCATTCCTATTTGCTATCACTATCGTGTAGGCCTCTATCTCATGACTTTTAGCTAACCCATTTGGTTAATGACCAAAGACGCTGATGTAAGACAATTATTCTTTTTCTTAGGTAAAGATTTGTTTTGTTTACGACGGTATTTCGAACCCTAACCACGAGTCGTTTACGGAAAATCATTTCAATTCTCTCATGCGCATGAGCGAGAGAGTTTTTCCTCTAAGTGATGGCCGGGTTATTGAAAATTTGGAATAGCGAAACACATCATTAGGGACGAGCTGAAAGAGATGGTTCGGTTTTGATGAGTTAATGATATTCTGCCTGGTTCACTGGTACAATCCTCGCTCAACCCATTTTTGAGGATCGATAGTGTAGCATCCATCTTTCGTTTGATCATATAATATGGAACATGAACTTGTCTCTTTATTTCGAGCAAAGAGAAAATAAATCTGAAGTCAAGGCTATCAAAATGAGAAGTGGAAACAGGGTTCGCTACCTATGAAAATCTTTCCCCCTCTAAATATTAATTTGCAATAATTATTACCACGTAAATCTACGATATCCTTAATGTTTCTAGGTGGTTTCTCTGGTAATTTCTTCTCATAGCATCCAACTTGAACCGCTAGATCCGGAAACGTCAGTGCTATCACTCGACGGGGATGAGTATGGACGTAAGTTGGAAGATCTGTTGGTTTCTGTGTCATCACTCAATTCGGATGGGAATTGAGCTAAAGCACTCCTTAGGCGGTCCACTACGCAACTCATCGAGGGCCGGTCAACAGCTCGTTTCTGAACACAATCCACAGCGAGGTTTGCCATATGTGTCACTGCAATCCTCTCGAACAGGGCCAGAGTTGGCATTCTTTGGTCCAGAGCCAGGCCAATTTTGCCGTGAAGGATCCATGAAACTATGACGTTCATCATTATGCCATCTTCAGTCGGAGTACTCGCTTTCCATCCAGATAACAACTCAAGCAACACAGTGCCATAGCCAAACACATCGCTCTTAGTTGTTAGTATTCCATAAGAAAATATGCTGGATCCAGATAACCAGGGGTGCCGGCCAAAGGACACTCATCAGACTCATCTTAACCCTCAGGAAGAAGTACAGAGATTCCAAAATCCGAAACTTTGGCAGTCCAGTTTTCACCTAGCAAGATGTTTGCTGGCTTTATGTCTCGGTGTACTATTTGAGGACGTGCAAATTCATGCAAGTACTCAATTCCCCTAACGACATCCAGTGCCACCTTGATCCGTGCATTCCATGACATCAAAGTTGAGCTTCCAATAGAGTGAAGGTGTGAGTGCAGCGAGTTATTGTTCATGTACTCGTAGACTAGGGCGCATTCACTACCGCTTGCATGAAATCCCAACAACTGAATAATGTTCCTATGATTGACATGATGGAGAGTTTTGATCTCGGCGATGAACATGTTTAAATGTTCATGTTTTTTCATCCACTTGATGGCCACTTCCCGCCCATCATCCAGTTTCCCATGAATACACTAAACCAGAACAGCCTCTTCCAATTTCATTGCGGAAATGATTAGTTGCAAGAACCAGCTCTGCCTTTGAAATTTTTTTGATTACCTGAGAAGCAAAATTTATCAGCAAGCATGAAGTGATGAGAAATAAAGCAGTCAAAAAGACGAGGATATACCGAATATTCCTCCAAGAGCATATCATTGTCAAAACCTGCTTTGCCTTTGTTATGACATAAAACAGCTCTAACTGGTTCTTGCCCACAGAGCAACTTTATGTCATTCGAAAGATACTCGGGGCATCCAGCTAAATGTTTGTCACGAAACATTAACAGTCTAAGCCTTTCCATCTGCTTGATGGATTTTGTACCCATAGACATCGCCTCTCCAGGCTCAAGCATGTCCAATTTAATACCTTGAACTGAGTTTGTTCCCTTCAAATCCAAAGCAAACATAGAGGAGGAGTTAACCACGAATAAAGGCAATGAAAACAAGCTAGATAAATCATAAATAGATGCAAAAAACATTTACAGGATCGTCATGCAAGAACCTATGTATATGCTATTAAATTGTCAAGCCGATGCCAAAGCGCCACACATCAAGTAACTATAGTTCCAAACCTCCAGTAAATTTTAAACAGCATAGTTTTAAAGAACAAGAAAATACAGATCTAATTGCAGGAAAAATTTACCAAATTATCCTGAAACACTCTCAAAATATCCTCGTAAGACCAGAGTCTGCTGTGCCTACTAGGATTTTTAGGAGATTCTTGACACACGATTTCTCGACCCATTTCTTGAAGCAAGTCGTGCATCCATATCTTGTTCGACTCCATACATATAAGTGATTTTTGAGAGAGAATGTGAAGCCCACTGTCTGGATAAAAGTTACAGCGGTCAAAAGCCTTTATTACCTTAATTTTGTCTTCCCCATTAAAGAAACAAGCGATGTCAAGAAAGATATCTCGTTCATCAGTTTCCAATCCATCCAAACAAATTGTCAGAATCTCATCAATATGGTCTCCAGGAGTGGCCCTCAATCTTTCTAATGTACGCTTCCATTCTTCAGTGTTTTTAACACTCAAGAAAGATCCCAATACAATAAGAGCCAAAGGGAGACCTTGGGCATAGTGAACAAATCTATCGGAGAGAAGCGGGTAGGGGTCTCCTTTTGTAGGGGATGGTTTCTGAAAGGCATTCAAGCTGAAAAGTTGAAGAGCATCATCATGATTCAGTTCAACAACCTTATAGATTTCTGCACTTTGAGCGACTACTATTTCTTCATCTCTTGTTGTTAACATTATTCTGCTCCCTCGACCAAGCCAACTTCTTTCACCCATTAAGTCCCTTACTTGGTCCATGCAATCCACATCATCAAGAACTAATAGAACTCTTTTATTGTGAAGCTTTTGCCTGATCAAATCTGCACCTATCTGAATGGAGCCAACCTTAATGATTTTGTCCCCCAAAATGTCACGAAGTAGAGCTTCCTGCAGTTTACGTAGGCCATACTGCCTAGAAATTTCTCTAACGTTTGCCAGAAAGCTACTACCTTTGAATTGATCAGCAATCATATTGTATATAGCTTTAGCAATAGTTGTCTTGCCTATTCCGCCAATCCCGCAGATACCCACCACGCGAACGCCATCATCCTCTGCATGCAATAACATTCTAACATCTTGTATTTGTTTGTCAAGAGCGACTGGATGCCTCGCAACATCCAAGTACAGGCGGTGTAGCTTGCTTGAAACTTCTTCAACAATCCTCTGGATAAGTTCAGATTCAAGACTGCCAATTGCAATCACTAAAAATATGTGACAACCTGCTAAGCCACAAAACTATTCTAAAGAACTTCATATTTACTTGTTCTATTTTCATATTCTAAAGACCTTCATACTTACATTAGGTTCTACAAAGTTATTTGCTTTGGCTTCCTTAATCTAGAGCTCTTTGGAAAGTATCGGGTTTCCAAATGATGCATCATACAACAAACATTAGGTTCTACAAAGATTAATCTGTTTACTTTGGCTTCCTTAATCTAGTGCAGGTGGGCACATCCTCTGCTAAACTAAACCAAATAAGCTGATCAGGAGGATTATCGGAAATAACACCTTCATCCTGATCCGAGAAGATGTAAACCAATTAAGCCGCAGAACTGGTCAGATTCCAGTACTTGGATTTGACTTGCGATGATAACTATTATGTTGTCAGTTGTTAAAAGTCATTAACCATAGAGATATACACGGTGGACACTAAGGGAAGGTATACATGATTCGAAGCTAGTTGAGCAAATAAGAGATCAATAATTCTTGGCCATCAAAAAAATAAAATGAGACTTATAATTTGACACCTTAAACTTCGGAAACAACAAATGTTAGCAATTTCAAGAGCATAAGACGAAAGATGGATGCATCTAAGTTATTCATCGGAACAACGACACTCTGAAAGTGAGAATTCCAGTTCCAAACATATAGTTCTGCTTCCTGCTTCTGAGCAGACTCAATTGAAACTCCATTTCTCAAAACAATTCTGCTAAATTTATGCAAAGTGTTTCATCTTTACCAATTCTAGCGAGTTCTAATCTAGTATAATCTAACAGAAATTCTCTACGAACACAACCAGCAATCAAGAGAACTCAATCAATTAGCTGAGAAAATTCGACAGTTACCTGTTGCCTAAAGGCCATCCGGACAAATCAGCCGCTTCGCTCAGCGCGTCTCTCCACTTTTTCACTGTCTCCGAACCATCGCCAAAAAACCTTCTCATGCCTCGCCATAATCTCGGCAAAGACGCCGGTCTGCTTCCGCACATGGCTCGGTTCAACGCCGAGGAACACCGGCCGGACTAGTTGCCCTCTCGAGTGCTTCATCTCGAGAATCTTGGTCAGCTCCTGCAAGCACCAGGTGGAGTCGGCGAATTTGGGGGAGAAGACAACGATCGCGATCCTAGAGCTCTCGATCTTCCGCTCCAGCGAGCTATCGATCTTCTCTCCCCGTTCGAGCTCGTAGTCAACGAAGACGCGGACTTCCTTACGGCGGAGGGCGCTGTCGAGGTGGCTGATGAAGCCGGCGCGAGTGTCCTCGCCTCGGAAGCTGAGGAAGACGTCGTAGTCCCATCGAGGGACGGCAGCGCAAGACGAGGAAGAAGAAGAAGAAGAAGAAGAAGATGATGATGATGATGCAGTCGCCATGGAAGAGGGTTGGAGAGAGAGTGGGCAAGGCCATATTTTATGAGAAGCGGGCAAAGTCAACGGAGGCGCGGGCACCGACTCGATGGAGACCCGGGGGATGATCCCCGTTCGGAATCAGCACGGACAATGATATGTTCCTTCTTGCTGGCTCTCGCCCTTTTTGATCTAGTAGTTGCTTCGCTACAATCAGGGCGGGAAAATTTTTGATTGAAAGCGATCCGTGCAGATGGAGTTCAGAATAAGCTATTAACTCTAAGGTTGAGTTAGCATGAGTTAGCGGGAAAGTGAACATCATGAAATAAGATATCCTTGACATCGCGAAGGATTCGAAGAATCACGGCACAGTAAGTCGTCTGCTGCATAGTCGTGAATAGACTCATAATATGAACAACATAAGTGATGTCAGGGCGGGTAACGGTGAGGTGAACCTGAATGCTAACTAACTGTCGATAAAGTGTGTGATTTGGGAGAGGAATCCTATCTTTTTCATCAAATTTGACATTATTATCAATAAGGGTGTTGTAGTGGTCTTGTTATTAGTAAATCCGGCTCGAGAAAAAAGATCAGTGGCATATTTCGCTTGAGAAAGATAATAGCCAAAGGAATCTAAAGCAACCTCCAATCCTAGAAAATAAATGAGCCTTCCATGGTCTTTCATTTCAAACCATTGACTCAAATATAGCTATAGTTTTGTAATGCCTTCATGATCATTATTGTCGGTAATAACCATGTTATCCACATCCTCGCCTCGGAAGCTGAGGAAGACGTCGTGGTCCCATCGAGGGACGGCGGCGCAAGACGAGGAAGAAGAAGAAGATGATGATGATGATGCAGTCGCCATGGAAGAGGGGTGGAGAGAGAGTGGGCAATGGGCATGGCCATATTTTATGACAAGCGGGCAAAGTCGACGGAGGCGCGGGCACCGAGTCAATGGAGACCCGGGGATGATCTTTGCTCGGAATCTGCATGGAAAATGATACGTTCCTTCTTGCTGGCTCGCACTTTTTGATTTAGTAGTCACATCCGGCGCGGGTATCGCACTGTTCGCTTCGCTACAATCACGGTGGCCAAATTTTTGATCGAAAGCGATCCGTACAGATGAGTTCAGAATAAGTTATTAACTCGTTGAGTTAGCAGTAAAGTGAAGACCATGAAATAAGGTACTCTTTATATTACGAAGGATTCAAAGAATCATGGCAAAGTAAGTCGTCCGCTACGTAGTCATGAATTGACTTACAATATGAACATCGTAAGGGATGTCAGGGCGGGTAACAATGAGGTGAGCCGGATTGCCAACTAACTATCGATAAAGTGTACAGTTTGGAAGATGAGTCCTATCTTTTTCATCAAATTTGGCATTATTATTAACGGGAATCCAAGTCTTGTTATCAGTAAATCCGGCTCAAGAAAAAAAATCAGTGGCATATTTTGCTTGAGAAAGATAATAGCCGGATGAATCTGAAGCAACCTCCAATCTTAGAAAATAAATGAGCCTTCCATGGCCTTTCATTCCAAACCATTGACTCAAATATAGCTATAGTTTTGTAATGCCTTCATGATCATGGCTAGTAATAACCATGTTATCCACATATAGCTGAAGTAGTACCGACATTGACACTAAACACGTGATACAACACGACACGTTGACACATCATTTCTCGAAAAATAGAGAATTACGACACGTTGGCATACGTTGTATATTAAATATATATTTTTATAATTAAAAGCCTAGAATGAATTTATACTAAAAACATTAATTCGCCATTTATTAATATCATTCATTGTTTCAATTTGACAAATTCAATTCTATTTTAATAATTCATAAAATTTGGAAAAAAAACAAGCGATTTATATTCTAGACTTGCAAGTTAGATATGTTGGAAGAAAAGAAAAGAAAAACTTAAATGGTGAATTATGTATCACAAGAAGTGAGAGTTAGAAGAGAAGAGAAGACATTATTTTTCTTCTTTCTCCATTCATTTTTTTATTATTGTATTTTATTTTTTTACACATATATATTTTGACATTTCTTTTATTAAATTTTTAAATTTGACCTCGATATTTAAATCTATGGACCAATGGGATTTCGCCAGAGCCGCGGGTGACGATTGCCGCGGGGTGACGCGAGCGTCGAATCTGGAAGTTGGTGTCGGACTCCTTTTCTTGGCGCTTTCCATCGTTTTTTCTGGTTTTTCCTTCTTCTTTTTTTTTTTGGGTTTATTTTTTGGTGAGGTCAGCTGTTTCTTTTGCTTGAATTGGTCGCACCAACAAATGAATGAGTCCGTCGGACCATCTAATTAATAAATTTAAAAAAAAACAACAACAACACCTAAGCATAAACCATACAATTACGTCAAACTTATGCATATATCTACGTATTTTTTCCCATCCCATTGCTAACAAATAAGACAGCAAAAAATGAATAATTCAAAAAATATTTTTTTAAGAACTATTGTCTATGTCACTTATAAAAATGAATGGATAGAAAATGTTTTCATCATATAAGAAAATATTTATATTGAGTTGTTCTCCATAATGAAAGTAAGACAAGCAATCTTTTTCAAATAAAAAATATTTTAAATTATTCTGTTTTTGCGAAATAAATGAAATCATATTTGGAAGAATACTTCACCATTAAGCGGAGCGAATGATTAAATAAGTACCAAATTTGTTGTTTGATGGAGTAAAAAGATGCTAAACTTACAGAAAAGGATAATGAATTTTCTAAAAGTGATTATTTATATAGAGAGAATGAGATGTGGGACCGACGGCATGGTAAGTAAGGGATTTAATCTTTTAAAACTAATTAAAAATAGCAATTAAAAGTACAATTTGACTTTTCAAAAGCAATTGATAGATTCCCAAGTCAGCAAAATGGACAAGACATGGAGGAAGAAGAAGAAGCATGTAGAAGCACGAAATTTTCCCCGGGGACCATTCTTTCGTTTGGGGTCATTGAGGGTTTGATTATAGGGAGCCTAACGATTGGTACTTATCATCGCAAGCCTCGTAGCTTAACTCGTAGCTTAAGTCCAACGTTATAGTAAGAATCCACGTGTAAGAGGATGCATGTGACTGGTTGGGTTGGCAGTCTGTAAAGAGTCCTTCAAAATCAATCTTTGAGTTGCTATTTCAATCGATGGGGACCTTTTGAAACTTTGCCCAAACGAGCTGTGCAGATAAGAGCGAGGGAGAGGAAATCCTTATCCGAGATCCATAGGAATTCATCCTTTGGCTTATGTCTCGAAGAACATCACCTAAAACGTTGTGCTCAACGTCATGGGGTAATCTTTGAGGATCAATGCCAGCAAGGTTTGAGATTTTTAGGACGTGTCAAGTATTCTTTCACTTCGTTTTAGTGTCATTTGTATCTTAAAAATAGATAAATGTGAGATTTTGTAGAGCCATTGTCCATGAGATTTTGTGGGATTACTCTTATAAAAAGTTTAGGCTTAGATAAAAATATTGTTTAATATTTAAATATTTTAACACTTTTCCGGAAAAATCAAAGCCACTTCCTTGAGGTGAACATGAAGGAGGCCTTATATTCCTAGTATTCGACTGTTGTCACCTTCACTACTCAAAAACAACTAAATGTAGTTGTCCCAACTATGTGACTAGAGAGATTGACCTAGTGATTGTCGATTACATCCTGTAGACCTATGAATTGTTTTTTTTTTTTGGGTGAAATTGACCTATGAATTGTTGATCCACTCATTTTAGGACGAATAATTAGACATGGATTTCGGAGTTGTGATATGGCCCCGACCCCACCAAAATGATATAGGTCCTATTAGGAAGGACGAGAGGCAGCACTGGCAAAATGACGTTTGGTATTTCTAGGTTGGACTTTGGCACAGGTGTGGAAATATGTAATTGGAGAGGTAAATATGGGTTTGGAAATATTTGAATTGAAGACCTCCTATTTAATACTAAAAAAGAACAATAATGTTTGATTGTTGATCTCTATGTACAATTTGTTGAGATGATTTCTACTATATAAAGATATTACAAACTATTACTTTGTAAGGAAACAATACAACAATGGAATTGAAAAGGCTACCTGCATCCCCAATCATGTGATTTGAAGATCTAGTGGCAATGAATGATTCTGAATCTCGACTATTTCCAATAGTAAGCACAGCAAATGCCTTTTGCACATTTGATAGAAGGAAAGACCTATAAACCGATTAAAACAATCTAAAGCAGTATGTCATTGTTTGTTATGTGTTTGACAGGAAATGATTTTAACCGTTCCTTTTTCAAGCTTCCTAGTCATGCATTGATTGAATTGTGGCTTTTGACCCTGTCAACGAATAAAATCAGCTCGAGAATATTTCATTCCTAGACTGTTGTGAGGAAACACCCTTTCTTGAGAAGAAAAACGATTATTACCAAAATGCTATAATTGTTTTCCTTCTTGTTACTCTTGAAATTATTTCTCTGACCAAAAAAAGCTGTCCCTTGTTAAATTGCAAGGGAAATTTTACTTGTCATTCGACTCTCAAAACTTTGCAGTTGTGAAATCAGATTAAAGAAGGTTGGCATAGGAAGCTTCGACATGGAGATAGTGAATGAATCATATTGATCACCTAAGTCAACAAAAACAAAGACACCCTTTTTTTCATCATCAAGGAAACATTCACTAGCAAATAGCTCATTACAATTATTTCAAAATGCACTGAGATACTCATAAAGAGATGAGAATTATATCTACCACATTTTGGAGTTGTAAAAAAAATTGAACTTCATGTTCCTCACCTTGGCCAAAATGTTTCGTAATGCTAACTACACCTCAATAGATGTCTTCAAATTTACTATTTCTGCAAGGATGTCTTCACAGAGTGTTGCAAGAATCCATCCCTGTAGAAGGTGATTTGACCTTCTCCGTTGAAAGAATTGTAGATTTGTCACTTCCACATGGACTCAAACTTCTTTTCAAGAGGTCATTATTGTTGGACTTGGTACTTGCCATCAATAAATCCCATTAGATCTTGACTTTCAATCAATGCAAGCGCAAACAAGAATAGTTTGTTTGTGTCAGTTTCAGTGATACAAAATTGCTTATGTTTAAAGATGACGTGTACGGATATTTTAGCATATTAGAGGCATTAGTGGAAGGCATGGTTAAGGATCGATTTTTTTTATAGGACCACTAACGACCGTTTCAAAAATTTAAACTATTAGATGGTTGTGTAATTTAATATATGAATATTTTTACACTAAGGACGTGGGTATTAACTTGTATTATGTAACATGATGACGTCAAGAAAGCTTCAGCTGTGAGGATGAACCTGCCAAGAATCCGCATCTATTGTTGCTAGAGAAGACAAAGAAGGCGACAGAAGAAGGAGACGAAGGTAAGAGGAGAATCGGTGGACCATGGTAGAGAGTGACTACAAATGCGCCAAGAAGTGATGCCATGGCTTCCCCACACTAGCAATATAATGAAGAGTAAGGGTGAGGACATTGATAGTTCCTAGCTACATATTTCCCTGGCTACATTCAAACCAGGAATCTCTCTCACTCACATAAATTTCCGGTCAAGCAGCATACCAGCCAAATAGAAGACAGAAGACTAGTGTACTATTTCGCACAATGAACGAATACAACCCGCTTGGTGTTTGTACAAACGTGTGTAGAACGCTCCCAACTCAGTTCGAGTTTAGCCAAGGAAAAATTACTGTAAAGAAAAGGTGACCCTTGTTGCGGAACGTGTTTCTGCATATGCTAGCGTCATTAATCTGTGCCGGAAATGTTTGGCTCGTGTAATGTTGAATCGAAAATGTTATACTTGATGAAAGTAACGAAAACAGTGAGCACACATTCTGCGAGAGAAGGGAAATTAAACGACTTGAACAAACCTGTAACAAAAACAAGACTGACGACGGCCTCTACAGATAGCTTTCTGATGGAACAAGACAACGGAAGAAGCAGCAAGGACAGTTGCTACAGTGCTCGAGCTTGCATCGGATACTATGTCGATACCAAATCTCTTGCCTTTCCAGCACAAGCTAAGGTAATGAGGGTGCTGACTCAAGGGCAAGAGGGGCTAGGGTTTGTTGCCTTCTTCTGTCACTGCTCTTACTTCATTGATGATATCGAGAGCCAAATGCATTAGGCAACTGTTCAAAATACACACAAAGATTAACAGTTGAGATGCATAGTTAGTGCTTTCCCATCTTCGATCTAATTTTTCATGGCTATTCTATACAAAGGGGGAAAAAACAGCTTCCACTTAATGCAAGGGCAACGCAACTAGGGCCTAGTTGCATATTAGCTGCTCTCTCTGCCCCTTAATATAATTTCCGAGCTAAGGACTTCCCCCTCCTGTTAAAGAGAAACAATGAGTAAAAATTGTAAAATTTGTCCACTCTAACAACAGTGATGAAGAAGAAGAAAAAAACTCAGCCGCTCCAATATCGAATAAAATCTCCTTATTATCTCAAACAACATGAACTCGCATAATAAATCCATAACTTCTTGACTTCAGTTTAACTAAGGTGAACTTTCTCTTCATAAAATTAAGAGAGCTAACCAACTAACAAATTTTGTTTTCTTTGGTTGGATCAATAGGATGAGTGGTTACAAACACCCTAGCCCTTTAGACCTTAGATCAGGGGTGCCAAAGTGGGATAATTTTTATCAAGAAGTTGGTGACCTATTATACAAGCCAAGAAAGAAAGAGTCACCCTTTCTCTTCCTATAAATTCAACACATGCTCCACGTTCCATCAGCTTCTTCTGCCATTTCTCTGCTTCACTCATCTTTCCATCTTCTCCTAGGCTCATCACCCACCTCTTGGCACTTGGGGCTCTGATGGATTGGGTTCTTTTGGCCACGCCGGTGGTCTTGGTCATCATAGTCCACTGGTTGTCGTTCACCGCGCCGCTGCAGCACCGGCCGGCGGAGGGAACCTTGCCTCTAGGCGTTGCTGCCTTTGTGGTTCTGATGGTCGTTCTGGTGCAGTACGAACCTGTCGCCTTCTTAGAGAAGCTCGGTTTGCTGGTCATATTTTATTTCGTGATCTTCTTCAGTACATGATCTGTATGGAGAGAGGAATTCGCAGACTCATCTTTTAGATGCATGGCATATGTTGTGTATCAAAAACTAAGATCACGTTTCTTTCACTTCAATATGAGTTCCAGCTTTCTGGTATCCGTCAGTAAATAATATCAATATTGCATTTGAATGTTATGCGCATACATAGTGAGGATTTTAGTTACCTAGGTCAATTATAATAGTTTTTGCCATATATATCAAAGTTCTGGGAAATAAATTTGGATTACACAAAATATCTACAACAGGTAGATCAGGAGGCGAAATATTTAATACAAAATATAGGTCTGCCAAACTTTTGGTTTGGATTTTTCGAACTGTAACCATCTTTCCAAAGGGTCCAAAAGCTCGTTAACTTTCTCCGAATAACCGAGCAAGAAAGCTGAAAAGGGAAAACATTGACCCTGATTTTCCCGTGTACTCTCGGCCAATATTGATTTGGTTTACCAATCGAACCAATTCGATGATTGTAATCAGCAATCACATCGGGCAATTTTGTTTCTTCTTTAAGTGGAGTAGGAACGGTGCTGCGCAGGTCACAGCCATCAAGCAACGGCCGACTGGTTCTCGCGATAGCCACGCAAAGGCTCACCACAAAAAAAGATGTACATAGTAGATTGGTTTCGGACATATTAAAAAGTAGAGGTGTTAATTTCGGCAAAATTAAGAATGTCGCATTAGGATATATATTTCAGTTTAGGTGCGTTAGGAATCGACCCGACACTTCAAACTTGGGCCCTGTTGTCTTCTTGACCATTTTATGAGTAACCAAGCAGTATAGCTCGGGTACAGAAAATCAACACGTTGGTAGTTAAATTTCCTTTTTGGGTACATTCCCAATTCTCATCTCGTTCAATTGGTAAGAAATCAAGTAAACATTTCGTAAGGCCCCCGAAGGCCCTCTTTTCCGAATCAAACAAGGCCAAAACGCACCAAACTCGACGTACCTCCTTTGTGCATTATTAACGACATTATTTTGTTAGGATCTTGACTCATTCATGAAATTATATGAGTCCTAAATAAGAAAACCCGCACGTCCTCGTGTCGTTCTAGGCACATGAACTCGGGTCTTTAAAACCTACCCAAGGGCTTGTGGTCCATTATCCGATCCCATGCTACTTGGTTCCTCTAGTAGGGATGTGGCTGTGAACAAACAAGTTTGGGGGTAGTTGGAGTTGTAGATGGGATGGATGTATTCATGAAGTTTCATGCTTTGGACAACATCACTTCAAGCTCTAGGACCTGAAAATAATGTGAACCCTTTGGAATCGGTAAGGTGGTGAAAACGCTCGATCGAGCAAGATAGATTTAGTAATTACATTATGGCGTTTTTCAATCCAAAGGATCCTAGGAGGCTCCATGTTTATCACCTCACGAGCCGAGTTCCGCTTCATATGTGTGGATAGGATATTTTGTATGCATGCAAGAGAATTAGTTTAAGTGGAAATTTGGGGGCTGTTTGGCAACGTGCCAAATAGTACTCAAATTCTAATTTTTTGTTCCCGGGAGTAGTTTTGGAATAGAATCGCGTTTGGTAAAATTTTTATTTCTGAAAACAGATTTGGAGTAAAATCAAGAATTAAAAAAAAAAAAAAAAAAAGTTGATTTTTATTCCGAGAACAAATATGATAATCAAAACCAACTCTTCTTCTTCATTGACTGCCATCCTGCGATAGCCGTCCACCAATCGTCCGTCGCCGCCCGCCGTTGTCTGCTGTTGTCGGTCGCCATTGTCTGCCGCTGCCGGTCACCGGAGGCAAGCCCAGCCACCGCCGAGACCCGTTTAGCCACTGGCGAGGTTCGGCCAGGCTGGGCAAGCCTTGCGACACTCAACCCCGGCGAGGCTTGCCTAGCCTCGGCGAGGCTCGGCCGATAAGGGCCGGCCTCACCAAGGGTTGGCAACGCTCAAATGAGGTCGCCGACCCTCATCTAGCCGGTCGCCAATCCGGCCACAAGAAGAAGAAGAAGAAGAAGAAGAAGAAGAAATTGATTTGGAACAGAATTAATAAGTACGGTACCAAACGCAATTCTATTTCAGAATCGAAATTTTGGATAGTTACCAAACGACTTAAAATGCTTAGAATTTGTTCTTGAGAACAGAATAAAAAAAAAATCATTTCTGATCAGAATCTATCCACGGAAACAGAATCGTTACCAAACGCGCCATTGGTTACCTAATCATCCAAACGAAGCACGCAACGCAAGAAGTTTTAGGTAGAAAGTGATAGCGTGCGCACAACAAGACTACCGTGTAAAATGACTATTGGAGTGGGGGCAAGTATTTATAAGCACAAAATGTAAATTTAAGTAGCCATCTGCACTTTTTGTTCATAACGGCATTAGTTATTAGACTTTTATTAAAAATATCGAGAGCGTAAAATATCCTTCTTTTGAATATGGTAAAAAAAGGGAACCACCATTAAATAAATGTAGACATTGAAATTTAGAAATTTATATGCCTCTTCCGGTTCCCAAGTTTGCTTGGGGAGAAATTCTTTTCCATCGGACATGGAAGAAAAGTATCCGACCAATCGAAAACAACAGTAGTATATCTTTATATAGAAGAATAATTATCCACGTTTATCCCACCAAAAGATGTGAATACTAATAAAAAAAAAAGAGTTAATAATACTTTATAATTTTTTTTACCAAAACACCATTTTTAAAAACAAAATCACTTCAGATTTTTATTTAAGATGATTTGATCATTTCAGATCTTTATTGAAATAAAAATCTACTTCCAATTCTTATTTGAGAAAATTATAGTATTTCAGACTACTATTTGGAATTTTCTCATTTATATTATTGTTAGATTTCCACAATTACAAACCTTTTATTTATCAAAAAAAAAGAAGGGAAAAGACTACTAAAAACCCCAAATTTTGTTTAAAGTGACAAATTTACACAAATTTTTTTTTTGGTGATATGAAAAATGCTCAACTTTTTAAATTGTGACATATTTACCTCACTAAGGATATTTTCGTATTTTTCTTTCTATTTTGCCTTTTTCTTTTTTTTTTCTTTTCCCTCTACTAGCCATGACGAAGCTGGCGGAGGGAAGCCGGCGTCCAACGAGGGCTGCCCTCGTCGGCATCGGGCGAGGGTTGCCCTTGCTTGGGCTAGCTAGGGCAGCCCTCATCGGCGTCGGGCGAGGGCACCCTCGCACTTCGACGGCTTCTCTCTGCTGGCTCCGCCATAGTCGGTGGAGGGAAGAAAGAAAAAGAAGAAAAAAAGAAAAAAAAGAAAAAAGACCAAAATGCTATATAATTTATGGTAGATGTGTTACACAAATGAAAATTCACGGTTTTTTAAAAGTTTGTGATAAATTTGTTACAGTTCGTAAATTTTGGATATTTCATGTCACAAAAAAAAAAATTCAGAGTAAATTTGTCACTTTGAGTAAAGTTTGGAGTTGTTGATAATTTTTTCCTATTTAAAGAAAAGAAGGGGAAGATGGAGGAAAAAAAAGAAAAAAGAAAAAAAAGGGGTCGAGTGAATTTGCAGTCAAATCTTTTGGAAAAACCGAATCTCCGCATGGCGACAAAGCGGGACGGTCAAACTCCGTCTCCACCATCTTCTTCTTCAACCTCCCGTCAGCATCTTCTCTTCTTCCCTCTGCAGATTCCCCTCTCTCTCTCTCTCTATACGCATCTCTCTCTCTCTCTCCCTTCTCTTTCTCTCTCTAGGATCGCCAATCTGCCCAATCAGCAACCGCCTCCCGTCGTTGGTTCTCTCTCTACATTCTCTCTCCATGGCTTCCGCCGCGAAGCACAATCAGCCCCCAAAACCCCTCAAAAACCCTAATTTCCCCCAGCCGGACCCCCACAACCCCTCCCCCACGCCGCCGCCGCCGCCTCCACCAGCGCCGCCGGCGGCTGCGGGCGGCGGCGGCGGCAACCCCTCGCCCCGACCCACGAGGATTCGGTCCTCTCCCGCGCCTCCCACCTCGCCCGCCCCGAGGTCCTGCGCCGCCGGTCCCGCCGCCTCAAGCAGCTCTCCAGGTGCTACCGGGACCACTACTGGGCGCTCATGGAGGAGCTCAAGGTCCAGTACCGGGATTACTACTGGAAGTACGGGATGAGCCCCTTCAAGGAAGAGACCCAGCGGATGGAGGTGGACGGGTCGGCGGAGCGGGACGGGCCGAACGGGGAGGGTATCGGGGAGAACGTCGGGAGCAGCGTCGTCCTGAGTAGGAGCGAGTTCGAGGCCAAGGGCAACAGTAATAGGTGCGCTTTCCTCGGGTGTAAGTTGAAGGCCATGGCGCTGACGAGCTATTGCAATTTGCACATATTGTCTGATCCGAGGCAGAAGCTCTACAAGGCTTGCAGCTATGTCATCAAAAGGTGATTCTTTTACTCTGCCCTCTTACTCCTTGATTAGTGTATGTTGAAAATTGTGCGGATCATTTGCTGGGTAATTTCCTTGCCCTATTACTGTCTCGCCTTTGTCGGATTAGTTAGCGCGGTTGCAATCACGAATAGAGCCAATACAATGATGTGGATACTGACCATTTGAGGATGCATCCAAATTTGTTGAACCGTAGTCATTTCTGATAAAAACATCATGGCATTGTATAGAAAATGGAGGATTGTTTTTGTGGGTGTGACCCATATGGAGGAAAATTTACAATTCAGAAATTCGCTAGAAAGAAATGTTTATGTGAGAGCAGGAGAGGAATGAAACTCTACCTCGTCAAGTTGGACATGGAAAAATTCTTATTTAGAGAAGGCACTGGGCATGTAGTTTACTTTGGAAAGTGATGCAATTATCTTCTATGCTCGAGGAGTTTAGGATTCCAATTCCTTGATGTATCTTCTAGTATGATGCTTTAATACCTCGGTCCTGTTTCTACTAGTGCTTATTCAGCGGGAGAAAAACATTGGAAAAGAGCCCTGCTTTCTACATGAGGTGAGAAGATGAGCTGTTTCTTTTGTTGAGTTGGATGGATCTCAGATAGTAGGTGCATTGAACCCTAGCGAAGGGGACTCGGAGTGCTGGAAAAGATTTATGTGATGTTTCGCAAACTCGATGAGTTCTTAGGGTGAGAGACTGGGGCAGGACATGTGTAAGCTCAGATTAATTGCTCTCGAATTTGAAGTTTAGCTTTGCACTAGGTCACTAGTTAAGCATTTTCACCTGTAAATTTCATATGTGAAGTAATCAGACTATCAGGTATATGTACAATGGCAGGTTCTCCATCACTCCTTTAAATGCTTTTACTTTTTCTTTTTGGGTTGGGGCTGAGTGGGGTAGGCACTTTTTCTTCCTTCTTCGCCATGAGGGGTGTTGTTGGGGACAGGAAAGGAAGAGAGGGGTGATTCACTCTCCTGGCAACAAAGTCTCATTAAATAATGGTGATGACCGTGTCTCTGTTATTGTTTTGTGGAATTCCAATATAGAGGTACACCGACTGGTTGGAGAATCTGATTGATCTGGTCTAGTAGATTAACTCCTGGCAATAGTTTCCCAATGGACAAAATGGAGAATTATTTAGTTCTTTTTAAGCGGTCTTCTATGGAGTTCCAGTTCCCTGCTCTGAAGTTTTGGCTCTAGAGAAATATTCATATGAAGGGTTAAATATATTACATCCTTCCCTGTGTTGTATCACTTTTATTTCTTGGTTTCTAGACTTTCTTTTTCTCTGCGGCTTAATTAATTTTCTACGGTGATTAAATCATGTCTTTTAGATTGCAAAACTTTTATTAGACGTGTGATTTTTGTTCTGTGTATTCGAACACGATTCCCTTTCATGCTATCTGTGACTGACTGATCATTTATTTGTTTATAGTGCTCAGGCGGGACCAATAACATGTGGGAAGCCAATATTGAGATCCACTGTTCCTTCTCTTTGTACTGTCCACTTCCAGAAAGCTCAAAAGCATGTCACCCGGGCCTTGAAGAAGGCAGGGCTTAATGTTACTTCATCAAGTAAACTTGCTCCAAAATTCCATGTTATAGTGGCAGAATATGTGCGACAAATTCAAGCCAAAAGAAGGGCCGCACAGAGGGCCAATACTAGTGAAGCTGTTGTGGTTAAGGAAGAAACCGTGAGCTGAGTCCCTATTGCCAGTAACTGCAAATCAGAAATTGTTGCATGAGTGGAAGTGTTGTAGCCGCAAAACAAATCTGAGGTAAGATGGTGCAAAGTAGATATTTCGACACTGTACAGACTTGAGAGCTATTTAGGTCATTATTTGTGCCTGCATACTCAAAAGACTGGTTCTGTTGTGTATGTTCTGTCATCAATTTTTTATTTCCGAACTCGGTTGCTGGAATAGGAAATGCGGCCGTCATGTGTATCCAAATTTGCTTTACACAGCTGGAACAAAGAGTACAAAGAGAGCATGTGTTGAAGGAGAATACGTCTTTTCCTGTTTCTTCTTATTTTTAGATTGTAGCTATGTCATCATCCACTGTAGTCACTCATGCACGTGACATTTGGGACCTGGACCTCACTAAGAAAGAGATGGCCTGATTACTCCCTCATCTCTGCCTCTCTTTTTTAAAGAGATCCATCTGTTCTGATCAAATTTGTTTGCATCTTTTTGTGCCCCCGAGCCAGGTGGTCTGTGGGAACTGAAACCAGATGGAAGTTGTACATGTTGCAGTCTTGAGGCACTTTCCTCAGTGCAAGAGCTTGTTGAGATGTCTTCTTGGCTAGTCCATATGTATTTGCTTTACAGGCGTCCCGTGCAATCTTGTCTTGATGTTAAATGTCCAACAATGACTAGTTTGCAATTTTAAGTCGGGTCTTCCTTCTCCATTGTCTGCTGTACAGCCACAGAATATGTGAACATCCTTCTCTCTCTGGGCGTGGCCAAGCGCTTTTTTAGACTTCTTGTAGGCATTCTTGCCACACATGTATGCTCTCTCCCCTGATAAATTTTTGTACGTGTCACCTTTGTCATTATGTTTATTCATTTTGAGGGACTCAGAGGATATAACAGGATGAAATGGACGTGTCGGTTCACTTTTGGATAAATCAGCTTCTCGTCATTTGTATAAGATGGATGAACTCATTTCCAGAGACCCGGTCACGCTAATTTGTGAATTTAATCAGAACGGTATGACGCCTAATACTCAAAAATGACTATTGAGGACCCGGTCCTCCCTCCGGATGAGTAGATGAACTGTAAGATGATTTTTTAGGCAGAGAAATTTAGAAAATTGGGCCTTAAACAGACCGAAAGGATGAGCTTAGTCTTTTCTTCAGCGTGGGAGTGAAGCAGCTTCTTGAGAGGGAAATTATGTTCCGAATAAACAAAGACAGTAGCACTAGAGTGCCTAAAAGATGAAAAGGTTCTTTAGACTGCGCTTATGCGATAACAATTCAATTTTCCTCGCCAATCTGGAGCACGATCCGTCATGTATCCAATTAAAGAGTTACTTTGAGTGACAATTGTTGGCATCTAAAAGTTGTGACGCAGATGGACTACCCCAAGAAGGAATTGAGTGTTCCGGATGGTGAAGTCTCCCTCAGTATGCCCTTCGTATTCACACCTCTGGTTAAACTCAATCACAGAAACAAGACGACCATCTCTCGTGCAATCAATAACCGAGTTTCTAACACCTCTACTTCCTCAAGACCGGCAAACCGTCCTCTGTAAAAGTCTCCGCTGGTCACACTCGGTGGCTTTGTTGTAGTAATGTCGAGGAAGCGTCAGCATGAGAGGTAAAATTACTTAAAATCTCTATACACATCATTCTCCTAAAAAGCAAAGCAAACTTCATCATGAACGGATGCATGGTGGGGAATTACACTCTGTATAAGGCAAGCAAAAAGCAATTCCTACGTGCATCTTTCTCGAGAATCAAACCAAATAAGAACGGGCCTAAAAATCAATAATCAGATGGATAGTCTTGACTGATTGATCTTTTCCCCTCACGCTGATGGGATCTCTCACGATGTTTGTGACGCTCATAAGAGCATTCTTTCTCATCTCGAGACCTGCTTTTGTGATGGCGCTCCTCTCTATCAGAAGAGTCTCTCTCTTTATGATCCTCTCTCTCCGATGAACTTCTTCTGCTCCTTTTCTTGACACGTCCGCCGTCATCAATGGAGCTCCGTTCGCAAGTGCGCTCTTCCCCATCCAAAGGGCTTCTTACAGTTTCTTCCTTCTCCACAGAGCTTCTGTAATGGTGCTTCTCTTCTAATTCCACTGAGCTCTTCCTATTGTAAAACTCCCGATCCTTACGGCGCCTCTTGTCATCGCGATGTTCTTCCTTGGAACTTTTGTAGTAAGAGTGATCTATTGTATCATCAGGGCTCCTCCCATGCACGCGATCTTCCCTGTCCTCAGAGTTTCTTTTGTGAGTATGCTCTTCTCTGTTCCCAGAGCTTCTGTAAGATCCTTCTTCCTTATCTAACAAACCCTGTCCTCTTCTAGGGGGTGAAGGAACCTGAAAAAGATATAAGATCATGACATTCTGATATACAAGATTCATAATAAATGTCACGACTCATGAAAAACTCAAAAAGGCTACTGCTCTTATACTTCTCTTGCAAATTTCCTAAATGAGAATGAACTTAACATAAGGCAGTGCAGGTTGCCATAGAATTATCACAGAAAAGTTAACAAGGGGAAAAGAAGGTCAAGCCCATTCACCAAAAGTGCGTAAACTTTGTCTCCAACGCCAGTCACTCCACGGCACTTAACAAACCCAAATTCGTCCATTAAGGTGCAATTAAGTACAGAAAGCTATTATAGCCTCCTCCCCTTATGGAGTTGGAAACGTCATGCAGCCCATTCACCAAATTTGCGTAAACTGTGTCTCCAAGGCCAGTCACTCCACAGGACTTAACAAACCCAAATTCATCCAGATAGGTGCTATGGAGTACAGAAAGCTAATTGTAGCCTCCTCCCCCTAATGGAGTTGGAAACATTATGCCTGTTGATGGGCAAAAGGCAAACAATAGCATGGAAACCTATACCAAGTAAAAGTATTAATAGTTCCATTTCTGATGGTACATTCGGTAAAGAATTTCAGTAAAATCTTAGTATAGAAGAAAGTAAGGCTAAGAGTTAAAGTTTCCACATGCCTTTATCCCAAATAAAGCCACGAAAAAGTGGATTAAGTTCAAAACTGAAAAATTCCTGCTGGGTAACCTCCCACCAAATTTGCAGCAACCTCAGAAATGCCACTTAACCTTCATGCTCATACATGCCCACAAATTAAGTCCTCAAGGGTGATGGTTTCCACAAATGCCAGAAAAGGAAGAGTATCTTAGAAGGGGAGGGGAACAAGGATCGAGGCAGATTTATAAAGAGGCTGATTAGGCCAAGCTTACTTATGGAAGAAAAGGTGAAAAGGAATTCTCAACAGTGGAAATTATATTTTCATGAGTAAAAAGGCGAGCACCCTTTTCATGGAAAATCTCTTCTTGTACAACAAGAATATAAAACATTTTGAGCAGTGGATATTGGATGGAATGAATAAGGAAGTGAGCTCAATTAGTGAGGGTTACTACCTCCATCAACGCCATTGTTCATTTAGCTGGTCCAGGTCTTAGTTTTGAATTATAGTCAGACTTAACCTAAGAAATATCATGACACTCTGGTATAGAAGTTTAATGGCAAATGAAATTTCATAACTAACTCAGGAGGGCTAAAACATGCATTTTGATGGAGCTATATGCAGCATTTAGATACAGCAGAGACAATACCTCAAAGCGAGACATGTACCGTCCCTCTGGAGGAGGTGGAATGCCCAGCCTCTTCAAGTCATCCAATGGGATTGGGCGACTGATCATATAATGACAATATAGAAAGAGTTAGAATCATCAAATGTGGCCCAGCGTCATCTTTGCAACAAAATACTAGGATTTTTGAAGTGTCCAAAAGGATCACACCTACTCCTTCGAATTTCGGTTGGTGAAAGTAATTCATAACATGCCACTTCTCCATTATTTAAGACCCTATAATTTACCCAACATCTTTGAACAAACTATTCTAGCACGCTAAAAGATCCCATATTATTCATTCTGAACACAAATATCCTAAGCCCAACAAAAATTCACACTGCACTATTCAATTTAATTTGCATGCATTTTCAATGAAAACTCTAATAAATATGAAAAAAAAAATTCCATGATCAGCTTACTCAGGCCAAGTAAAGTTCTCCCGCATAAATTATAAGAAAACACAGGATAATATAGTTCCTAGTCACCAATCCATATTAAATACTCATGATATGGGTACTGCATAGACTTATTTTTGCTATGCTAATTTTTTTTTCATGAAACAAGTACAAAACAGCAACAGTTGTCCCTGTAACCACCTTAAATTAATGGTAGGAATTAGAACTCTTTCTTGCATATTTGTCTCCTCCGAGATGAAGACTAAATACTCACATCCAATATTGATGACAAGTTGATAATTATTATTCAAACTAAACAATGAAGACTACTGACTGTAAGGATCCAGAAAAAGGAAGATATGACATATGACCGTCAGCAGCAAAATTCTTATTCTTGAGTTGAACACGGGAAAGGAAACATATAAAATTTCATTTACTTTACCCTTGCTTCCCAGTGTGCATTTTCCTTGAAAGACCCTTCATAATCATGAACCAAATAGGATGTGACTAAAATGCTGAATAAGATAAAACATATTTTATTCCACACACAATGACTACGATTCCTGAGTCCATGCAAATGATATGTAAAAAAAGTACAGATAGATCTCACATCATACATGCAAAAGCAAAACAAAAGACTAATAAACTATTAAAATTCACATGAAATGCATAAACCCATATAAAAATAGAGAATGCTTACAGAGGAGCTCGAAATGGTCTTTCTCGTCCTCCAAACCTAAGCTGTCCTGACTCTTTCCTACCACCAAGGCCTCCTCCTGGCAGGAATTACTAGAATTTATTAGCTTATCTTGGCAGCAAGGAAAGAAAGAGGTTGCTGAACTAACCTAACCTTCTCGGGATCCATCCTGGCATCAATTGCTGTCTGTTATAGTCAACTATAATTTCAGAATTATCAATGAAAGAATGGTGCGCATCCTGCAAATTAAATGTAATTTTAAGTTTCACAGACAAATATTCGATAAGCTATGCATAACAATCTAGGTTAGTTTCCAACTAGCTTCAAAGCACGTGTTTTGCTTTTGTTATGTTCTTTCACAGAAGAAGAGATATGATAATACTTTACTTGCATTTTCCTGTTTTAAGGGAAAAAACCCAGTTATGTATAAGCACTTTAAAAGACAAGCTAGTCTCGGTCAAATAGATATGCTATCTTTACACTTAAATGCAGAATCTCACCATACTACATTATTTCAGATTCTAGGTGCCTTTCCGATCTGTCAAATAGATATGCTTGTCTTTACATTTAAATGTAGAATCTCACCATATTACATAATTTCAGATTCTAGGCACCTTTATGACGAAAGTTGACTAAAAGTGGCACCCACAAAACAAGTTCTGAATTACCTCAGTTCAACTAAAGTAATCTCTCATTCTGCAAGCTTTCATATGCAATCTTTGTGCAGAAAAATTTCCACTATTTTTAAGCTTTTAGGTTGACCTAAACAAGCACAAATATTCATGCTTTATGCTCCTTCCATACTCTAAAATTCAGCTTTCTAGCAACAACTCAACAAAAGTCTGTTTACATTAATCAGACTCTGATAAGTGTGTCCGATGTGAGCATGTATCCTAGTGGCTCAATAATCTATGCATCTAGATGAGGGAAAAATTATAAAATCACAAGTTTCAGTATCAAGACCAAATATATCGGTGAAAATGTGTGATTTTCTAGTAGCTTTTCTTTATTTTTTATTGGTTACACATTTCTTCCAGTCGTTTTTCACTAAGAACATTGCAGTAGGTTTTCAACAAAACATGGCATCAGTGTCTCATACCCAATATACATCAAGTTCATATCCTATTCACATTAATTTTCAACCTAAATAAAATGGTGACTATAAGCAGCAACCACATGAAGAAGCTATCAAACGAGTTCTCTATACAGATTTTTATCTTAATTTTGCATGTCTTCCTATCTCCTTCGTTCTGAATCCAAAGGCACTCATAGTTAGATCTCTAGGTTGACTTACGCAATGTATCTAGCTATTAGATATGATGAGAAAGGCACCTAAAAAGCTCTTAAGAAGCTGCATGGCAAAGCGTCAACAATGAGTCAACAATAAAAGCCTCATCAGCAGCATGTCATGGACTATCTCAAAGACATGAGGACCAATTCAGAAGACTTAACATTAGGCTTCTACCCAGTATCAAGCACAATGACATGCCTAGAACAAAATAAAAGTACCTTATATGCACGTCTCATTTCTCTTTCAGTTTCATATTCAACAAAAGCATAACCTCTTGAGGCACCAGTCACTACAAACAGGCACTGACAGGGTAAGAAATTTGTAGAGCCAATACCTTGAATTTAAAAGGAGGCACAAACAACTATGCCATCCAAAATGCAATCGGCTCATATGCACAGGATAAAGAATATGATAAAACCAGTGATCCTTACTACCTTCAAATTGGCTATTGGTAATGTTAAAAAGTTATATACACTACTGCCACTAAAACATCTCCACAAATATTAGGGTATCAAAAAAACTAAGCATATAACAAGTTAGAGATCGAGCATTGCTGCTCTGTCAAAACAGTGGATAAAGTGCAAGCTACCAAGATTTGTTTCATATTAAGTGAAGTTTGAATTACTATCAACCCGAAGCACTTATCATGATCTCTCCGCAAACTGAAAATCATAGAAATTACAAGAGCTAATAAGATGGTTACCAATGTGCCTGACCAAGCGCAAGCTTTTCACACGACCATACTTGCTCATAGCCTGCACAAGGGAACTCATACTGTAGGTCAATAAAGCCTAAATCAATCGAAAGATGGATAGAAAAAGCGGTACTTCAAGGAAAATTGCTCAATTTAGAAGTCGGAACCAACAAAAATACGTTTTTTTAACACCAAAACTACCATCTTTCGGCAAGCATTTTCATTCCCATCCTCGAAAACAAAACAAAGTTCCATCTCCCAACACTCCCCTCATAAATCACGAGAACGACGCCAAGTCGAATCATTTATTTATCTCCCAAGCAGGCAGGCAGCCAGCCAGCCATTGTCACCTCAAACGAGCTCAACAGCTAAACCAACACCCCCCTCCCAAAAAAAAAAAAACTAATTCTTCCTCAAAAGGAGAGAGAAGAGAGAAATGGGAATGAAAGAAAACCTCAGAATCAAGACAAAGGCCAGACCTTGCGGAGAGTGTCCTCGGAGGTGAAGTGGGAGAGGCGCCCCACGAAGAGGGTGCAGTAGGGGTCGCCCACGGCCTTGGGATCGCCAAACGGGTCATCTTGGGGGGAATCGAGAACGGAGTCAGAAACCCAGGAAGTAAAGCAAAGAAAACGGGAAAGAGAGAGAAGAGGGAGAGGGGATTTTACAGAGGCCGGCGGAGGAGCAGAGGTGGGCGCGGTAGACGGCGTTGTCGTGGGGGAGGACGTCGGTGCCGTCGATGCTGCCCGCCTGGATCGGGTGGTACGACTCCGCGTAGAACACCGAGTTCAGCTTGCTGCTGTTCCTGCTCATCTCCCTCCCTCCTCTCTCTCTCTCTCTCTCTCTACTTTCTCTCTCTAAGAACAGAGTCTCCGAGGAAGACGAAAGCGCAGCGAAACAGAGGAAGATGGGAGGATGCTTTCTCTTAACGAAGAAGAAGTTCACAAACAGCACTAGAAATTAAATTCCTTGATGTGCTAAATCTTAATTTTCTGTATAGAAAAAAAAAAAATAACGAAGTCCTTGAACTTTTAATTTTAAAATTTTCAAAAACTACAGTTAACTTGTAAAACTTGTTACAAAAGTGTAACGAAATTCTAAAACTTTTAAAAAGTATAATCAAATCGTAAAATTTGATCAAATTAGATTCTTCCATTGATAGCACTTTTTGAAAATTTTAAAAATCGATTGTACTTTTATAACAAGTTTTAAAACTAAATTACATTCTCATGATAAATTTTAAGATTTTTAATGCATTTATCCCAAAAAAAAAAGTTAAAAATCATTTTGACATGTTTATGGAGTTAATTTTGTAGAAATAATAGAGCCACTTGTGATAAAGAGAAAAGTTATTTTTTCATCAGGCGAAATTAATTAATGAACATGAAAAACTTTGCAACTTAATTTTCTAAATGAGTATCGCATTTTGATTTTATATGTCATGGAGAGATTAAAGTTTAATTAGTAATCGAAAAGGTAGTTTTCTTTTTCCATAAGGAAATTAACTAACCGGATTTTGAACTTTATTAACGCCTCATCGTTTGACTTTAATAAGTTTATTTGCTAGATATGGGGATGCTCGTTCCTACTTTTAAAGGAACAGGCATTCATTAGGAAGACCTATGCAGTGTCCATTTTATTTTTGTCCTTCTATTCATATAATATGATATTAATTATTAGGTTACTAGAGTAATTTATTGAATCGATTGTGAAGATACAATGTCTATTAATGGTGAATTTTACTTGTGCTTTTTAATACTTTGAAAAATAGAAACCGAGTAATTTATTGAATCGATTGTGAAAATGGCTATTAGATAAATTTTTATGGATGCTAAACTGCATAATGCCTTATTAATCTAGTAATATTTTCTAATTGTCCTCATTAGTGACTAAAATCCTTTAATTTTAGTTATAAGAGTAAAGGTCCTTGATGGCCAAAATGAGATAACGAAGCTAACAGTGATATTAGTAGTAAAAATGAAAGAGGTTGAGTTCCGAAAGTTGCTATTGATTTTTTTCCATGAAAAATCAATGTTCACAAGCATTTTTCTAAATATAGTTATTTGTATTGATTAGAAAAACTAGTTAATGGAATATATTTTCGTCATCAATAATAATCTTTGCATAAACATCTTATTAATGATGAAATGTTTCTCTCATTAATTCATTGTTACAAGTAATAGAAGTGAGTATTTTTGGAAGTACTTCAAATTGGCGATATTTCATGAAGCAAACGCATCTAAAAAATTAAAGGATTTTATGTTTTTTTCCGATGAGAATTTTTCCTTTCATCACTCGCTCTCCAAAATATATGTTCTCTTTTTTCTCTCTCTAACTAAAGGGTTTATAATTGTAGTAACGCAGCGTCAATGGCTTGGGTGCGGGTGACGAAAAGCCGCTAACGAAAAGGGTCGAAAATGTTAAACAAAATTCAGGAGCCATCAAGAACTTGAAAATCGAAATCGGCCTGACCAAACCGACCCCCGCATTTCTCAGGCACGACGTAGACGATGACAGGGTTCGAAATTCGGCAGCAAAAGCAACCGAGCATCTTCTGAACTCTGCAGCTAGAAACGAACAACTTGCTCAAAGTCTAGAGAGGGAGAGAAGGAGGGAGACAAGGCGGTGATTTCATTCTCGCTCGCTGTTCCGAACCCTTCGCGATTCTCAACCAAAATATATTTCTGACTTCGATTCTTGATCGCTCCTTCCTTTTGCTTAGGAAGCTATGAACTTACTCGTTTAATTCTAAACTTCTCAATTTAGTCAATATAGTCGTAAACTTTTGACAATTTGTTCGTGTAACATATTCTGTCAATTTTAGTTGAAAATTGATAGCCTAATGCTTATCGTCTTATATTTTCTTTTTTTTTTTTTTCCTTTTTCATTATTAAGGGCTCGCCAGGGCTGGGGTTGCGAGACCGAATAAGGAAATAAATGTGTATTTCGGATTTTGCATTGCCATAAAATGCCAATCACCTTCTCTGGTTGGTAAGCCAAGCGGATAGCACAGATTTTGGCCATCCCTCCCCGTGACTCGATAGAAATACATACTGATGATGAGGGCAATAGGAGGAGCTGATAGGTGGAAAAGTCCAGAGTGAAAAATCCTTTCTTTGTCAGCACCCGTATTGCTCGACATGAATCTTCTTTGCATTGCACATCCAAATGATATAACATCTAGAATAATGCCTTTATATGTTTATGTACACTTTCTCATAGAAATCTCTATCACCTCATATATATCATATATCATGTGCATTTGCTTATGAAGCATAAAATATAGTATGTGTTTACCGAAGCTCAGCAAACAAAAAGTTGAGTAAATTATCCCTGAATTCTTAGAATGGACTCGGGTAGTGCTTAATTTCTGGAGTAGCCGTCATTCATGGACTATGGGGCAAGTACGACTTTTCTATAGGTCTTTTTCAAGCTAAAATTCATGGTTTGTCCCCAACACCTGCAATGTAACCCTTAACACAGCTGCACCAATGAGCATTGTTTTAGCTTCACAGTCTTGTTCACGCACTCCTTTCTCTTTTCTTTTTTCTTTTTCTTTGTTCTTTTTTTGGAGGGTGGGTGCTGCTGATTTTGAGTATAGGGATCTCTTAGAGCGTCCGGCCATTCTTATTACACTAGACAGCCCGCTTGTCGCAACCAAATAATGGAAAATTGCCTAGTGAATCATAAACCTATCATATGGTAGTTAGTACAATTTTGAATTGAGTTCTAAATTTTATGACAATTTGCTAATATAGACTTTCGTCAATTTTGCCAGTAAAATGCTAACGTGATGGTCAAGTCAATGTCGCTATTTTTCGTAGTATGATCGACAATGACGTGGATGCTTTTTGTAAAAAATTATATTTTTTCCTTTTTCTTTTCTTTTAATTTTTTTCATTCATCGTATTATTGGTCGGAAAAGCAATAATTTTTTTTTTCCAAAATTTGCCCATGCCAGTGCTAGTCGTGGTATATTAGATGGTGACGCTAACTAAACTGCCATTTCAATGATTTTAGGCCAAAATTGACCAAAATGGGTACTTTGGTCTTGGATTAAATTGGCAAAATAAAAAATAAAAATTCAAGAAATAAAATATAAAAAAAATTTATAAGTGAATTGACCATCATACAATATATTTAAGACTTTTTGAACAATTATGCCACCGAATAGCTATCGAGATAAGAGGCTCCTTGAGTGGACCAATGAAATTGCCCCTCTTCCTGATGTGCAAGATAGTGATGAGATGTCTTTGTTTGGGTGAACATTATCCAAGATTAAACTGTGAAACTCATCTCTTTATATTTTACTATTGTCAAGATGAGTCTACACGTGAGAATGTATGGAAGATGATTTGCGGAATATAGGGAACTGAAGTAATTCCACTACATCTTGAACATACCAAGAGTATTATGACATATTACATATATATCACGATCATGAGAAACACGAAGTTCTTGGCTTGATGGCATCTGGAACAACCAACATGTTTTCTTTTCAAGGACCTGTCCGGTTGTCTGCAGCCATGTTTAATATAGAAGGAAAAGAAGGAATGAGTCTCGCTAGAAGAAACGAAACTAATTCTCGGAAAGTAGATGATGCGAGGCTGTCCTTTTTTAACTTTTTCTTTTTCTATTGAGAATGCGAGACTATTTTTTTTTTTTTATAGCTCATTACCACACCCCCTCCTCAGCTTGAGACTCTGTTAGTAATATACTCCAGACAAATATTATTCATGGGATATACATTTTTTTTTGTAATTAATTTGAACAGTACAGAGAAATTATTGACATAATGACCAAATTACCATGATTCCCCCACCCCACATATTTTACTGTAGAAAATCTTATTGACCAAGTTGTGACAATGCTATGCAAATAAGTGTCAGTACAGAGCATCGAGATTTTGCTACTAATTCTTGCTAAAAATAAGAAATTAGGCATATGCACATACTACAATTGTAAAGATGAAATTTTATGGAGTATCAATGCTCGTTTGACGAAAAAGTGAAATTGAACATGTTACATGATTATATGACTAGAGAATATCTTATGAATTAAGGCTGCAGTACTTTCAAACGAGCGTAATACAATGTATGATGAATGATTCATGTATGTATGAACCATTCTAGAGGCAAACAATGTGATAGAAAGGTTCAAGATATGGAGTAAAAAAAAGGACTCACAACGAGATGTTGTGCCAGGACGAGAATTTTGTTTGGGAGGACACATTGTGTAGGCATGACGAGGATCGCTTCCCTTTGTAGGGGTAGCTGCATGTGCAAGACAATACAATGAAAATTGTTATGAAATATCATATACTATGTGATGAAAAGGGCCAAGATATGGAGTGAAAGGAGGACTCATGATCAAGGAAAAAATTATCAAAAAAGTTATAAACCTATTGAACTATTGTCAATTTAATCATAAACCTTTCAATTTTACCAATTGAATTCTAAACATTTTCATATTCGGCCAATTATGGCCAGAATTTGCTGACTTGGACATCATCCATCTTACGTGACTCGATCCAGCACTCATGTGAACAATTTTTAAAATATTTTAATATTTTTCGAATTTTTTATTCATTATTTTATTTTTCCTCTTTTCCTATTTTCTCTTTCCGCGATAAGGTGAGGGTCACGGCCAGGCTTGCCCAGATCTGGGCAAGTGGCTTTTAGGCTTCAGCTTCCTCTTCGCAACATGAACAAAGGGCAAGAAAGTTCAACCAAATTCCCATCGAGCAAAGGAAGGTGAGATTTGAGGCGTTAATTTTTGCGAAATTGGGAAGTGAACAAGGGACGCATATTCTGGAGATTCTCGGCCAAGGAACAAGAAGGAAAGTAGAGAATTAAGTGGTTCGACGCTGCTGAAGAAATCGAATTCAACCGAGATTCGAGGGGAAACCGCAGGTTGGCGGAATAAAAAGAGATTTTCGGAGTCTTCTACAAGGGAAGTTTCAATGAAAAAAAGGGGAAGGGAAACAAGGGTTGAAACTCGTGGGAAATGGGCAAACTTTTCTAAAAGGAAAGCATTGACTTGTGGGAATCATATCTGCCCATGATCATTGCTCATCCTTTTCTAAAATAAATTTCGATCGAATCGAAGAAAACAAACGAAGAAGAGAAAGAGGTGGTGAAACAGTTCTCGCGTCATGCCTTGGGAAATCCATGTCCCTCTCCATTATTGAAAGCCCAAAGCACCAAAAAGAAAAATCACTTACATCCTCCCTTCACCTCCACTTTACTGTGAGTTGAAATAGCCGAGGCACCTGGAAGAAACAAGACGATTATAATCAAGAGCAAGCCAAAAATTGTGATCAATAACTAATAAAGGATAAATGACATAAATGATCTCTGAACTTTATAACCCAATATACAACGTCATCCATGAATTATTCAACTTCATCCCAAACTTTAGTTCGATATTCAATAAAACAAAACTCTCCAAGTGATGATAAGGAAAACAGCAAGATATATAAAATTTTCTCTATGTTCTCACGTCATGCTATGTCAGCTATGGTTTCACGGAATCATGATGCTCAATTTATGTCCTCCATTATTAGAAGCTTGAAGCACCAAATATATAAATATCACTTACGGCCATAGGCTCCTGGAAGGAACAGGGAGGCTGTAACCAAGAGCAAGCAGAAAATGGCGGTGATAAGAGAAGATGATGATGTTGATGAAGGGAAGTGCATTTTTGCTATCTGTGTGTGCGGATGTGTAACTGTGTGGGTGGGTGGGTGGGTATTTATAATCCCCGACCTGTACATAAAACAAATTAATCAGTTGCATGATCTACACTGAGTAAATGGAGGGAGAAAAAAAAAACAAACAAAAACTTGAGAAGTCTAGTTCAAGGAAGGAGACATGAAAGTCTTCCATATTTAGATTTTCTACATTGAGTAAACGAAGAGTTAGAAAAATCTCCAAGAAGTCTAATCAAGGAAGGGGACTTGCTAGTTTCAAACTCCACATGCCTTTTCGATTCAGTCTCTTTTTGTGTGCATCGTATCATCCACATGAAGAGAGGGTGCAATATGGTGGGTTGAAAATGGCCATGGGAGTTGCTGACCTCGTTAAGCCTCAGCTCATAAGCACACAATTGTCCAAAATCGCACTCACGCTACGAATGATAGTCTAAAATGGTTCTTATTTTAGTCGTCAATCATGTGGTTTTGATACTAGTTTCCAGTCATATTATTCTGGTCATAACTTTAATCAGACTCAAAACTTCTACAGATAAGGATAAAACTTTCTAGTAAAGATCATGAATTGCCAAAGAGTAAGTGTAACTTTTGAGTGAATGACAAATTCTAGCAATATGTGGAGAGGGCTGAGCAAGATTTGAGGCTTGAGAGTGAGCTTAAATGGCAGCCAATTGTTTAGTTATGTTTATGTCAACGTTACGAAATATAGCAAATATCACAAAGGGAAATCAGATCAAGTTCTTGCGAGGTCTCAAAGTTGCTGAAGATGAAGATATCCATAATAAAAATGCAAGAGGTTAAAGAAACAACTCCCAGAGAAGATCTCATTGGAAAAAAAACTAGCAAGATCATGAATTGCCTATACCTTTGAATGTTCCGCATTGAGTAATTCAAGGGCAAGAAAAACTAGAGAAGTCTACTCAAGGAAGGAGACTTGAAAGTCCTCTATCTTTGGATTTTCTGTGCATTGAGTAAAGAAGGGTAAGAAAAAACTCAAGAAGTCTAATCAAGGAAGGGGACTTGTTAGTTTCAAAGTCCATATACCTTTTCGGTTCTTATTCGGTCTCTTTGCGTGCATCATATCATCCACAAAGAGAGCGTGTAATGTGGTGGGTTGAAAACAGCCGTGAAGGTACCTAACCTCGATAAACCTCTAATTCACAAGTGTGGGATTGTCCAAAAGCGCACTCATACTACAAATTGTAGTCTAAAATGGTCCTCATTTGAGATGTCGATCATGTGGTTTGGAGTCATTTTATTCTGGTCCTCGACTTTTAGTGGACTCAAAACTTCTACAAATAAGAATAAAAGTTCCTAAGTTTGGATGGCAAGTGATTATGGTCATAGGATCTATAATGGCAAAGTGGATCAGAGAGAGGGGGGGGGGGTGAGAGAGAAAGACTTCATAAAAAAAAAAGTTCCTAACATGATCAATCTGCACATTTTAAAAAGATCATAAATGGACGGAGTGAGCTCAACTTGTTGACTAGCAAAGAGTAAAGCATAAATTGTGAATTAATGACCAATTCTAGCAGTATGTGAAGACTACAAAATAAGCTAACATGAGGCTTGAGAGTAAGGTTTCATTGTGTTGAGAAAACCCTATTATGTTTTTAAATTTGACAAAACTATTCATAAATTATATCAATCTCGATAATTGCAAAAGTTACTTGTATTTCAAGTTACGCTAGTGCTGAAAAAGAACGTTAATATGATCATTGAAAAGATCCTAATTGACTTAAAGAACCTATGTGGAGCAGATATAATCTTGGATATGCCAAGGTGTATAGTTTACAAGATTTACATCACTATCGTAATTGAAGTGTGTCTCAGTGCAATCATTGTGAAAACTAAACTATCAAAGTTGCCGACAGAGGACCTAGCAATCATTACATGAAAGTCTTTATCTTTGAATGTTCTACAGTTAATGAAGGGCAAGAAAAAACTGTAAAAGTCTACTCAAAAAAGTAGACTTGGAAGTCTTCCATCTTTGGATTTTTGAAGGAAGACTTTGAAATTCCAACTGAGAGTTACTGAGACTTGGAAGTCTTCCATCTTTGGATTTTCGATGGAAGACTTTGAAATTCCGACCAAGGGTTACCAAGATTCCCACATGTTGAGAGGCCGGTTCTTGTGCATCAAAACCTAGGCAATTGAGTTGAATGTCTGAATATCTGGTGACTTCATGTTGGTTTGTTTCACAGATATGAAGTCTCCTCCATTTTATCTTTGGGTTTGAACCTCTTACTACTCTTCCCCTGCTCCAATTTTTATGCCTCCCAACATCTGGTAGTGGAGGAACAAGTCCAGGAAGGTCATTGCATGAACAGAAGTTTTGCGCATAATGAGTCTGCACATAATAAATGTCACATCTCTTCTCAATTAAATACATAAAGTTTCCAATTTTAAACCCCCAAACCCCCTCAAAATAAAATTTATGCAAGAAAAAAACAAAGGACAACCGATTTGTATAACTAGACAAACAATTGGTACCATAAATTATGTTTATTAATCTTTTAGAAAATGAGTTAACCTAATAGTAACAACAAACATATGATCTACGAAATTGAGAGATCATAGATATTATAATAGGTTCGACCACTTATAACGTTACAGTTTATTTACAATTATAGTGATATTAACTAAACAAATCTCATAAGATACTTGATCATTAAATGTCCTCAACAATTAAATTATTTATAATATCAAAAGGTTAAAGGACATTTATTAGTTTCAACTAAATACTTGATAGTTATTAATTTATATATACCCGGTATGTATTTAAGGGAAAATTCCAAACATGAGTGTGAAGTACCTTCATTTTTCTCGCCTAAATTTGGTGAGGGCCAGACTCGCTCTAGGTTAGCGAGGCAAACCTCCCCCAAATCTAGCAAGGACTAGCCTCGCTTATAACTTTCGAGGGCAGCCTCATCGAGGCAAAGCCATCGCTTGCCAACTACTAGTGAGGGTGGCCTCAACCAGGGTGAGGCAAGCCGAGCTTGGCCAACCCTCTTCAAGCATTGCTAATGGCCTAGACGAAGAGAAAATCACGAAAAAAAAAAAAAAAAAAAAAAAAATCATAAAAGATAAAAGGACAAAAGTACCCTTAACTCACTTGAAAGTCATCCGTATTTTAAACAAATTCCACTTCAAATCTTTATTTAAGAAAATAAAAGTACTTCAGACATTTACTTGGAACAACATCCACTTCTGGCCCTTTTTTGAAAAAATGAATACACTCCATACTCTTATTTGGAATTTTTCCTTTATTTAATTGAACACAAGTCTATTAATGAAATGAAAATTTAATTTGCAGAAATCACATTCCGTTCAATCCTTGTAACAATTAAGAATCCCTCCTTCCTATACGAGAACTTCCTAAGGCCTACCTCATAGCATCCAAATTGAAAAGAGAAAAATTGAACATAAATGAATCGCCCTTCCTCTCTTCATTTCGAACTATTTGTTTATAATTACCGAACAAAGAAATCGAAAACCTTTTCCATTCCACTCCTTTCCATCGTACCAAACTCAACGTAAATCAATGTCACATCATCCAAATCGGGTCCAAAGAGTGATCTCTGAAGATTTATCCATTTTACTTTCAGTTCTTTAAAGCTGTTTCTTCTGCTATTAAACCAGTCGCTCTCTTCGTACGACGTTATAGAAGTGAGATGAAGATTCAAGAGGATAGAGAGAGCGAGGGAGACCTTACAAACAGGAAATTGCAAAAATTATAAGGCAACATCACTGAGACACTTCAAATGTTTTTTAACAAAATTAATGCTCGTTGGTCAGGTACATTTTGACTATAACAGCCGGCAAGAAATGCTCATGCTGGCAAAAATCCGTATCGTAACTATGGGGAGTACATCAAATTAAGATTCATTACTCAAATATTCGTCGCCAACTGTCAAAAATACATGATCTCCCAATACCACCTTCACAGCAGGCTGATTCTCGATGCAGTCGACCAAAATCTGCACAAAATTAGGAAAGAGAAATCAACGTGAACATATACTTTTCACCCCAGAGTCAATAACCGTGACTGGTGGGTCAATAATTAAGCAAACGCCAAAATTTTAGCAAAAGCATGTCACCCCAAATAAAACTTCAACTCCATCCGCTTTGTGTTCTAATACTTGAGACTAGTCATGCATAGGTTAAATATAAGTGCTCAAGAATCCAAAACGCGTGACTTTGCAACTTTTGGTGAGTGGATTTCTCAAGACCTATGGATGTACCTCTTTAGAATTAAGGATGACGCCTATCACAGCACAATGGAAGCAGCTCTTTAAGGCAAACAACCGAAAGGAAGATGTTCTCAGGGAAAGAGTTTGCATCAATGATTGCAAAATTACCACAGACGAAGTGAGAAAGTAGAAATTTCCAAATACAAAGGCAAGATGAGTTTAGGTACAAAGAACTGATAAAAGCAGCACAGGTCTGGAGCTCTCAAAGAACTATGCTAAGCAGGTAATAAGATGGAACTCGGAACCATGGTGATCCTGTCGGGCTAGCAAATTACTATTCTGACTTCAACCAAAAAAGTCTGCAAGCATGTGCACACACATAGACACACACACACATCATTCCCCAAAATGGAAACAAGAGGAACAGTAATTGACTCTGCATTAGCTTCTTTTGAATGTGAGAAATATAAACCTGGATAAGGATAATCTTCGTTTAAAGACGAAAAAAACGTCATCCCAGTAAAAGGGAAAAAGTGCCAATATGGGTTCACCACGTTAGGATAGAACTAACCTCCCCATTTCCAAGTTGAAACTCAGCTTTTAGATTTAAGTTGTCCCTCGACCTCAAATATGTCACCAAACCTTGGGCAGCTTTTCTGTCACCTGTTATTGTTGAATGTTAATCTCAGAGGGAGGGAGGGAGAAGAAAAGAGGGAAGAGGGGGGGGGGCGGCGGCGGGGGTGGTGTGGGGTGGGGTGGGGATGAGGAAGTAAAAATTTTCCAGAGAGCTTCTTCATAAATCTGCTTGATTTCTAAGTCTTCATGAGTTTATGCATGCATGGTTGGCTCAGAGGGAAGTGAAGTATGTGGCTCTCTACATGTCACCTTCACTCATTCCAGGGAGGTTCATTTCATAAGTCTGCTTGATTTCTATGTTCTTTTGAGTTTATACGTCCATGGCTGGCTTGGGAGAAAGCAGAAGTATGTGGCTCCCTCCATGACACCTTCATGTAAGTATGCCATATGTGGCTCGCAGATGTTTGGTGTGTGCATTTGTGTCGGTGCGTGGTCTCTTTTGGGAGTTCACGCACATGCACATGAGAGAGAGAGAGAGAGAGAGAGAGAGAGAGAGAGAGGACCTCCATATAATGCAAGTACAGAATTAGACTTGCACACCAGCATGGGTCTGGCCAAACTGATGGCAATGTATAAATTAGCAGTAGTGCGGAAACTATCTTCACCGATGACGACCTGTTATTCGCACAAGAATAGTCATGGATAAGCAATAATAAGATATATAATCAATTGCATTGCCGCCGCTCCCCCCCCCCCCAAAAAAAAAAAAAACATAATCAATTGACCATAGTTCTTGCAATCAATTATGGTCCACAAGTTATTTCTCCACTAGATCTCTTTCAAAATATCCATGAACAGGTAACTCATAGAATTTGCCAAGTGGGCATATCTTGTGAATGTGATGATCTGGAAAGCTGAATTTACCAACAAAGTCAGGCACTCAGCAGGCCACTGGTGAGAACCTAATGACCAATCTAACTCAAACAAATAATGATGTTCTACAGCTGGAAAATAAAGAGTGATAATATAGAATGAAAATTTTTAACGTAATACCATAGCACACTGACTAAAAGACCGTAAGACGAGCAATCACCCAACCACCCTCATCTTTTTCCCAAAATTATTTCAGTTTTGTGCCTGGTTGGACTGCGAAGACTCAGCCTTGTAGGCTTTATTCCCATCTGACTCAAGATTTTTAATAAAAAATTGCACAGCTTCTGAGTACAATGATTCATAACAATTATCCTTCACCAAAGAAAGGTAATTGAGAGCTTTGTCCAGAGTGGTTTCTACATAGTGCTGCTACAGTTCCATTATCAAATTCCAGATAATCCGTTTGATTCTTTCAAGTGTTTGACAAGTAAAAGTCCGAACCTACAAATATTAACAGTGTCAAACAAGTAAAAGAGCATCAACTTACAGCATCGGATGGCATCAGAGAAGAAGGTAGCAATGGAGAACCGATTGCCTCCCTGATGTAAGATTCCTTCACAATTAAAACAAAAAAAAAAAAAAACAGACAATGCTCAGTTCATCTGGCGCTCCTAGGACTCAACTATCAAGTTTCACATTACAAATAATTCAAGTAAAGGGAACCTCTGCTACTGCTAAGAGAATACTAAGTTTTACTTGATTATTTAACAAAATGAGAAATCTAAACGCAAGAAATAATAAACTTCCATGCAATTACAGAAAAATGGACAGAATACTCAGTTGAGAAAAATCCATCGGGACCCAGAACAAAATAAAATATTAGCACTTGGCTGACATATTTGTCTCAAACGTCAAAAAATTGAGAACGAAAATGTACTGACCAGGCCAGCATAAATGTGACATTTGATTCAGACAACTTCACAAAGTGTAGCTGGAAAATTAAATTATGAATCCACACCCGACCACCATCAAATGGATTAACCAGATCTTTCTGCTTCTTAAATTTGAAAGCAACATTCAATGAACTTTATCATTTATCCAAGATGTTATTCAGGTTTTCTGATTTTGTATAATAGCAGTACTTGCACATATCAGACAACCACAGAAGCAGTGATACCTGTGAATTTAAAACTTGCTGCAGAACTGATTCATTTTCATCAGATGACTTAAAGTAAACCTCCACTACATCAGTTGGCTCGAGTCCAACCTTTTTCCGGAGCTTTTGAATTCTGTTAACCACCTGTAAAAGGGGAAAAGTTTCAGTCTTCAGATATTCCCTCTCCATTTAGCCGGTCAGAGAAGACAAGCAATGTCCATTTAATAGATCCCTCACTGATGTGGTGGAAACCATTTCTAACTTGCTAAGCTACAAGTCCATATTTGTCTGGCCATCTAATTAAAGTCTAGTTCCAATCTAAAGCTATCCAATCAACAGCAGAGCAGATGAAGGGAGAAAATAGTTTCTTACCTCACGAGCTACCCCAGCCTCAAACAATGACTCATCCGCACGCAAGTCCAGAATAACCAGAACATCACCTGAATAAGAGAGTGAAAAAGACAAAAGGATAAGATCTACAGCAAAATTGGTAGATCAAGTATCAGGACATGACTGGAGTATACCGTCCCCAGCCGCATCAATCTCCTTCTCGGTCCTGCCGGCAGGACATTTAAAAACTTGAACAATCTAAAGTACAAGATTAATGTTAGTAAATGCAATCAGTTATTAGTGTTCCAAACCATAATAAACACCAAAAACAAATCCTCACCGCCAGAATCTAAACAAACAAGCACCAGTAAACAATATGCATTTTTCATTCTCATATCCAATGTCAATCAAAACGATAAATAACTGCCCCATTTTTTTTGACAGACAAAGAAGTGATTAAGGAGCACCAAGACGTGTAGACCCATCCATGGAATAATCTTGCAAATAACGAATTGTAAACCCATCTCCCTCTATTTGAAGATATTGACATTGCCCCATTCCCATTCCCATTCCCACCTTGGCCAAAGTAGCTACTTTCAAGAATGAGGCTGTATTCAACAAAGGCTAATCTCTTCACCAGTCCTACAAGAAGTATCTATTAAATAATTCCTTTCTTCTGAAAAATGTCAACCACAATAAAGCTTCACCAAGCACAGAAGGCAACTTTTGTCAGTACAAGCAAAGTCCAAGTGCACCTCCATGGGTTTATTGCCGCCAAAGCTACAGTTCGGTGAGTCAACAAGTGACAAACATGATTTTACCCTTTCATTGCCCAAAACCAAATCAAGATTACTTTCCTATTCCTCCCTTGCGCTAACCATACAACAAAGCAAATTTCGCAAACCCAACGTATTCCCAGTCCCATAGAAACTCATATAAGTCCACTTTACACCATCTCCCATCTCAGAACCACCAGCAAATGACTGCAAACATTAGCTTTGAGGCAAGCAAATCTATGCAGGAAATCCACTTTACATCCATCTCCACCTCTACAATACTGCCAGAAATGTAATTACAATAATTAAACAGAGAAAAATGGAGTCAAGGAATAAACGTGTGTACCTTGATATCCTCCCGCTTCAAACGATGTGAAGCAATGGTAAGTTCTCCTGATTCCTCAAAAGCCAAAATGTCATCCTGCGACATTGCTTTGACTTCCTTAGCAACTATTCCCATAGCCTTTCCAAGCCTCTTTCCTAATCCGCTGTGGAGGATGAATAAGAAGATGTTCATTCAGAACCACAAATGACTAACATTCTTTAGAGGAAAATATCTACCAACATACCTGAAATCAGGCTCAGCACGAAGAGTGGCATATGTCAAAATATCTTTTGATGTGACAAGAGACCGTACATTTAGTTCTTCCAGCAAATACTGCCGGTCAAAATAAGGGGATCAATTAATCGAGCAACAAAATAAAGACCCTAAGTAGCAAAACATGACCCAGGAATTAAAGCAAAAGACAATCCCAAATCGACTGTATTAGAGCGAGCAAGCATGTCGTTACCAGGTAAACCAAAGACAGGTAAAGTGGTCTATCATAAAATGACACAAAACTATGAAGGTTATTCTCAGAGCTAACCGAATAACCATTATGGAAACTAGCCATTGCAGTGATAAACTCACCCACTGTTTTAAAGCCAAGCGACCCTATATTAGCCACTTCTGCAAATACTCTAAATCTTCACAATCACATAAACCTACAGGCACAGGGAAAATCCCACTCCAAGAGAATTTTCCTTATTTACTCTTATAAGAAGGCTACATAGAAAGTCAAAAATAAGCACAAAGATAAATGTAGCAAGGAAACATCATGACAAGGTCATTCCTGAAAATTTGACTCATTTTAAAACCAAAATCTGTAACCAACCAAATCAAACAAGGATGGGGAACATTCCAAGACCTTTAGAAGAGATTGCTAATAACTAACAAGGGTGGGGAACATTCAAGCACCTCTCAAGAACGGCTATAACTTCACAAATGTCGAAAAACAAATCCAAATAACAGAGAGAAAAGACTATGAAGGCTAGCCAGGCAAATGCGTATTAGCATGATCTGTTATTTTACTTGCAATGACAAAAAAAGATCATCACATTGCCCAGTTTCTCACCTCTTTTAGTTTTCCTGCTATGTCATCAAGAAAGTCTGCATCTGAATGGACCACTGTCATTTCCCTGCATGTCCTCAGGAACACAGCAAATGTCAAATAAACTAAAATATATATGGTAGAACAAGGTGAGAGAAAGTTCAGAAGCCTTAGAATCATTTATGAGATGATGTGATAAACCAACCTCAGTGGCATTTTTAGAGGCTTGCCATGACGCTCACGAATATTACGAGCAAGATCAATTATAGTCTTCATTCTTGCGACACTTTGTTCTATTCGCTCACCACGCTGAGATGAAGGGATTGGGTAAGAATTTAAAAGAGAACGACTACATTATATGTCAAAGGCAGATCACCAGAAAGGGATGAAAGATCGAGCATATATGTTTATTTTAACTCCTAGTGAGATTCAAGGACAAATGTGGACATACTTTGTTTTTTTGAATAATAAAAAGAAGAATTTTACGGAAAGAGAGACAATACTTTGAAACATCGAAAAGCTCAGTGCAAGGATTATAGAAATATTAGAACAAATAATTGCAATTCTCTCATGTGATATTTGAAGTCCCAATCAATTTGGAAGTACAGCTTCTACTACATCAGTATTCCGATTAAATTCCTGTAAAAAAAATAATAGACATGTCTATGCAGCTCCATGCAGGATAAAAGAAATAAACAAGGGAAAACCCTATATAAACCAGAATAAATTGATTTCTCTATTCATTTTCTACCTGCAGAGGAAGATAACTCATATAGAGAACAACCAGTACAAGGTTACTTCACCCTTTATTACTTTTAATAATAGATTGGCTAAGCTAAGAAAAACGAAAAAAAAAGCATATCCAAGATATGCACATGACAGTGCTATCTCCATTACCTTCCCTTCCTCCTGAGGAAATTTGCAAAAATGGATACTTTCTTCTGCTCCTTTGCAAACTTTTCGCATGTTTTGGTAAAGAACCTCAGTAAAGAAAGGTGTGAATGGAGCCATTACTTTGCATGAAGTTAAAAGGACCTGATATGTGAAAAATGAAAGTTAGAGAACAGCAAAACTTTGATATAGGTTATAGCTACATACAAACACAAACTAATTACACCTCATCAAAAGGGAAAAAATAGACCGACTATCAAGCCACTGAGACATCCATCAAATGGAAGTAAACATGAGCATGTCACATAATACAGACTAAAGAGCATCTGATTGCATGCAATTTGTGCAGCTGTTTGCCATCCCATAGTTGGTGGTCTGAGAGTCTACAAGAGGTGGGTAACAAGTCAAGGTACTCGAGCTCGGCGAATAGATTAATTGAACTCTGCCTGCTTCTTCTCAAGTTTGAGTAGATTTACTATTTAATTGAAATTAAAAATACCATACTCTAACTCAAGTAGCTCCTAAGCCTGATTGAGCAGTTGCACTTTTATAATCTGCAATATTCTAAAGTCTGGAAAGCCCTCACTTTATTGATGGGACATTTTGAGCCCCTTTTTAATGAGACTTGGATTATTTCCTATATTGCGACTTTGTCCGACCTTCTTTATGCTACTTTGATAAATTGAACTCAAGCTCAAGCTCAAGTTTGACTTGAATTTAAACCAAAATTTTAAAAGCAAATCAAGTTGAGTCATTCCCCAAATGATTAAATTAAGTGTGAAGTAATGACTTAATCAAGTCTAGCTCTAGTAATCAAGATCCATCGAGCTCAAGTCGAGTATCAAGCCATGCATGATCGAGTCAAGCTTTAGTGAACTGTGTCGACTGGGCTCAGCTCAATTACATTCCTGGAGACTAAATTTGTATTGAGAAGTTTTTTTGTCAAAGCTCTCTAAAGTAGAAAAGCAGCCAGTCCAACTACACTTCTTCATTCACACAAGTGGCATATCATCCTAGTGTTGGTTTAAAAGAAATAAATGATGAAGAAAAGAACAGAAACTATATAGTGGACATACATTGTAAAGCATTGAAAGAGCTGTGCGGCAGTCTTCATCTTCAGTACGACCTTTTAATCTCTTGCGGTTGAAGCGAACATAAATGTTCGTCAGGTTGTCAAGAAACTTCAAGAGATACGGTACGACCTGCAACAAGTGGATGAGCAACTGCATCAATCATCACAATGACCAAGAATACCAACTCTGCACAAATATCCTCTGAATATAAAATTAGGAAGGCTAAATAAAATAATCGCAAGCTTCTGACTCCCCTGAACAGTGGTGAATATTATCATTCAAAGGAGAAAATTTGGTCAACTAAGAAGTTGCTCAGAAGACTACATCTCAGTACAATTTGATTATTGTGACTGCTTCCAATAGATCTCAGTAAAGCAAAAATGAGATCTCCGTAGGCTATACATCCATGCATACAAATGCTATCATCAGCAGCATTGCACAAGTGGACATAAGGTCAAAAGATAAAGAGACTCATTATTATAGTAACTTGTCAACTACACTGTCTGTGCTACTCTTTCACCTGAACTGAACCAGCTAGTACATGAGATTGAAGAAAATTTAAGTATTTGCTGAAGCATGAGGACTTTTAATAACTTTTGTACATTTTCTACTTGAAAGAGCATCATCTAACCCAACTAACAAGAAAAGGCCAGTGTCTTGGTAAGACAAATGAGACTTGATTACGGAGGAATGTATCACATGCAAAAAATATGTGCTAAGTATGTGGATGGCTGGAATTCTTGGTATTGCTGCTTGTAAATATCTTGGCAAATACCTAGGCCTTTCTCTCAATACAAATCGCGTTGGCGCTCGTCATTTCAAGTTTGTTATTCAGAAGGCTCAGAAAAAAAACTCACCGGTTGGATGAAGGCGAGAGGGTCTTGGAGGGTGGGATAAGATAACCAAGAGTAAGATGGAAGGGGGATTGGGGCCATGCAAAGGCAGGAGCCAACACATAGGCCTTCTAGGTAAGTTTAGGTGGTGAGTGCATTTGGAAAAGAAAGTCAAGCGGGCCTACATTGTTAGGAAAAAGTACATTATGAGAAAGGCAAGAAACTATTCATTGTCAGGAGAGCTTTAGAATTAGTGGATATCATTTCAAGGAAGGGGTTAAAACATTTGTCGACCGAGGAAGGGGGAACTAGCCTGCTACTTGACAACTGGACAGTGCGTGGGTCCTTTAGGCGGACCAGTAACTGGGCATAGGCATGTCAACAATCTGGAGTTGAAGGTAAAGGACTGATGGATATTTCTAAGGGAGTTTTGGGACTTTTCCCAACTCTCTTATCCCATTCTAACAAGCTTCAGAATGTGATATCAGCAGTCCCAGTAAGAAGGGGGACAAACTCAAATTTAGTTGGAGTTTATCTAGTCACAGACACTTAGTTTGAACGACGCTTATTATTTGGCTGGACGCATGGATCCTGGGAGAAAGCTGGATGAAGATTGGAACTGGGTGCAGAAAGTGGAAGTTACTTGCATTCAATTTTTTATTTTGTTATTGCTACATGATAGCATTGCCACAAGATCCACTCTGGCAAGAAGAGGTAAGAATGTTAGCAATATTGGCCTGTATGTAATAGGTAGGAGGAGATGCCCTGAGCATGTGACAGTGTGAAAAAATTTCAGGTTGACATCGGTGCTCTTTCTCCCCTTCAAAATGGTTTTGATCTTAGTTTTAGGATTGGATCCATGGTAATGTCAAGACACAGGTTGGGTATGCTAATGCTCGGATTCTGTGGAAGAACCCATGAGCACTTTGGCTTAGGCGTAATGCTGTGGTTTTTTATAGCAACTTACCTTTTAAAAGATATCATTTCTTTTTATTTATCTGGAGCTTCTGAATTCTTTGATGCACAAAAGAATAGGGGACAAAAGAAGCATACAAAAGGGCTAGCACAAGCTCGATACTAAGGATGCAGTTGAAAGATTAACAGGTGCAGCAGGGGCTGGAGGTGTATTGCGTGATAATCAAGGAACATGAGTAGCGGGCTTTTCTTGCTATGTAGGCCACACTTCAGCAGTAGCTGCTGAAAGTTTGGGCCTTAAAAGAGGGCCTTCAGTTGGCTGTTATAAGGGAGTGCAATTACTTGGAGTAGAAACAAAAGCTATATGTGTTGCTAATGCACTATGCAATGAAAGTAATTCCAACAGGAACTTGTAAGCTCAGTGTAAAATCACCCACATTTTCAGAAAAGCGAAACGATTTGCAGATCAAATGGCAAAGCTGGGGATCAATGGGTCTCTACAGCCAGTGTTTTTTTTATTGGATTCCTACTGAAGTTATGTGTGTCTCTGTTTGGGATTTGAATATATTATCTGGCTCAACGGATTTGTAGCATGTTGGATGGTATTTGTCTTTTGCTAGTAATGAAATCATGTTCTTACCCAAAAAAACAAAAAACTATGTAATCTACAGTTACTAAGAAACCTCACCAAGTTCACCAACACTAGTAAACAAGCCTACTAAATGTAGAATCTGAATTCCTCACCTTACTTACATGTACTAATCAAGTTCTATATTCAAGCTGATGAAATCATCTCTTCTGCAGCTTTGAAGTTTGTTAACAAGGTTAATTATCACATAGGAAAGTCAAAAGGCAGAAGGTGAGAAAGAAAGCATGCAACTATGAGTGGCACATACTTATAAAAAAGACAAGGTATATTAAATCAATTTAGCCCATTGAGTTTTCAGATTTCACCCTAATAGTTGAATGAATTGGCAAATGATTTTTCTTTTCTACTTCTCTATAAGTTTCCTAAAAATTAGCTAGACTATTAGCTAACATTAACTGTGATAAGTCATGACCATTATGAGTTACTTAGCACAACTCAAGGGAGCTTACTTGCTTTATTCTTTATTAATAGGAAAAATTCACAAATAACCACTAATAAAGTAACCCATTTTCAGGAAAAAAACCATCAAAAGAATGATTTATGTCTATGCTACCCATTAAGGGAAAGCTTCGAGAAGCAGTCTCTCACACTATTGACCAATTTACCCTTTGGGATAACTTCTGTAAGTTTCACTTTATTGTAAATTATTACCTTTCAATTGTTTACTTATCTTTTTACATTTTTACAAATATGTCAGTCATCAATATAATGATGTGCCACCAACATGCACTCATAGCAGGCAAACATTCTTGCTAATTTTTAATGAGGCACAATCTATTATTGCCAAGCATGAGCCCATTAATTAAAACGCAACTACTTTGATCAAAACAGAAAATACAAAACCAGAAGAGAAAACTGTGTTGAATGGTTTTATATCTTCTATTTTTTCCCCATGAGACTCACAAGTTGACTTAAAGAAACTTTGACAAAGAGTAAGAGAATAGTATATGCTGATGGGATACATTTTTCCCTTTTGATAGGCAAAAAGTAAACTCTTATTGAACTAGTAGCAAAGGGGAACCAACCCCTATAATAAGTCATTTTCCAGGCAAGGTATCAGATATACCTAACACATCAAGACAGTATCTTTAATCAAGATGCGCCTAATTCAAAAAGAGCATAAGAGGGAAAAAGGCAGCATCAATTGTGTTGAACATCAATATATGGCACGCTCTGAGTTTTTTGTTAGAACCAAGAGAACTTGACTATACCATGAAATATTTTTATTTTAAGGGGTTTCTTAATTTTATTTTTTTTAATAAGAGATGACTAACAAAAATTTAGATATGAATGTGAGCTTTGTGTGGGAGCATATAATGAGTGCTTGAGTAAAACAAACTCCTCCACAGGCAGTACATGCGGATTAACAACATCAACATGACTTAAATGCTACTAAAGAATTGGCAGATGGCATTAAGTTCACGGCACTAATTGCTTATTAACGCCAACACTAAAAACCATTACAGAATTAACTGCACTTAAGTCAAGCGACATTCACCCAAACCAAATCTTGTATTTGAATGGTAGTGATTAACTAAAGTGATGAGCTTCTACAAGTTCCCTGATCAGCACAATATAGTCAGAAATGCAATTATACAAATGTATATTTATAAGCAATCTCACAATATAGCAGCAGAACTGACCGTATAAAGTCGATATCCATCCATTTCTTGACGGACAAAATGAACAAGACTCTGCGTGGCTGAGTATATCCATTGGTCAAGTACATTAGAAGATTTCTGAAGAGCAGCTTGGTCAAATGGAAAGAATGGTCCAGACCCCTCAACCTCAAGTCTCTTTGCGTTTTGGACAAGAAATCTATATGCATTGTACCATGGAAGAAATACATCCTTGACCTGATATAACAAATATAGAATGCATAAAAGGATTAGGCAAAAAGCTCGAGTTAGAAATATCATTAAGATAAGGAAACATGCTTCAGAAATCAAAAGTATAGTCATAGTGGAGCCAGTGCACTCACGACACAATAGACCCCATCCTTCTTGAACCGTAAAACCTCTGCACGCACAACTGGAGAATTGATTAAGTATAAACGCAATGCGTCCTGTGACACAGTATACAGGATATGAGACAAAACCCAACTTAAATAGTGTCCTTCACATGATGCAAATTTCAATCTTATAAAAAGAATTCAGAGAAAGAAAGAAAACTTACGGCCCCATAATCATTTATAACGTTCAAGGGAGAAGGATAGTTTTTTAAGCTCTTGCTCATCTTTTTCCCATCCTCAGCAAGAACTAGTCCATTGCAGATGAGATTCCTAAATGCGGGTTTTCCAAATAATGCAGTAGCCAACACCATAAGTGTGTAAAACCTGACAAATAGAGCCATATCATGTAGCCTGAGCACAAAAGTCTCTACCAAACATAACCATGTAGCAGAAAAAATTGCAAATAAACCCCTAAATTTGAATATTATTCTGAAAAATCCATCCGGAACCATTTGATAGAATAAATTGTGCAGATTATGCCTTCAAGTAAGTTTTATCAGTTCCATTGTTCACATCACCACATTCTAACAGCTCCAAGAGGGAGTGTAAAGTAATCTTTCCAAACAACGAAGTTACAATTTTGCTACAATCTATACAACCAAAAATTCAAGAGTCTCTCATAAGGAAATGCATATACAGTAAGAATCTCACCATCCACGGGTTTGATCCAATCCTTCAGCCACAAAATGCCCAGGAAAATTCTTCTCAAATAGTTCAACATTCTCAAATGGGTAATGGAGGTAAGCATAAGGCATGGATCCGCTCTCAAACCAACAATCGAAAACCTGAAAAAACAACCCAGGTCAATGCAAGAACAACAACTCATGAAGTTCTTGTGCTGTCACAAAAGTTGATTCTTCCCTAGCCATAGAAAACAAAAGTCGATTCTTCCCTTACCATAGAAAAGGCAAATCAACTATTTCCATGTAGTGTAACATCAGCATTAAGGAAACTACCAAGCATTTCCCTTTTGATTACTGTTCCCTTTCTTTACATTCTTTTACACTATAACATTAGATAAGTTCAATTTCATACATCTAGTTTGCTGGAAATGTTAGAAACAGTCTCTTCATGCATAGATTTTGTATATGAGCAGCATCCCTTTTGAAGCCACTATTATAGAGGCAGTACCCCTTGGCAACTTATTGATTAAATTTCATTCATCATTCCAAGAAAAAAAAAATTGATCATGCAGAATAATCGCCAATGCTTATACACGTCTTTAATTTTACCTAGTCTGGATAAGCATGAAAACCAAGTCCAACAGAAGCCAAGGACCTCAGTATCTTGCCTAAAGATGGAACTACCATATACCAAAAGAAGAGATGATATGTTTTAAGATACAGATCAAGACTTTGTGATTCATTTCCACAATCTTGATCCATAAGCTTCTTGATTCTGCTCACACAAGCTACCCAAACCATCAGTGGCATATTTGACAGAACCACATGCCTCACAAATCTCCAACTTCTAGATGATTTCGTTCACGGCACTGTCATGATCAAAGCTAGATCTTTTACACCCAACGTAATGAAATGTGAAATCTCAAAATTAAAATTTAAACTTTAGGTTGCTCCTCCAATACAAGAATTTGTTAGCATAGGAATAATACTACTTGCAAAATGCCAGCAATTAAAGAACATTAATCTTTATTCCTTTTTCATCTGTTCCTATTTTTCCACCAGGGTAACAACTCATCATCTTCATAAAACGATTGATGGACTGCCTCGCATGCTTCATCGAGACAAAACTTCTTTTATAAGCCCAAGTCTTCAGAACTTGCACACAAACTCATCAACTAAATGTTTCTCAGCTACAAATGCTGCACTTATTTACTCTTCTTAAGCGTATATGCATCTTGTCCACAAAAGGGAAAAAGAGCACCAATAAGGTTTGCTCCGACCAAAGCATTAGTCATGAGAAGCCGAAGTAACCCGCACTAGAGAATAGCGAATTCTCAGAGACCTAGGAATGCAACAAAAGCTATCGCAGGGGCTTATAGTAGTATGAAAATTTTCCCTATAATATGTTCAATTATGAAGGGCAAGGACATACTTTGGATTTTACTTTGGTCAGTTTGTGAGGGTTCACTTGGGAAGAGCGAAGACTGTGCACAAAGAGCTCAGAGCCTGGTTAGCTATATGCATTAGCAAAGAGTAGACAAAAAAGACTTAAACTGATCCCTCTGGCCTCTTTTTAGTTGATTTGGAGGGAAAGAAACTGGAAAAAATCTGATAAAACAGAGGGCCCTTTTGTAAAAGTTAATGGATTCTTGGCTTTTGGCCAGTGATCATTGTTCAATTAGCCTCGGGAGTGCCCCAAGACACTATCAAAGTGTGCCTTAATAGTTAAATCTTCTTGCCTATCTCTAAGCTTTTGCTATATGCAGATCATGAGATTCAAAGAAAATGCTATTCTAGACCTATCTGATTCTTTTTTCCATGTGTGATGTTGCAAATGGGTTGGCATTCCAAGTGCCACTTCATTAACCATGAGATTTTGTGATAGGACCACTGCCAACTATTCTAAAGCTTGAGCTGTTAGATGAAGGCATGGTTTAATATTTAATTATTCTAAACACAAGGTTGGACTTTGGCCTTAGCCTAAAAGTGTGGAAACATACAATTGAGGAGGCAAATAGGGGCCTGAAAAGACTTAAAGAAGCTCCTGCTCTCATACCATGTGAGATCATATGGGAGGACCACTGCCAACCATTCTAAAAGCTCAAGCTGTTAGATGAAGGCGTGATTTAATATTTAATTACTGTAAACATAACATACATACATACATATTGTTATATGTATGTATGTATGTATGTATGTATGTATGTATGTATATAAAAAAATAGAGAGAGAGAGAGAGAGAGATGCAACAACAAAAATGTAAAATAAGGGATTTACAGAAATAAAAACAAATATTAATCTATTAATACAGATTGGGATTGGCTAACTCACGTCAGGTACACGTCGAAGCACGCCAAACTCTGGACCTCGACTGGAGGGGATTGTTATATGATCAATATTATGTCGGTGCAGATCGAAAATCTGCAAATAGAGCGAGAACAATGATATAAATGATAAATAGTTTTCTCTCTCCATCTCAAAGAGTCCAGTATATATACAAAGATCACGTGCACAAACCTTGCGAAGAGCAAAGCTAAACTGCACAGGCGTGTCTATGAATACATTATATGTACAAATACAGATGCCAAAACCAAGTAATGTAAGCAAAAAGGCATATCACATCCTACCATCTATATGCTTTACATTTGTGAGTGAGTTATGTGGGTCTTCAAAGTCCTAATATTTCATGAGCACTTAAATTAAAATACTGTTGAAAGTCCAATTCCTCACCAATATTGTCATTAAGGCTTCTAGAGATCATCTTGATAAATTTCATCGGAGGTCAAACTCAAATCAAGCAAATAATACATGAATACTAAAAAGGACCTTTGAGGGAGCCTAACTACAAGAACAAACCATCAGGTCACCAGTAAAACCAAGAGAGAAAGAACCTTGGCGCCAGAAAGATTTTCAAGTTTGTCGATAGAGTCCATGACAATGATTTCCTGGCCATCCTCACTAATCCAAATTGGTAGAGGGGTGCCCCAAAATCTGCTCCGACTGACAGCCCAATCCCTTGCATTTTCCAGCCAATTGTGAAATCGCTTTTCCTGCAATAAAATAGAAATTTAAGACACATCCACAGTGATGCATGCACTGGAAAAAAAAATCAGAGGCATCTACTATTCCAGGTATTTGATCTGTTCGGCCCATGAATATGAAATATTAGGATACTTAGCTCATTAAAGTTAAGATCGATAGCATAAGGAACCCCAGAAACATCAAAAGCAACCAACTTTTCGTAAGACTTTCCTACTTTAGACTTCAAATCAAAGCTAAGTCACTTAGGTCATGTGTCCCTCATCAAATGCTAGTAGTCAGGGAATTCAATGGTAATGGGAAACTCATACCAACCATTTTTCAGTAACGCTAGCTCCATAGGCACAAAGTCCCTTTCAAATGTCAAAAGGATCAATACCCGTATTTGGAAACCCTAGATGTCCATTTCAAATGTCAAAAGGATCAATACCCATTTTTAGAAAGCCTTAATCAACTTCTTGAAACCTCTACCCACATAATCAACGCATATACATGCTAAAATCCGCAAAAAAAAAAAAAAAAAAAAAAAAAAAAAAAAAATCAAGTGTGTATTTTTTTTCTTTTATCAGTAACAAGAAATCCCAAAATGCCAAATGTAATCTGTCAAACCTTCACATAATCGGGAACCCAGTAAGTCTGTTTGTTAGTCTCTAAAAGCTGCTCCTTCACATTCTCAACCCGGACGAACCTAGAGCAAATGAAGCAGCAAAACCCAGTAAGGGCAGCAAAAGTTGAATGCGCAACATAAATTCTCCAAATACACATCAAAGATCTAATTTACATCTACAACTCAAGTACTTAAACGAAAACATTCAACCAATGAGCCAGCGAAGCTAATCAGACCACAAACAGAAGCACCGCAAGCAGCAAGATGGACAAACGAAGAGCCAATGTATAAAATGAGACTACAAGAAATTTCTCATCTGGGAAAGAATGGCATAGTTAAAATGTATATAGCCTTGAAGCACATCTAACTATGGATTTGCTCCAACTCATGATTATGGCAAACATCAAGGCTTCAATTCAAATGGACACAATTTTGACAGGTATCAAGCGGACAATCAATTACAATAAGTTTTTATATATGTATGCATTGTATAGATGCACTTAACAACCTTCTCCTAACAAAACAAATGAGGAATCTAGAGAATAACCCCTCCCCCTTCTTTTCCTTCTCCCTCCTCCTCTCCTTCCGAAAAGAAATTATAGAAGCCAAAAGGCTCAACAATTTTGTTTTTGGACTTTTCAACTCGCACCTGAGAAGCTAAACGCATAATCTGACATGTGAGTGAAATGTCGAGCCCAAACTAGCCTCATGATGAAATGCAGACAAGAGAAGTGAACATAAAACAAGTTCCACCTCAAACATTTCAAAAAGGACAGAGCAAAATAACTAACATGCTCATGGGAACGTACATGCAACTTGGAGAATGATAAAAAGCATTAAACTATTATACGACTTCATGAAGTACACAAAAATGACAAAACAAATATTTTCCTTCTATTTATAATTCATCCCTATTATTAACAAGGCAAACCAAATAGCAACTTCAACCTCAGAATTTCACAAAAGGTTCCATGAAGAATCCATGCCTCAAAACACAATCCATAAAGGATTGTACTCATCCTTAGCCACGGAAAGCTTAGAATGACTAGACAGCCCAGGAAAGAAATGTGGTTGAAAAAACAAGGCTGCTAAGACGTATGACTTACCAGCTTGGGACTGCTCGATATATAAGAGGGGTTTGAGATCTGTAACAATAAGGATAAGAATGAGTGAAGCTTCCAGATTTGACTAGTCTGCCCATGGCCTGCAACAAAAAATAAAAGACAAAAACATGCAAACATTTTAAGTATGGTTGTTAAAATCACAATCAACAGAATGGGGTTCCACAGCTCCATAACCTTAAAATCAATCCGGCTCTGAAGTAGAATCTATGTGGTAAGAAAGGAATGCGATCCAAATTGATAAAATCACAGGATTGGTATGGACCTAGTAAATTTCCACAGAGATCTAGTATATTTTAGTCTGCTAACTTTTCCATTTTGAAATTTCATATTGTACTTAGAGAAGTGCAAACCTACCCAAAGCATAATCACTCAATCTCAACAGAAAAATAACAATCTATGACTCACATGTACTTTTTCGCAATTTGTAGGATTTTATGGTCCTTAATCCTATCTTATGGTTTGATACTTCAGACACGAAGGACAGCTATAGTAGAATGTCAACTTTATAAACCCCAAATTAAGGGAAGTAAGTGCCACTTAAAAGTAGTAGCAAGAGAACAAGCCATATCAGCTTATAGTCATAATTCAAGGTAAAATTCAACGAAACAGATCCCTCAGGCATATTTAATGGACAACAATTATTGTCGAAGCAAATTTTACCTTCACTGCTTGAATAATATCTTTATCTGCATCCTTGACATAGCGCCCACTAAAGTCGGTAATTTTACTAGTAAAGCAACCATCATCATCAACTGCTACAATCAGGTTCTCTCCCTATAGAACAGAAAAACATAACAAGCATATATAGTGACATGAGAAAAGGATAGGTGGGGAATAAAACTATCTGAGCTCCAAAGTAAGAAATTCGGAGCTGCCATCAAGCATCATAAGCAATGACTAGACTATCAATATGAAGAGAGGGAAGGCTAGAAATACTGCATCTATACCAATCCTAATGAAGATTAGGAAAGCAAATCATAGCATGACAAACAAGACAAGTGAAAGGGTGAGAGAATAATCAGAGCACATGATCCAATTCAAAAAACCAGTGAAGCAATTAATCTTCAGTCCAACCTGCTGTTCAACATGATGAGAGCAGCTAGATTCACTTTCATAAAAAATACAAGAAATGATAAATAGCAATATACTGAAAAGTGCCTGTACAAATCAATCAATCATCATAATCAAACAGCAGTACCAAGTTACATAAGCAAAGGGAATGTCATAAACATGCTAAAATTTCACTATTACAGGCATCGTGGCGTTCAAACAAAAATAATTAGAATAACTACTCTATTTGTATGTTGATTTCATAATTGTCCAAAAATGTACTTTATAACTCAAATTTTACCATAAGTTCTAGCCTCTTTGGTTTTTTTTTTTTTTTTTTTTCATTTACTGCTAAATTGCTTACCATGAAATAATCAGCTAAATCTGATTATAACTGTCTCCAGTGCCAGGAACATGACCATAAAAAAGTTCCAGCCAATAGATCTCAGAAAGGAGTCGTCTGAGGTAAGAGGAAATCCAAAAGGAAAACCTTTAAAAACATTGAAACAAACCAAGCTCTCTGCTCCATCTTTCTACACAGGAAAAATGAACAACGATTCCACCCCCTCTCACACTCTAAATCCTGAGGCAGTATCGGCTACATTGTTTACCATGAAATAACCAGCTGCCAAGCTCTATTACTACAAACTACCCAAATGAATAAACAATCAGATAACAGGAGAGCCTAATTAGAAGCTTTTCACTACGCTCCTTACGAGAGCTAGCTGACAAGAATCTGACTTTTTTAGATTGTGAAGAAATACTAAATTGCAGCATTAGATCAGGGATAAGCAGAAAATCTACAAAATGCTTGTTATCTCAATTGTAGCCCAACTGTTCCAGACTATACTATTGACCTTTAAATGGAAACAAGACAAGAAGATTTAGCCCTTATCTAATAAATACAGCAATTCCTTGCAGCTATTAAAAAATGCTAGTAACCTGGTCCAGGCCTACATTGTCCACAAGCTCACTGGATGCAATGAAAAACCAAACAAATCAAATAAGAAACTACAGTTAGAAACCTTATTCGGACCTTATTGATTATTTGATTTTCGAGGCAAACACGATAATCGTCTTCTCCAAATGCAGGAGCACTGTGAACAATTCCTGTGCCACTGTCATCAGTCACATAGTTGTCTGCAATAACTCTAAAAGCAGCATCTGCCAACTCCATGAAGTAATTGAACAATGGCTCATATCTGCAGCAGCCATGTCCAAGAGGACATCAATACTGGTAATGATTTCAAAAGGTGGCCAAAAAATTTTGAAACTAGCTCTAGCTAACAGTGGAGCAAGAAAGATAAACAAGAGTTCTCACTTCTTTCCCACGAGGGAAGCTCCTGAGAACTTCTCTAAGATTTCATAGGCCAAATCTTCAGCCTTTTTATTTCCAGACCCCTTACTCTTAGGGTTTGACTTCTTTGATTCATCAATAGGCCCATTGGTCGTCTTTTGTTTTTGAGATTCACTGGGAAGGGCAGATAACCTTGATTCAGCAACCACATATATCTTTCCTGAATACTTGTTTCGAACCTGCATTCTCATGTTAAAGTGAGATTGTTACCAGAATATCATCACATCTAGATACAATTTTTCCTTCAAGAGCCAATAACAATAGTCAATTACAAAGCAAGGAAAGTGAGGCCACAGAAAGATAGCTCACAGCAATAGGCAAACCAAATAAAAGAACAAGAGAAGGACAAGAGAAAAAAATGTTAAAACTAACAGCTTGATGGGTCACAAACAAGATGACAACTCCAATCATAACATTTAGCTCCCTTAATCTCATTTCTATGGCTACCTCATATCCCCACAACTCTTAACCTGAAGCTTAAGAAGCCTAAGCATGCTTTTTTGGAACTTTTATGCATGACACCCCAAGTTATTGACTAGTTTCAATTTTAATTTCCATCAGAATGGGGCTCACAATTTTCAGGACTCAACATCTACATCAGCAACACATTGGGGTAGAATTCACAAAGAAAGGAACCTGTGCAGGTTTTCTCCTTTGCCCTTGCAGGCAGTAAGCTGTTATTGCCAATGACGAATTCATCAAAAATATTACCTATAGACTAATAGTATTAGTTTATGAGAAGTCATCATCAGCTACCAGATGATTTCTTAATCAACCATGGATAATTTATTTTAAAAGCAGCCATCTGCACTTCCCATTTCGAAATTCTAACGTATCAAATGAGCTCAGCACATAAGTTAAACCACGAACCTTGACATAGGTAAAGTTTGAGTTAACACAAAGTGCAAGATTACTGGGAAGAGTCCATGGGGTTGTTGTCCATGCAACAAAAGCAGCCTCGTGTGGGTCTCCCACTATTGGGAAAGCCACCATGATCTCAGGATCAGATACCTCCTGTTCTTACAAACAAATGAAAAGGAAGAAAAAAGGAAATAAGCATGTGCAATTAATATAACAAAATTCCGATGAAATTCACCAATCATACATAGAGGGGCCTAAAAAATGCACCATATCGATTGAGGGCTGACATCTGAAAATGACGAAATGGTGGACACAGATTACCAGAAGACAAAGTAAGACTCTCAGGTACCTTATAGTTGTCAGCGGCTTCAAAATTTGATAGGGGCGTCTTCAGACCAGTGCTGTATGGCATGACCTGCCAAAAGAATTTTAAAGCCACAAATTAAGGATGTTACAATCTAATAACGAGATTAGTACATTAATCAGGGAAAAAAAAATCTAAAAATACAAATTCGACTTGAGAGACTATTCTCTTTGTCAATGTGAAATGAAGTTAAAAGTTCATCCAAAGAAAAAGAAATTCAAATTTCAAAACTTGAGAAGAACTCAAAAGTTTATGCAATGATGTTCAGATGTCAAATTATGAGCCATGCATCAACAACATCACCAAGAGCTCTACAGTAAAGATACATAAACCGTCGTATTCATAAGAGTAATGACGGCATGTGATATAATGGAGCTGGTGCATTTTTCCGATAGAAATTCAGTAATCTAGACGCCAATACTCTAACAAAGCACAAACACAAATAAGAAAAATTCCAAATAACCAACCTTGAAACCTTTATACACAAGGTCTTTCTCATAGAGCTTAGCAAAAACCCACCAGACACTCTCCATGAAGTTCAAGTCCATAGTCTTATAATCGTTCCGGAAGTCAATCCACCGTCCCGTTCGAGTGATAATCTTCTCCCATTCCTCAACATACCTGAGAAAGGATTTAATTTCATATACATGCTTTGCCATTTTTAACACTAATTTGCTCTATTCCTTCACCATAAATTCAGAAAATATAATGAGATAAGAAGACACATAATACAAGAATGATTAAACGTATTCAAGCATAGAAATTCATACAGAAGGCAGTCTCCGAATTGTCTACCAGATGAATTAACTACAGGAGAAAAAGAACACACTACAGCAGTCAGATCCCACCAGCCCCAAACAAATCAGGATATTGTGGTCATGAATGCAGCTCTTGAGCAGCTACAACGGAAGCTCAAAATACGTGCAATCACAAACCAAATACAGACAAAGGGAACAAAACTTAAAAACTGGTTAATTAACGTATTCTTTCTCGACGAATGATATCACTAGCATCCCTCAGACGCGAAATTCCGAATTAGCAAACTCTCGAGTCGCAAACACCTGCACAAATTTCCACGAAAAGCAAACACCAAAGGGAGATAAATTCGGTTTTGCCTGGTGTACTCCCTTCGCTATCTATAGCAATGCCTGAGCTGAACTTGCACTAATGAATACTGCCGCTTCCATATCCACCAAAAGACTTTCTTTTCTCCAGATAATCCCCAACAAGCACTACTAGAAATGAACGGAAGAATAATAAAAAAGGCACCTGGTGACCACACTCCGGCACTCCTCGTTGTACTTATCGATGCCGAGCGCGAGCACGTCCTCCTTCTTGTTGATCCCCAGCTTCTTATCGATCTCCCTCTCCACGGGGAGGCCGTGGCAGTCCCAGCCGAAGCGCCGGGTCACGTGGTGGCCGCGCATGGCCTGGTACCGGGTCACGACGTCCTTGATGGTGCCGGCGAGGATGTGGCCGTAGTGCGGGAGCCCCGTGGCGAAGGGAGGGCCGTCGTAGAAGACGTACTCGGGGAGGTCCGTGGTGCGCTCGAGCTGGGTGTCGAAGGCCTTGATGTCGGACCAGAACTGGAGGATCCGCTCCTCCTGGCCGGGGAACGAGAAGTCCTTCCCCTCGGCGACGTCGTCCATGGCGGCGGAGGGGAGGAAGGAAGAGAGAGAAAATGCGGCGGCGGCGACCGGAGAATGGCGGCGGAAGACGGGGTAGAGAGAGAAGGGGAGAGAGAGAGACGGCGTGCGTGGGGAAGAAGCGGTTTTGAGGGGAAAATGAGGTTTTAGAGAATGAGATCCGAATTAAAATCCGGATCGGATCCGGGCTGATTTGGATGGTCCGAATATGTACTCTCTCTTTTTTGCCCTCTTCAAACTATTTGATAACCTCTGTTCAAAAAAATAAAACTATTTGATAACCATATTGTCTTTCTATTTTTTTACTTTTTGCTCGAAAATGAAAAATAATAGAAATTTATTAATAACATCAGCTAATTTTTCTATTCTTTAAAATTAAAAAGTAAGTAAAGAATATATTTAGAACAAAAATAAATAAATAAATAAATTTTTTTTTTGTTCCCATTAACAGAAATGGAAAAGATTATTTTTGAATACAAATTACTTCTCTATTCTACCTTATGTTCTCTTTCTCTTTTTCAATTTTAATTGGCAGCTTTAATTTTCCTAATACCATCAAACGTTGCACACTCTTTGCTTGTATATAAGAATTTATCATTTGAAAAATTAAGCAAGATATTTAAATTATCAAATAGTAGGAAGAATTTTTCTGTGACACAGCATGACTATTTTAAGATTTGAAATTGTTCTAGTAAGGTCATTCTTCGGATAGACAAAATTCAGATTGTAATATTAAAAAGCATTAGAGATTTTATGAAATGATCAAACTTATGCATTTGCCTCTAGATTCAATATTGTAAAATAAGTAATTAAACACATTTTGGAAAGGAAAAAAGAGATTGAGTTTGCCTAAGAGCAGAAGGTCCTTTTAATTCTTATAGTATTCTCATAAGAACGTTAATAAAATAAGCACATGGATTTGAGGTTACGGGAGCTGGAGAGAGAGGGGAATTTAGTCAAGAGTGTGCCTAAAATTTGAGCTTCACGTCTTAGGTTTTAAGAATGAGGCGTGTCTTTGCTGGATTGCTCTTGGAAATGTTGGGCTCGACAGTCAATGTCTTCTTTTGTTCTGTAACTTTATCAATGTTCGGTAAATATATTGATCTATAACTTAGAGGGTAAATAATTGAAACCGGGTCAAACCAAATTGGACCGGTCGATCTGGTTCCCAGCTCTTTAGTGGGATAGGATTAGACTGGATTGGAAACCGATCATTGCCTATTTGGAGTTTCTAAAACCAATTTAGGAGTTCTTTGGCAGTGAAATTATGTGAAAATCATAAATTAAGGTGTTGTAGAGCTGTAAAATTTTATCAAAGTCGATTCTCAATTTCAGCTTGGACGGAATGAATTTTTAAGTTTTGTATGCACTGTTGCTCTGTTCCAAATTTCTGATTCCTAGCGATGCATTTCGCTCGTCTTCGGCCATCTTTTGAATTGCTTAAATTTAGGATCCTTTCGTGCTTTGAAATGACTTTCTTTTACAGGTAAACCCACTTAAAATGGAGTTGGTAAGGGGATATGTGGGGCAAGAAACTTCGTCACGCAGGTGCTTTTTCCGAGTCGACCCATAAAACGTTTTGACTACAAATTAGCATAGCCTAGTTAAGACAAGGCAGTTTTTTTACTTACATTTCGATACCGCTTCTCATTTAATTGATAGGATTTCGAGTCCATGATAGTTTGGTCTAGGCTTTCTTAAGTGAATGGTTTTTATTTCTCCTATAAATTTGTAAATTCATGCATTAAAAATGATAGAAATTCAATATATTATAAGTTACAAAATAACACTTTTGTTATATAAAAAACTAGATCAAACATTGGTTACTTTTCAATTATTTGTGAATGGTTTAAGAAACCTTTAAAAGATAAAGGGAAAATTCCAAATAAGGACTCGAAAAGTGAACTAATTTTCTCAAATAATGATCTAAAATGAACTTTGTGTCAGATAAATATCTAAAGTGGATCTATTGTGACCCCAAGTGGTTGAATCAATTCCAAATAAGGATCTAAACTTGCTGGTCGGCCAAATATTCACTAGCTATTAAGCATATGACATTTCCGATGATCGAAGTTTGGGCAATTTTGTCCAAAAAAAATGTAGGGAAATTTAACAAATCCTAAAACATAAACAAAAAAACCCTAGGTTTTCTACAGTCTTCCCGTTCCTTGTACCCATCATCTACAAAGTCAAGGACCGAAGTTCTCCCCATTCCTTATACCCATCATCCGTAAAGTCGAAGACCCAAATTCTTTGCCGGTTGAGGCACGAATTCAAAATAGATTCTTCTTTCTTTGTTTGCGGAGACGTAAATTCTCCACCAGTCGAGCAAGGCAAGGAGCGACGAGAATTGAGTCATGACGATGGCTGGGTAGCGATTTGGTTGAGAAGCAGCGAGGGAGAAGAAAGAAGAAACCATAAACATCTAAATGAATAACCTAAACTTAATTAATTTATAATTTTCCATTTTTTTCCAATCACAAATTTCTGACAAAATTGCCCCTATTTTAATATTCGGAAAATGTTTGCCGGCAAGCTAAGGCCCTCAATAGAGATTAACTTGATCACTTTGGGTTATTATTTGACACAAAATTCATTTCGGGTCCTTATTTGAAACAATTGATCCACTTTTGGTACAAAATTCACTTTGGGTCCTTATTTGAGAAAATAAATTCACTTCAGGTCCTTATTTGGAATTTTCCTAAAGATAAATGTACTAGAAGTCCTAAAACCACATTGCAAAAATGCAGTCGGGTTCTAAAATGATCAAAAAGTGCAACCAAGCTTTAAAACTTGTCTTGAAAATGGAATCAAGTTCTAAAACCTTCATAAAGTATAATTAAATCCTAATATACAAAGAGATTTTACTATCATTGTTTGTGCATTTTCGAGTCAACTTACATAAATATGCACTTCTTATTAAATACTAAAGAGGATAAATTTTATTCAATATTGACTTCTATCCTGACCACCAAACATATCCTAAGAGTTATTGTGGTACCCCATCCATGCAATTTCTATTCGCGACTCTAGCTCAATAATACATAACTAATTATGTGGCCCCACACTTCTCTACATGGAGCCAAATTACAAATAAAATGTGCACTATGTGAGCTATGCCTTGTAGCATGTTTAAGCTAGTATTATTGGATTACTGGTAGAGTTTCATTATTAAAAAAAAAAATGCTTAGTATATTTAAAAAGTACTAAATTTCTGACCGTTAAATACAATATTTCTGTAATATTTAATGTTCTAGGTAATTTTGATATCTGGGAAATGTGACGTACATTAGTCTCTTAATTATGCTTTCCCACATTTATTATGACCAGTATAGATTCTCCAATACATTTAGATACATCTAGGTATCCCAAGACACCTACTAAAATTGCCACGTGTTGATAGGTGTTCACCTGCATAAAATTAGTAAAATGCTGTTCCAACACGATCAAGCTAAACAGCTTTATTGGTAAGGCAGTTGTCTTCACATTTCAGTGAAACATCATAGATTCGGATCTCTAGGCCTCCAAATTCGATAATCCCTTTTTGTTTTCTAAAATTTTCTCAAAAGCAAATAAAATGTTTTGTTTACTTCATCAAGACTTTAATTTCTCCTCCGGGATTCCCTGAAAATTCACTGATTTCTAAATGTTTTCTTCTCCTTTGCTTTCTCATCTTTTTAGTGTTCATATTCTTCTATTAATATCTATAATCAAATATAAGTGACTGTCTGGGCAAAAGGGAATCATCCTATTAGGAATTCGAGCAATTATTTAATTGAGTGCAACTATAATATATTGTGGATAAAGATACGTAAGTTGGGTGGTTACCAAACGAAGAAAATGTAATGAGTAATTTTATTATGTGATGTAAGGGTAATTTTCGACACAAAAAGTGAGGATAAAAACATGATTTGGCCTATACATATCGATTAAGAGGCTTTTTGTTTAAATTTATTTATGTTTCTAAGAACACAATTTTTGTTCTTTTATACTGGGGAACAAAAAAAGAACAAAGAACGTTTGTTTACGTTTTGTTAGAACAAATTTGGAACAAAAACAAAAATAGAAAAAACTTATTTTTTGTTCCTAAAAACAATTCCAAGAAACACTTCTTTTTTCTCATTTTTCTTCTTCTTTTTTCTTTTTCTTTTTTCTTTGGCTGGTTGTCGACCTCGGCTATGACTGGGCGAGGCCGCCGACCCTCGTTAGCTAGTCGCCGACCATGGTCGAGGACCAAAAGGAAGAAAGAAGAAAAAGGAAGAAAGAAGAAAGAAGAAAAAGGAAGAAAGAAGAAAAAATAAAATAATTAAAATATTAAAAAAAAAACAAAAAATTATATAAATTTATCAAATATATTTTGTTTTTTTATTATAAACAAAAAATTTTTACAATTATCAAACGCGTTTTTTTTATTCAAAAATTGACATAAATAGTTTTTTCTATTTTTATTCCTGAAAATAATTTTTGAACAATTTTTGAATAGAAACATTACTAAACACACCATAATAGATCAAATATTGCATTCCCAATCCAAACGCAAAAATTGGCTTTTTGAACATAAAAAGAGTGCTTTGATTTATCATCAAATCTGATTTAACGTTTAGTTTCCATCGCATTTAACAAATTTCTATATTAGCTCAGATAAAAACTTATTTAATCTCGTCCATCACTAAATTAATCTCATTATAAATTATTTAATCTCATCACTAAATTAATCTCATTATAAATTAGTTCAGATTCGGAGGAGATTGTGCGGGATCAAATGACCCATGTTAGCTATAATATCAACATTTGCTTTTATAACAGAAAGTGCATATCTAGATTATCTCTCTCATTGACCGTTCTAGGACAATAACATCACAAATATTTTGGCTTGTCAAATGTAACAATCGACATCAATGATGAAGAAATCATATTGTTGGATGGTTTAATTTGAACTTTCATTTATAGAAAAGGTCATATCGCCCACATAAACATATGGGAGCTGTAACATTGAGTCCTGAGGGGTTCGTGCAGACAACTCTCTTAAGTCAGGAGTGCAGCCAAAACTTACTGAGCTGCATGGCCAACTTCAAGAACTCCGGAGGGCGAATGTTTGAAGGAAGTAAGCGCTAAGTTGAGGATGTCATCGACATCCTCTCTTGTCACGGAAGCTGCTTTGCTTGCCGGAATATACCTCCACAAGCCCTGAATCTCTTTCCTTGTTCAATGGACATATCAACTCGGATCCCTCCACCTCACTTCGCGATCACCCCTCTCTTTCAACTTTTGTGCTCTGTCTTTGTCTGTTCTCGTTCTGTTGCAACAAATGGGAAAAAGAGTAGAGAGTATTGAAGGTGCCTTTGTTTTCCTTTCCTGTAGAATTGGAAGATTAATGGAAACTGACAAGGGACTTCAATTATAACTGCAGAAACAAGAACATGAAGTGGCCAGAGAGTTCAAAACACAAGATCCACGTACAAATATAGAACTCCAAATATTGTGAATTGAACATATTACCCCTATACTTCCATACTTAAATTAATTAATGTTAACATTATCATGATGAGGGGGAACGGACTTGATTTTACCATAAGGGCGACCAAGAAAGACATTTGAATCGTTGACAAACAACTGTGACCTTTAGTGAGCATCCGTAGTAGCTATTAAAAGAATTATGGTTGAGACTCGCATATGTGTCCTCTGTTTCTAATGTTAGGATGTTCAATCTTCGGCATTAGGAATCACGTAATCATGGTTGATACTTAGGCACAGAGAATTCACGCTGGAGAACTCCTCATACACCTTAATTTGACTGCAACCACAAGAGCGCTTCGTTCGGTCGCACCAGAAAATTCTAGAGCCGAACCATGTCCAATGAGACAGCATGCCGTCTTTTCACACGCGACAACCAATTCCCAAAGTGCAGGACAATCCTACTTTGTTGTAGCGATAAAACGGAATTCGATTCGACGCTTTCAACAAGACAAGGACGCATCTGAACGATACAGAAGGAGAGCACAGTCTAAACGGCCTCGAACACATACGCTTTAAACCATGGTGCATGGCACATTCTGGAGAGAGCCATGCCGAAAAATGCTTGAAGATGTCATGGAGATCATTCGTCCGTGACATCGCACAGCTTAAGTACCCAGTATTTAATTCACAACAACAAAAGAAAAACATGCGGAAAAACAAGGCAGTTATCTTCAGTAACTTCAAGCTAAGCGGCAGCATGCTGCGCAAAATAACGAATGTGAGTGCTAGCAGTCGAAAGACAAGAAAGAAATATGGCGAATTGGTTAGATGAAATGTTCAAAAGGAAGAAATAGGAGTCGTGGTGATAAGAGTCGTAGAACAGACCGGGAACCTCCAGACTCTCAACCACACTCCATTCTTCTCCTCCTCCTCTAGACCAACCCGGCGATGGGGAAACGAAAGCAGGCAAACTGGGATGCTTTTGCAATTATATATTCTAAGATTACCTTAGACCTTAAAAGACATGACCTCCAGTTCCAGAAAATGTTGATGCAAATTCCCCTCTCTGATGAGTATTAATCATCAGAAAACACTATGTAAGCAAAATTTCCAAGCACTTGGTTGCTACAGATATACAGAGATCTCACTTGCTAAGAGGCCACAGATGATGCATAATACTACAGACTGTTACAATGAATTAACGGAAAACAATACCATTCATGCGAGTCTTTTCCAGGCCACATGATAGCCACGCGTTTATCAACTAGATCTACGGTCGACTATTTTCAAGTGGATCATTTTCCAGAACATGTAAAACCATCACACAAGAACCAAACTGAAACCAGGGGGTCGTCCAGCACATTGTTGTTAGCAGTTCTCCAAAATTCATACAATGGGAAGGACAAGAGAATCAATGAAACAAAGTCAGAGAGATGGATGATGTGGAGACCTATTAGGAGGTGTCGAAAGCAGCATCTTTCTACTTCTCACTCCCTCCTTTTGCTCGGCACCACATTATTGCCCAAATGGGTGTTCTTCATCATCTATCCATTGGATGGATGAAGAGAAATCAGCACATCTTAGACTTGGTGAGTTACCGAAAAAGAAATAAAAAAATGGACCATAATAGTGAGCACCAAAGTTAATTCACCCAGTTAGATTAGTATACCTCGGCCTACACAGAGGTCTGCTGTTAGTCTGAGAAAACTTGTAATAAAGAAGAATTCTCGCCTCTGCATAGAAAATGAACAGCTTAGGTCGAGGAACCGACAGCCACAAAAGACATAGCACAAGAATGACCAAGAAGCATTATTCAATGAATGAGAAATTTATTCTAAGTCTTGCAATTACAAGTACAATATAAAATTAAGCCTCTGGTCACATTTAAATCAGTCTCAGATGGATTGCTGGTTGGTTTCAAACCTGAGACGTTCAGTCCCCTCTTCTTCGACTTCTTCAAAGCCGGACAATTCGATGTTTGGTGGATGTCCACCCCGGCTCCAAAATCGCAGAGAGGTTTTCAGTTCCTGAAACCCGAGACTTTGCGGAAACAGATAAGAGTACTGTGGGGTCTCGCAGATTTGGGCTATTCAACCCATGCGTTTCTCCTTAATGAATGAAGCCACATGTCTCCATGCGAGCTAACCATGCGAGCTTTTTAGCTGCATAATCTAACTGTGCAAGCGACGGTTTGAGCCCAAAACTTGAGTCTTGCTTTAACATCTTCAGGATGATCACCTGATCAATAGAATCACAGCAATGGAAAATCAGAACGCTAACACCCCAAAACTGAAAGTGAAGAAATGTTCAAGTGCCGGTAATAGAAGGTAAGACATAGACCATCGAGTCGTAAGACCATTTAAGCACCAGAGAATCATCAGAGTCTCCATGTGCCACAGTTACATGGATTTTAGAGCTGGGTGATGAGGGCTAGATATGCATTTACTCTCAACCTTCATTCCACATACATATCAAATATAAAGAAACTAAAGAACGAAATGAGAACCGATTGGACAAAATTCGACAATTATTCACATCAAACTTTGCTACTTCACCCACAATGAGTTAGCTTGGAAACATCACAGATCTGACAACCATAGACCATAGAAAGACTTGAATTCATTCAATGCTGAAGCCCTGCAAAATGTTTTATGAAGACAACCGAGACACCATCTGGAGAACAACTACGATTTGCAAAATCCAATCAATTCCAATCTTCACAAATTTCCAGGGAAATATCCTACGACCCCATAAAACCAGGAATTCAGGACCTAACTCGAGCCGACAAAACAAAACCATCAAAGCCACAGCTCGCTATAATTGCATCTCCTAAAGCACCGCCGCATATCAAAGCAGAAGCAAGGCAAAATGAATTCTTGAGGAAATTAAACAGTCGACGCCGTACCCTCAACTCGATCAAGATCTCAAAGTCAGATCGACGTCAACAGATCTAATCACACACACACACAATGTGATCTCGCAAGCTACTCTATAATCAAAATGATTGGACGTAGTGCTCACCAGGGCTAGAGATCTTCCAGCTGGCGATGGGGCTGGCGGCCGCGGCCGGAGGGGACTCCGTCACGGACGACGGCGGGGCGGATCTCTCCGGCGACTTCTGGTGGTCGTCGAGCTGGAACTTCTGGCTCATCGAGTAGCACAGCTCGAGGGCGGGCAAGGTGTTGCAGAGCTCGGGAATCTCGTCGTAGCTGAACCCGAAGCCGAGATCCAAGCACCCTTTGAGCTCGTCAAGGTCCTCGTCCGTCAAGCTCTTGGTCCGCACCAGGTCGTCCTCGTCCGCCGCCTCCACGTACCCTTCGAGCAGCACCTGGCTCTTCTTCTTCTGCAGCTTCTTCTCCTCCTTCTTCTTCTTCTTCACCGTGCCCTCGATCGCTTGGGCGTCGGCGTAGGTGGGGGAGGTCAAGAACGGCCATTCCTCGATCTGGGCATCGAAGTCCGACGACGAGTCGCACGGGAACGCCGAGTCGCACGCGGTTCCTTGGCCAATTGGCTTGGCCGAAGAAAACCCAGATCCAGATTCGCGAGAAGCTACTACCATTTTCTCTCTCTACCTCTCTCTCTCTCTCTCTCTCTCTCTCGGAGGTGAATGTGCGAGAGGCGGAGAGCCAGAGGCTGCTTATAAAAGGTGGATCCAGAGGTGGGGGAAAGGCGAGAGCTTTTTTCTTGCGATTTTCCCACGATTTCTTTCCGAGAAAAGGAGAGAGAAAAATCGTGCGTGGGATTATGTATGTGAAGACATGATGAGTGGGTTTGGTCGACACATGATGATGTCCATGGATGGATGGATGGACGGATGATGTGGTCCGGATGTGTCTGACAGCTGTCAGGTGTGGCTACAGTGAACGAGATGGGTGATGGAATGTGACAGGGGCAGAGGAGACGCGTGTTGTCATTGCTTTTCTCTTTTTCTTTCTCTTTTTTTTTTTCTGTTTTTCTTTTCTTTTTTGTCTTATATTTGTGAATTGCTGCACAAATAAATCATATTTCGATAGCCAGTCTCAATCTAATTTACCCTGGTAATTGACCAATCTTTTGTTTTTTCTACGATTGAGCACAAAGAACTTTTTATCAATTGATAAAAGTTAAAGTGTAACTTTAACGTGTTTTAACTTTGCATACACGTTTCCGCATTCTAAGATGATGGTGATTATTTTTCGTTCTCTCACTATTAAGACGTACTAATATCGCGTGAAATAATAGACTTATCGTTTGATTACTATCGTAACTTTTTGATTACAGCAAGTACATTTTTGTCGTTATATCCATTGAACCGTGTCGGCGAGTCAAATCAAATAATATGAAAGATGAGGTAAAACGCGGGTTCGTTCTTCTCTCTTTCGGCAAGCCCCTCATCTCCAAAAACTCTTTCTTCTTTTGAAGCTCTCCTATAGTCTCTCAGCTCCAAATTAAGAGCCTACTTATTCTTTAATTTTCTTTTTCTTTACTTTGATTGTCTTTTATTTTTTCTCCCTATATATTTTAGGAGTTTGTGCGTAAACAAATTTCTACAATTGATCTCAAGTGAATAGGAGACCAGTTTGATGACTTGCCCAATCGATAGCCACTAAGAAGGATGTTCATGATGTGGCTCCACAACTTCTTCGAGATTAGACGGCTCTCCTCTCTTGATCAATTTGTGTCACTAATAGACTAGTGAAAATTTACTCTTTGGCAAAGAGAATATTCTCAAGAATATCATTTTAATGATATTTTAGGGTACAAAATCTATTCAACATGTCATGCTAAAGGGAAAAAAATAAAAAACTGATCGATGCCTACTATTAGTCAAGGTTCGACATTGAAAGATATCAATTACAAGGAGCTTATGTAGGTTGGAAGAAGTTTCTTATAATCATGTCTTCATTGATGGATTATCAATATGGATATTATCCATGTTTAATTTTGACTAAGTTTGTATATAGGTGATATTCATAATTTATGACTCACCAATTTGAGGTAGGATTGGAGCTTTCTTCGACTAGAATCAAAGGACAATATTGCTTTACAAGGGCATGCTTCTACATATCACATTAGTCGACTGCATAAGTTAAAAGGATAGAGAGATCCTTTAAATCATCGTATATGCACAATCCAAAAGAGTCACTTTCTAAAATATGGGCCTATGGGATCAATAACAATAACAAAGTTCAAATATCTACAAGATGGGAAAACTGCCATGTTTCTAATGTGATACTTAGAAGCCTCAATTTTAGGTCCAATCCCAAGTCCCAAATATTTTTTAGTCTAAAAAAAAAAAAAAAAAAAAAAACAGCAGCTTTCACTTTAGTTTCAAATCTATAAACTTATGTCGAAAAATCCTCACTAGTTTCTTCAAAATTATTTACATTAAGGTCAATTAGAGGTACATTATCAGAATCTGCATATTCATTAACACCCTTACTTTCACATGCAACTAGAACGGCCTCTCAATATTGATAATTTTAAAGAAGTCGATAGGTATTTTTGGACTCGCGGATGAATTTGGGATTGAAGTGAACGTTGGAGACTTTCGTTTGCACAAGACAAAAAAGTTAGAGGTAAAATTGGGATTAGACTTAATGTTTGAAAATTTTCGGGAAATTAGTCCCTTTCTTAATAGTGATAGCTGTGTTTTTATCTCAAGCCCTGGATCATATCACGAGTTAAAAAGAAAGAAAGAAAGAAACATATGTTTTAGATTTTCGAAATTTGATAAATCGCACCCCTTTCGTGCCCCTTTTTGACAATGACGCTTTTGAAAAACACGTTTTGTGTGTTTCGATTCTTGGGTAAGGCAACAGCTCGAGCGTCCATCCTCATCCGATCATGCCTGGTCTCTTTAGGTTCAACCTTGCACGGTCCATTTTGGAATTGTATCAAAGGATGTCGAGACTAAAGGCACACGGGGTTGTCTTTATTAACGCGAATGAGATGACCAGGCACGATCCGGATGACTCATTAACACCTGGATAATTTTAGAGATATGTACCCAAAAAAAAAGCATTTAAGCGTTTCGATTGAAGACACGTGTCGTTATATGTGTGCTCATGCTTGCAAGTTCAGTATGCTCGTATGGTTGGATCAAATTGGCTTCATGTGTTATACAAAAGATCTATCAACCTAATGGTTAATGAATTTAGGGAAAAAAAGAAGTCATCAAACATCTCAAATTATGCCCATTGCAACACATGTATCTAAAATATTTTTTAGTAATGCAAAAAATCCCAAACTTATACTTACATTGTACATTTATCTTCTGTCAATATCTCATCAATGAACATCGTTAAAAATATACCCATATGACCAATGAATTTTGATTTCCTTGAGTAAAAATTAGCTCGCTCAATTTTTCTTTTGTAGGAGGAGTTTTGCTTGCATAAATGAGTAGCTTCATGTAGTAGTTGTGGGAATAAGACTAATATTATACCCATACTTGTTGCTAATTCTTTACCTTATGATTTTATTTATTATAATTAGCCCTATGAATCCTTAATTTTTTGTTTACTCAAAAAGTTCATGTATTTATTTATTATAAGTGCTTAATATTTCGATACAAATTATGATAATTACGTTATTTTCTCGCGTATTAATATAAAATTCGAAGTCGTATATGATATCGATAAATTGCAAAATAGGTTTTACTGAAAACAGGATTGACCTTAGAACCGGACTGGAAAAACATGGTGAATTGCGTATAAGGTCGGGTACATGGTCTAAAAAAGGAGAACCGATTATAACAGAGTTGGGTACATGATTCAAGTATAGACCCTACCCACCCTGGACCCGATCACCCCCACTGATAGCCAATCTCAATCTAATTTACCCCAGGAATTTATCACTCTTTTTTTTTTTCTTTTCTCTTTTTTATGATTTAACACAAAGAACTTTCTATTAATTGATGAAAGTTTTTTTTTTTTTTTTTTGGTCGGTAACATGTTTTAACTTGGCATGCACTTTTCCACGGTCTAAAATGATGGTGATTGTGTTTCTTCTTTCACTATTGAGACGTACTGATATCGCGTGAAATAATTGATTTATCGTTTGATTACTACAGTAAGTTATTTATTATAGCAAGTACATTTTTGTCGTTATCTCCATCGAACGGTGTCGGTGAGTCAAATCAGATAATATCAAAAATGAGGTAAAACTCGGGTTCGTTCTTCTCTCTCTGTCGGCAAGCCCCCTCATCTCCCAAAAACTCTTCCTTTTTTTAAGCTCTCCTATAGTCTCTCGGCTCCGGATTAAGAGCCTACTTAATCTTTAATCTTCTTTTTCTTTACTTTGATTGTCTTTTATTTTTTCTTCCGATCTATTTTAGGAGTTTGTGCGTAAAATAAATTTCTACAATTGATTTTGGGTGAACTTGGAGACCAGTTTGATGACTCGCCCAATCAATAGCCATTAAGGAGGATGTTCGTGACGTGGCTCCACAACTTCTTCGAGATTATATGGCTCTCCTTTCTTAATCAGTTTGTCTCACTAATAGACTAGTGAAAATTTGCTCTCTGGCAAAGATAATATTCTCAAGAATATAATTTCAATGATATTTTAGGATACAAAATCTATTCAACATGTCATGCTAAAGGAAATAAAAATTGATCGATGCCTACGATTAGTCAAGGTTTGACATTGAAAGATATCGATTACAGGGGGCTTATGTAGGTTGGAAGAAGTATCTTCTAATCATGTCTTCATTGATGGATTATCAATATGTATATTATCCATGTTTAATTTTGATTAAGTTTGTATAAAAGTGATATTCATAAATTATGACTCACCAATTCGAGGTATGATTGGATCAAGGAGCTTTCTTCAACCAGAATCAAAGGACAATATTGCTTTACAAGTTTTTGTTTCTACGTATCACATTAGTCGAATGCATAAATTAAAAGGATAGAGAGAGATCCTTCAAATCATTGTATATGCACAATCCAAAAGAGTCACTTTCTAAAATATGGGCCTAAGCAATCAATGACAATAACAAAGTTCAAATATTTATGAGATGGGAAAATTGTCATGTTTCTAATGTGAGACTTAGAAGCCTCAACTTTAAGTCCAATCCCAAGCCCCAAATATTTTTTAGTCTAAAAAAGAAAAAGAACCCACAACTTTCACTTTAGTTTCAAATTTGTTAACTTACGTCGAAAAATCATCACTAGTCTATTCAAAATTATTTATATTAGGGTTAGTCAGAGGTTCATTATCAGAATTCGCATATTCATCAACACTCTTACTTTCGATGCAACTAGAATAGCCTCTTGATGTTGATAATTTTAAATAAGTCGATGGGTATTTTTGAACTCATGGATGAATTTGGGATTAAAGTGAACGTTGGGGACTTTTGTTTGCACAAGACAAAAAAGTCAGAGGTAAAATTGGGATTAGACTTAATATTTGAAAATTTTCAGGAAATTAGTCCCTTTCTTAATAGTGATAGCTGTGTTTTTATCTCATGCCCCGGATCAAACCCTATCGCGAGTTAAAAAAAGAAAAAAGAAAGAAAGAAAGAAAGAAACATATCTTTTAGATTTTCAAAATTTGATAAATTGCAACCCTTTCGTGCCCCTTTTTGACAATGACGCTTTTGAAAAACACGTTTTGTGTGTTTCGATTCTTGGGTAAGGCAACAGCTCGAGCGTCCATCCTTATCCGATCATGCCTGGTCTCTTCAGGTTCAACCTTGCACGGTCCATTTTGGAATTGTACCAAAGGATGTCGACTTGAGACTAAAGGCACATGGGGTTGTCTTTATTAACGTGAATGAGATGACCAGGCACGATCCGAATGACTCATTAACACTCTGATAATATTAGAGATATGTATAAAAAAAATAAAAATATTTAAGCCTTTCGATTGAAGACACGTGTCGTTATATGTGTGCTCATGCTTGCGAGTTTGGTATGCTCGTATGGTTGGATCAAATTGGCTCCATGTGTTATTTGAAAGATCCATCAACCTAATGGTTAATGAATTTAGGGGAAAAAAGAAGTCATCAAACCTCTCAAATTATGCCATTGCAACACAAATATCTAAAATATTTTTTTGTAATGCAAAAAATCCCAAACTTATACTTGCATGGTATATTTTATCTTCCACCAAGGTTTCATCAATAAGAATCGTTAAAAACATACCCATATGACCAATGAATGACAAACGGTGTTGACATAGTGCCCATATAGCTTAAGTGAAATAAAAATAACGTATTTTTTGTCTGGAATATCATTTGACGGAATTTTGATGTAAGGTAAAAATATCATAAAAGTACAAATTTAGAGTTTTTGACGGCATAAGAAAAAGTGTAGGGTAATTGTGTGATATTGGCATAATCTTAGATTTTTGATGTCACGAAAATTTTAGATTTTTGATGTCACGAAAAAATTTAAAATAAAGATATCACAGTAAACATAATTTTGAGCTTCTTATGATCGTTTGTCTAAAATTTACATATGAGAGTTTCATTTTCTTGCCTACACATAGAAATCCTTGGTGTGCTCTTTCTTTTGGTTACATAAGCTTTTCCTTTTTCGGGAATGACCTACTTAATTGTTAGCATGCATAGGCCCATCATTTGGGTTTGGCAATATATAGTATATAGATCGTTGACTGGTGTCTGAATTCTGTTCTTCAGACCTTCCAAGAAATATCTGTTTGTTAGAAAAGAAATATCCTTTAAGCCTAAATACACTAAATCTACTCAAATTGAACGTGTTAGGCAGAACTAATTACGGGATCAAACACCCTTTTGCCCTCTTATTTGCTGTGAAGTAACCCCTCAAAAAATCAAAATGCATCATTGAGTTGAGCAAGATGGACCAAGGTCACGTGAGTATTTCTCGATCAAATTGTAAAGCCAAAAGCAAGCGCCATTAAATTTCGAGAGGTCGTTGTGGAGATTTAGATTTTATACATGACCTCATATGCGCCTAAACCCTCTTTCCACCGAGGCCCCACATATACATGACCTCATCTGCGCCTATTTCCTCTTTCCAATTAATAACTTCGTTATATGAATCCACTTTTTTTGCTAAAAGATTTCAAGCTCGTGACTTTACATTTGCGAAAAATTAGCCCGGACCACTAGATTGCGAAAATCGGGTGGTGGTTGGAGGAGGAGGAGGAGGTTGGGGGTAAAGTTGAAGGTGCAACTGAAACACACGAGAAGAAAAGCCATGAATGGATTGGGACCCAACATTGGGTGGTCCTGCTTAATTAAAACAAAATTCAGAATAAGTGGGCCAAAAAGGGTGGAAAAATAACAAAAAATAACAAGAGAATTGGAAGAGACTATTCTACTATTTTGTTGGTATTTAAAAAGAATATTTCCAAAACAAATTTGCTTCAAGGGAAAGGGATGTGTGTACAAAAAGGACCACATAGAAAGGAGTCAAGGATCATGTGGAATTGGAAATGGCTATAGCAAAAAGAGACATAAAAGAGAAGAAAACAAAACGTAGACACACACAGTCACCCACATCATATAAGACAAAAGATAAACAAGTAAGGATGTGTGCAATATGGGTGGAAAAATTGCCACGTCGATTGAAAAAGAATATTATATTCGAAAGTGGTGCAATAAAATTGAAAAATTTACTGAAGGTAATCAAAATTTATGGGGTTGAAATTCTTGTTTTAGGATTTGATTACACTTTTGAAAGTTTTATGACTAAATTACACTTTATTAATAAATTTTAGGATTTAAATTGCACTTTTTAAAAATTTTAAGATTAAATTACACTTTCTCGACAAGTGTTAAGACTTTTAATGCTTATATCCCTAAGAAAAATTCTACATACTAAGTGTTAAAGAGAAATTTAGGGTTACAATTTAAGATTAGGTTAATAGCGATTTACCCTAACTTTGTAATTAAGTTTAATTACTTTTATCTCTGGAAGTCTTGTACTCTTCTTCTTATGATGTGCATAATAATATAAATTTCTCTTTTTCACTGAAAATTTCAGCTTTGAGAAATTTAAATGTTCGATAGTGTCGTCCCTTGCATAATTTTTGTAAGAAACCTAGCTCGTATTGTAATTGGAAGCGTAGAGAACTATAAAAATCGTCTCTTTGCGTTCAAATTTAACATTTGAATGCAAAGAAACTAGTTATACAGAAATTATACAGAAACTAGTTAAACAATTTTTTGAAGTGCCGTAAAAGAAAAACCCATGTGCAAGATAATGGCAAGAGAGGGGTGGTCAATGAAGGGATAAATCCCGATGGCTCCCGGAATTATTTTTTAGTTTTTTATTACAGTCAAAAAAGGCTGCCACGTTTATCATCTTATGCAACACTCCAAAAAGAAATTACGAGACATCTGCATAAATTTGGGTTTCTTTCTTTTTCTTACAGAGTAGAATGGCTTCTATAAAGGTCAAATTTTGACGTTACCCTCGAAAGCAGCAGAGTAGAAACGTCAACAAGTTGATAAACATAAAAGTGACTCAGACAACGATGTTAGATATCACCCTCGAAAATGAATTATTTAAAGAAAATTTCCTAAATATAATTGTTTCTTTCAATTGAAATTATTAGTTGATGTAAAACATTTTTATTATGGATAAAAATTTATATCTAAATTTTTTGGGCGATAAAAATATTTTTCGTTTATTTATTTTGTAATTGCTCCAAGTTATCATTTTTTAAAATATATTTTTGAATCATTCATTTTTTCATGAAATAAATATATTCTATGTTCAATCTCCTGTATTTAACTCTTATTCCAAAGCAATTTTTGCACAAATTAGTATTTAGTGGAGCTAGCTGGAGATAAGCTCAGTTAAAGATAAGTTTAACGTGTGAAAGACAAATACAAATTCAACTAAAACACTAATACAAAAAGACAATGACAGGTGTCTCGAATGTAGTCACTTGATGGATTTTTGTGGCGGCTGCTGGGCAAGTTGGCAAGGATAGAAACAAAAAAGAACATAATAATGTTACGGTTGACCCAAGTAAAAGATTTTAATTTAATTTTTAATTTACGACCACTTACGATTCCTAAAATTATATAATTAATGTGCAATATTCACTAGATGATTCGATCCAAGCCAGAGGACGGCAATGTGATTGTGTCTTTGGAGATGGGATAATTCCCGGGCATCATTTCCGGAGATGCCGGATCTAAACGTAACTTTTAGCACCGAATTGGCTGCCAAAATGATATAAAATTGTCACGAAATATTTTTATCATATGGTGGGTGGTGGCTGAAATTAACAAATATTAAATGGTGGGTCCATGAAGGCACTTTTTCTCCATGCTAGCATGTAGAAGGGTCTGCGTTTGGCAGCCTTAAGCTGTTGGACCAGGGCTTACTTAATTCATCCTTTATCAATAAAATATGGGTCACGAGGTTTGCCATTTGTGTGCAATAGATTGAGAAAAGTGTTGCCTAAGGTCATAATTTAAGGAAAAATTGATAAAAATATACTTCGAACATATTGATAAAAAAGAGAGCAAGAAATTGAGTCGGCATGAAAAAGAAAAAAGAAATGGAAGAGAAGCTCAGTGATCTTGGGAATTCACCCCCAAAAATTCGACAATTTCGGGAGAATTTTTAACACTAGCATTATATCGTACACCATTTCACTTTGGTAAGGAAAGATCATTCCCCTTTTAAGCTGATTGTGAGTGAGGATGGATTCGAACCAAATATATCACGGCCCGTAAGCCTTATAATATAACCGTTTGAGCGACGGACTCCATCTTGTAATATTTTTTTTTTCCTTTCTTTGGATTATTTCGTTTAGAAGCCTTTTAATAAGGTTTATTTTGTATGGCACTAGTGGTGGCAAAATGGATGGATGATATTGATCGGACTTATTTCTTACCAAAAAAAAAAAAAAGAGAATAATAATGTGCGTGTCAATAGATATGTTGAAAGATATTCCAAATCAAGAAATGGAATATCCGAATCAGACAAACCAAGCCAAGCCGACAACAATGGCTGGACAGCTCATCCAGCTCGGATCGAGGAGATCCTCTGGTGAGCCAGCCGAGAGCTCTACAGGACACTTTCTTTTCGGCTATCAAGTGGTTCTTTACTTTTCCTTCTTTCCCCCCTAATATTCAGCCTGAACATAGTACTAATATTTGTTATGAGAAATACCAGCTCAAATGGGAAATCTTTCTTTTAAGATTAAAACCCGATCTTGCAACAATTTACCCTTTCAAATGACCATCACATAATCTTTCGGATGTCTATTGAATATGCATGATAAAAAGAGTCATCTCCGAGCTAATTTAATATCATCTCATGACGTCTACTTGATATGACAATTACTTGTTTTTATAAAGGCGTGGAATTATCTAGATATAGTGGAATTAGTTGAATGCTCGAATAAATTCGGACAACATCAATGGCAGAAGTATTTTTAACCATCACGATAAAAAGATGGGTGTTTTTTTTTTCATTCGGTTTTGCCCGAATTTCAAATTTTGATGTTGATAAACAATAACTATGTAGATTAAAAGACAAAATCACTCAGCTAATTGAAAATCAAATGGAAAGAAGGTTCATCATATGATTATTACCCACGAAGATTGTAGAAGTTGGTTTGTAAGAAGTCATGTGAAAGGTTTAAAGTACCCTCCTTCTCTCTCTCTCTCTTTGATTTTGCTTATGTTTTATTGTTATGTTGTTGCTTATTCTTTTCTATTAATTTAGATATGAGAGTTCTATTTTCCAGTTTAATTTTAGATTCAGGAGCTTTTTTTGTCAAAAAATACAAGAGTTTGAACTCTATAATTCTAGTTATAGATTTGGAAGATATCATCTCTCCATCAAGATCTAGGAATTTAATAAATATGCCTTCAGATTTGATACCTTTATACTTAATTCGTGTATGAGTCATCAATCTCTAGCTTCGATAGTTTGGTTATCTTCTTTTGACGATAGTACATAAGAAATTGAACCTAGTCGCAATATCATTTCTATTGGAAGAAGAATTTTCGGTCTATGCTGATCACTGACGACGATACGAGATCCATTGATTACCGAATAAACTTATTTTGCAGTATTTCAGGCTTTGCCCTATTTTGATTTGCTTTGCCACACGTATCATTTTGAATAATCAATACAGCCTCTTTTTTTTTATGCCGACCGAAAACAATTATATACCGCATGCATCCACATAATCACGGGCGTATAGAATGTATCCAACCATGCATCATGCATGCATGCATATGTTCACCATCACCATCAGCATCACCATCACATCATCATCATAATGATCATTCGCGAGGTGGGGCCAGGGGGGACTGACGTGATGCAGGAAGAGCCACGTAGGGCCACGGGATTGGCCCCCTTCTTCCGCGGTCTCTCCTGCAATCGGAGACAATTACTGCCCAACCACCCACGTGGCCGGTCGCCATCGCCTTAATAATTGCCTCCCGCTAAAAAACACGAGTCGTCCCCCCCCTTCCGTCTTCGGTCACCCACCACCACCCGCTCACGACGAAAATGGGGTCCACCCGGTCGCCCACCCCCATCCTCTGCATCGCCTTCCCACCCTATCACCGTACATTCGCATGTCCACAGGAGTCGCCATGCACCCGCTTAGGTATACGAATTTCTTTGTCGTATTTTATACCATATAAAAAGAAAGAAAAAGAAGGTCTAAGATCTTTAGTTCGAAATCACGAAACCTATGTACACCTCTCCAGATTAATAGTTTAATGGATCGGCATACACGGCTCCTTTTAGTTTAAAAAATCAATTTTTCTATGCATTTATATAGGTGATGATATTATATGCGGATGATGTGCTTATCGCGAGTGATCAAAACACATATCTAATGTTTATAATGGAAGGTTGATCGAGTTACATTCTTATAATTTGATTGAATTTTTTTAAATGAATTTTCGTTCTCTATAATAATTGTCACCATTTTATTTGAAACAAAAAACAATCAAATAATTCTTCTATTAGAGGAGACATTTCCGTCAGATCTACATTGTATTATTTTGCCCCACACACACATATTTTAAGAGTAAAGCGCGAGATTATACTCCAGATGGATTGAACCGTGCAGTTGCATCACGAGCAAAATCATGGTGATGTCGATGGCTGTCGTCTAATGCGTCCATCACTTGTTGTGTTGCTTGCCGTAGGAGATTGCTGCTCATCCGGAAGACCATCTAGAGTCTTCTTGTAATAATTGGCACGCCAATGATTGAGCTGTTTTCACTTTGTTAGTTGGGAAAAAAAAACAGTTTTGACAATTTTCAATCACCCCCAATTAAATACACAGATTTTACTGAACAGTAATTGTTTAGATTTCTTATAAGATAACTACACTTTTTCGGTGAAACTTCGAGAATACTTGAGAATTTATTGTGTTGACCTACCCACTCTACTAATTTCCCATATCATTACAATATAGATTTTAGGGATAATTTTATTGCTCATTCAGTAATTGTTCAAAATTAAAGATAAAAATTTCAACAAACTCGATATATTATAAAATGCAGAAATATTCATATTGGTCTCAATTATGATTTCCCATCTCAAATTAAGCTTTTTCCATAAGTATTTCAAACATGGTTAGGAAATCTTTGTTAGTAATTCGCAAGACAAATTTCAAAACTGTGTAAAACTTTTACTCTAAGGCAATTTTCACAATGCCTTTTCAAACATATCTAAGAAAAAGGTGTCTACTTATGAGGAGATAATTTAATTTTCAAAGTTATTTAAGTTTTTTTTTCTTTTTTTTTAAACTCTTGAAAATTTCTGGCAAAATCGTTCCAAGATAAAACATTATGCCCCCCCCTTTTTTTTTTTTTTTAAAAAAATTATTATCTTTGGACATGATTTTCATATAAAACAGTAAGCTCTAAATTATTTAAAAAATGGGATTTTCACACAGGTTAGCGCCCGCCTCCGTTTTCAGGACCGTTAACGGAACAACAGACACTTCGAAATGCACCACCTCCGATGACGAGCTACTGCCATGGTCGGTTGAGCACTCCTCGCAAGACAATGTCGCAGGATCTCCAAAGCCACGAGACCCTCCTCCTTCTCCTTCTCCACCTTGCCGCCGGAGAACCCGCCTCGCCGGGTTCCCGGTTCGTGGGCCAAGCGGCGGGAATTCGCCGAGCTCTTGCAGTCGCCGCCCGCCTCCGCCTCCGACGCCGACGACCCCGTTCGTTTGCAAGAAGCTCCACGGCCGAATCGTCGTCTGGGGTTTCAGCACTACCTGTTCCTCGCCAACGTTCTGCTGCATTCATACTCGAGGTCCGGGGCTTTACGGGATGCAAGAAGGGTGTTCGATAATATCCCCGAGAGGAACCTGATCACTTGGTCTACGGTGATCTCGATGTATGCCCGGCATGGTTGTTGCGATGAAGCGCTCATGAGCTTTGTGGAGTTTCAGAGAGGCTCTGTCGAGAGGTCGAATGAGTATATTTTGGCCAGTCTGATCCGTGGTTGTGCGCAGTCGGGTGGCCTTGATGAAGGAGTTCAGGTACATGGTGTCGTTGTTAAGGCCGGTCTCGGTCAGGATGTCTATGTTGGCACTTCTCTGGTTTTTTTGTATGCGAATAACGGTGGGATAGATGGGGCGAGATCAGTTTTCGATAGTTTATCGGATAAGACTGATGCTACTTGGACTGCGATCATAAGCGGGCATGTGAAATGTGGGAGAAGTGAAGTGTCTCTGCAGTTGTTTAGCCAGATGATAGATGCTGGCCTTCTTCCTGACAAATACGTGATTTCCAGCATTTTAAGTGCTTGCTCAGCACTTGAGTTTGTTGAAGGTGGCAAGCAAATTCATGCTCATATACTGAGGCGAGGAAGCAGAGATGGACATTTCAGTGCTTAATGTGCTGATCGATTGTTATACAAAATCTGGCATGGCACGAACAGCTGGGAGGCTATTGACCATATGGAAGTTCAAAATATGATTTCTTGGACCACGATGATTTCTGGGTACATGCAGAACTCGTATGATAAGGAAGCATTGAAGCTTTTCGCAGAGATGACTGGATTGGGTTGGAATCCTGATGCATTTGCTTGCACCAGTGTTCTCACATCATGTGGCTTGCTCGAGGCCTTAATGCAGGGAAAGCAAGTTCATGCTTACGCGATTAAGGCCAATTTAGAATTTGATGATTTCGTCAAAAATGGCTTCATAGATATGTATGCGAAATGCAATGCCCTAGAGGATGCTAGGAAACTTTTTGATGTTATGGATGGGAAAAATGTTGTCTCCTACAATGCAATGATTGAAGGCTACTCAAGATTAGAGAAACTGGAGGAAGCATTGGATCTCTTCCATAGTATGAGGCTTGCATCGTTCTCCCCAAGTCCATCGACATTCGTCAGCATCCTTGGATTATCAACTGCTTTATTCGCCTTGGAATTGAGCAAGCAAGTTCATGGCCTCTTAAGCAAATCTCATATTTCTATGGACTTATTTGCAGGGAGTTCACTGATCGATGTTTATTCCAAGTCTTCTTTAGTTCGAGACGCGAGGCTAGTATTTGAAGAGATGAACGATAGAGATATTGTAGTTTGGAATGCAATGTTCTTTGGATATAGTCAGCAAATGGAAAATGAGGAGACCTTCAAATTGTTCTTAGAGCTACAGTTATCCGAACAACGACCCAACAAATTCACGTTCGCTTCCCTTATCACAGCATTGAGCAATTTAGCAAGTCTCCAACATGGTCAACAGTTCCATAGCCAGATTATAAAGTGCGGTTTGGATTTTGACCCATTTGTCACGAATGCTCTTGTGGATATGTATGCTAAATGCGGAAGTATTCAGGAGGCAAGGAAAGCATTTGACCTCACTATTTGTGAAGATGTGGCATGCTGGAACTCCATGATCACAACATATGCACAACATGGAGAAGCACAGGCTGCTCTCCAGATATTTGAGGAAATGATAATCGCAGGAGTGAAACCAAATTACATCACATATGTGGGCATCCTCTCTGCATGCGGCCATGCGGGGCTTGTGGAAGATGGATTGCATCATTATAACTCAATGCGTGGGCTTGGAATTGAACCGGGGACCGAACATTATGCTTGCATGGTCTCCCTTTTTGGCCGAGCTGGTAGACTAAAGGATGCTGTGGATTTCATTGAGACAATGCCAATTGAACCGCTGGCGCTGGTCTGGAGGAGCTTGCTCAGTGCATGCAGGAATGCTGGTGACAGTGAATTAGGAAAGTATGCTGCCAAGATGGCAATCTCTTTGGACCCGACGGATAGTGGATCTCATACGCTACTCTCGAATATATTTGCATCAAAAGGAATGTGGTTTGATGTAAAGAAGGTGAGGCAGAGAATGGACGAGACTGGAGTCCTAAAAGAACCAGGAAAAAGTTGGATAGAAGTTAATAATGAGGCTCATGTGTTTGTTGCTAGAGACCGGACTCATTATGAGGCTGATTTGATTTATTCAGTTTTGGACTATTTAATTCTTCAGATAAAGGAGATCGGCTATGTGCCAAACAATGCTGCCGTTATCATAGACGATTGACTGACAATTAGTAATGGGACAATATTATACTGCAAATGCTCTCATTCTGTGTAACCTTCCAGCTGTATGATGCTGGGACATGATCAATCTTCTTGAAGTATGTACATCATCTGTCTAACTTGGGTTTTCCATCGGATATGTTGAGACAAGATCCCTCTTCGTGGTGTGAGGAGGATAGTTTTCTGGAGAAGCAGCTGCTGGGATATAATTTCAAATTGTCATTATTGAGTGGCGAATGTTG